>CM034149.1:606443490-607043490 GCA_019776745.2 Taxus chinensis
GATTAAACGTATGACAGAAATATCAGCAGGGGACTATCTACAACTTTTCTGCCTCCATCGTGGATGAAATCATTAGCAGCATGTAAGAGGGTGAGAAGATACTATTTTGCAATTGTCCTCACTCAAAAAAAAATATCATGAGATCAGATGGCTCGATGGGCTAGAAAGGTTGTTTGGGAGTACCGCATAAAGGATCCCTCACCGAGAGAGGTCGCGAAGTATCTTGGTGATACCATGACACACCACTCACAGGCCACACTTAGAGAAGTGTACAGATTATGAGGGACTTGTTCGGGCTAAGTGGAGGATCCCAAGTAGTTGTCCTGCTTGTGAATAGAGAGGTAGAATTCATATGTATCAACACTTTGCATTGGGTAGATTTAGGTGACAGGAGAAAACATGGGTCCATGTGGAAAAACTACCCTTCTCCTCACCATGTTTATAATTCCAATTCCAATCTGGAGCTACCTGGTTCACGAGGGCAAAAAGGCTAATGTTTTGACTTTATGATGTAGATTGCGACCACTGCGAGATCCTGAAGCTAGTCTACCCCAAGAAGTTCGGGCGTACTGGGAAAGATATGTCTCCCAAGATATCATGATGAATCTTGTAACATTTTCAATCATTGGAAGGGCTATAACAAAGATATACCCTTCACATAAGATAAGGCTTGAAATTTTAAAATGAACTACTGTAGAATGACGTCCTCCTTCCTTGAAGACCCCACAATGAGGAAGAAGGTCGCGTCTTGGAAGAGGGAAAGAGGAGAGGTGGTAAAAAGTCCCAATCTTTCAGGCTACACAAGTGGTAGTGCGCTGTAGACAAGTAATCACTAAGCCTAGTACTTCTGCGTGAAGAAATAAGTCCTTGGAGAAAGTAAATCCGCTAGAAGAAGAAGCTCCAGAGAATGAAAAAAGAATCACCCATCACTTAAGGAGAAGTCACTATATGAGGAGGAGAGAAAGTAGAATCTCATTAGGAAGAAGGAGAAGGTGACAGAGGATTATGACTTGGAGGGTCGGAGAGCTTGGGCAATATAGAGGCAAAATAGAATGATGATGATGAACTTGAGGCATTCAAGGCCCGACCATATTCAAGTACATGAATCAGAGGTGAAGGAGAGGAAGAAGAAAATGAGTATAGTCCTTTGTCAGGAGAAGGAATGAACAGGAAGAGTAGGATTCTCATGACAGAGGGGTAGTGAAGAATTACCACAAGAAAAGGACCCCCAAGCCTCAAAAGGAATCGGTAGATAAGGCCATGGAGAAAGAGTAGTAAAATTAATTGAGGGCTTAGTATAGAAAGATATGAAATGTAACATGTACATGGTGATGAGGAAGCAGAGGAGGAGAGCATAGAAAGGAATCTGGTAGCATGGGAGGGATCCCAGTTGGCTTTGAGATTTCCTAAGGCTGTGCGCATGGTGACGAAAGATCACAAATCCATCACAAGTTCAATGGGATGAGCTACAGGGATGATCCAAACAGGTCCTAATCGGAGCTCTTTTAAAAGCCCGTACTAATTGAAGCAAACTCTTGGCTATGGAATCTTTGTATGAGGACTTTGTCAATATCATACCCTTACATGAGAAACTGCTTTCTTGGGAATTTGAATCCCACATCAACAAGATGGAGTTCGAATTAGCCAGAGGGAAATGATAAGTTACCAGGTCAACCCCTTCTAAATGCTTGGTGTTTATTAGACAGAACAATCTACATATGTGCTAAAACAGGTTTTGGTTGAAGTAAAGCGCAAGCTCTGCAGAAGGGGAACGATGGGGTGAATTTTTCCTAGAGCCATATTAGAGAAGAAGGAAGAAGAGCTCAAGGAAAGACTAAGGACTTAAATCAGGAATGAACTAATTATGTCTCAACTAAGGCTGCTTTAAATAAGAAAAGCACGGGTGCACAAGGTTATAAGAAAGTATGAGATGATCACATATGTCATTTTCTTAAAGAATATAGATCTGACACCACCAACGCAAAATATGGATCCACCATGGAGTGCCTAGAGGGACTGACCCATTCTTCAACACTGAAGGTGACCACTACCTTGGAATCTACAAAAAGAAGCATTGGTGCCACAAGAGGAGGACATGAAGGTTGGGGGAAATTTTTGCTTAGTACACTAAAGTCCTTTCCTGTGTGAAATCTACCCCCCATCATTGATGCCACCTATGCACTACGATGATAGAGATAGAGTGGAAAAATTATGGTCACCACTCATGAACTGGATGTCAGGAGTTCGTAAAAAGAGAATAACAAGGAATATAACACAACATGATAGAATCTATCTGAGTTTTAGAATAAATCACGAGGCTATTGAACCATTGTGGGGCCAATCAATAACCGTCCTCAGGATTTTACTCCCCAGATCACTTGAAGGATGGGAATGCGCTCAAGGATTTATGAAAACAATTTTGAGGGGATCATAAAAAATGAATACCAAGGAGAAGGATAGGATTTGAAGAGGTGAGCACCCTATTGTCGCCCTCGTCAACAGGCACAAAACAAAGTTACTACTTGGAATACGTTTGACTGTGGCCTGCCGAACGTTTCCTCTCCTCTATAAGAATATCATAGTTTCCCCATCCTTTTCTATTCTTTCCCCAAATTCTTCATTCCTTTATTCACATGCCCCACACTAGGAAGAGAGGAGAAGAGTTCGGAACCGTCAGTCTTTACTCACTCATTGAGAAATGTTCCTGATTGCCGCAAAGAATGGCGTAGTGTAGGTTATGTGGGCCCCTAAAATATTGGATTGTACCCAAGAAATGTACATGGTGCGGCCGTCCCGGGGGAGGCCAAGTAGGTGAAGTGCACAAGATAGGGTTTTTAAGGAGGTTTTTTAGTAGAACGAGTGCCGCACACACACAACATAAAGGAACAGGCGTGGGACTTAGCCATAGTTGCATATTTGTAGAACATGATGGAAAACATGATCTGACTATGCATCGTGGAGTGGATAAGGTGCTAGCCTAAATCCTAAATTGGTGGCCCACAATAGCACTGGAATATACCTTGAGATAGAATAGTCTTAAGGTCAACCCCCATCAATGGGTGGAAAGGATTCCAGAGCCTTCGTTTCTAAAGGATCATACCCCATGGAATACCGTTTTGACACGGGCACCCGATATACAACTTCAGAAAGGTGTGGTAGTGTTGCTCGGCTATAAACATCCAAGCACAAACAACAGAAGGAGAGATAATGAAGTGAAAGAGGTGAACTATGGTGGAATACTCTAGTAGTTATATGGGTTGGGTTTAGAGGATCCGTATGAGTGTGGATTTATCAAGGGATACTTTATTTGTCTAAGAGGGGCTTAAGTCTAGTTCTTGATGCATGACATTAGTCGCACTATTAATATGGCTCTGTGATGCCTTAATGAATGTATATGTGGGATTACCAACATATTTAATATGGGATATAGGTGGTTTCTAGTTGTTTACGTATCTCTATATGGATCAGTTTAGATATGTTTCATATGAGTGGTAGAAATCCATGTGCATTTCCCTTTTTGTGTTAGTTCAAAGTCTATTGTTCGATATGGTTTTTTCTTATTTGATGAATACATGGTCTAGAAGCTCGTTTTGAGCTCTAGATGAAGGTATGGTTTGTTTCCCATTCTCTTCAATTAAGTTTCTATCATAAATAATTTCATTCTCACATAACTCATCTAAAAGGAGGTGTTGGTATCCAAATTTTTCTAATTTTCAATCTAAGCAACATCAAAGATATGGCATGAAGCTTGAAGATAGATGGATCCCTGGTTGTGTTCCCGTTTTTTTTAGTTAGGGATATGATCTAAACTAGCACTACATTTATGGAGAGATGGATAGCACTCAAATAGGAAACTTGACTTGGCACTTTTTAGGTTGTTGTGCCTTTCAACAGAGTAGAGGACCTATTTTGTAACCCAAAAGGGTGAGGAGATGATATATCCCTCAATTTGTGCAATAGTATGAAAGGGCCTTGGGAAAACATATCACTGCACTCTAAATCTGACTTTCACAAGTTGTCACTATCCAGATTAAGAGATACTCTTCAATGTAGCACGGGTTTACTTTACTGAAGACATTTTTGAAATCCAATATGTTTTTGCATACTTTAGCAAATGGATTTTGATCTTCTGTGGCGTACTAAGGTAAAAACCGGGGTAAAAAAGGGTAGGGATTAATTGTTTTTGAATAATTTTTTGGGTGGGTTTTAGACAAGAACCAACCCTGGTCCGCCAGACTTTGAGTTCAACAAAATATGGAGAAACGTAACCTCAAAAAAAGTATAAAAATGGTTAACCTCATCCCCTTCCACCTAGGATTTGTGCAGCACAATGGAGGCCTAGATCTCTACACTTTTCCATGCAATCCTTTGATCACTATCACAAAAATCTTGAGTTATAATGAACCAATGAACATACATTTAAGCACCACTATTTAAATCATGAGCCTAGGTGCACCCAAAGTTACAAACAATTCTAAAATCAAGGAAAGTAAAGTTGATTTTACATTTTTTTATCTCTTAGAATGAAAGCTCTTTTGAAATGTGATATTGCAAATGCCACTTAAACTCTCCAAGAAATGAGACCATGGCTATGATCATGATATTTTAAACACAATGACTGCAATAGGAACAAGAAACACAAATTTGAATGGCATTCTCTGAAATGTAATATTCCCAAATTTTTTCCCAACGACAACACAGAATAATTAAAATTGATCAGTTTTATCAGCAGGTGGAATGTTTTTGAAAACAATCTCATGAGCTTGTTTAATGGTCTATACCTGTGCAACCAAACTTAACATGATTTTTGAAATCTGATATAAGAGAGTTCCATGAGTTTTCTCAAGTGGTCAACTCACAGAAATAGGCTTCCTTGGGGCGACAAAAACAAAAAACAAATTTTTCGCAATAACGTGAACTTTTTAGTTTTCTAGTTCTGTTTAGAATAACACTCGTTTCCAACCCTTTACTTGAAAAATTGCTGCATATATACGCTTTTAAACACTCCTTCTACGCTACCTCTGTGGCCTTTCCAGAAAAGAATATGCCAAAAGGATCAAATTTGTTACAAAAATTTCTCATGATTTAGAAGAAGGTATTTTAACCATAACCATCCAAAAGTTGATAAATGTGTGTTCTCTAGGGGGGATCGGCGAGTGATGGCTGTCGGTGATCGCTTGGGTAATGTTGTGCATCAATTATCCATTTTTGAGATACGTCCCATTTTTGCATCTTACAATGCATAACCCCCTCCGTTGTTCCTGATCCAGCCTTACCCTACAAAATTGACTCTACCCTCAGGCGCGTGTAACCACCCTCAAATGATGACTGGGCGCACAAGACATGACTATCTGACAGCTGTAGGCGTACACCAATGTTCCTCTTCAAAACCTATAACTCTTCAAATTATCCCAAAACTGGTTGCATTGGTCCTTGCAGGCACGACAGAAGTGGTTAAAGACATTTGGGGCGTTGCGATACCACGCCGAGAATTGAACCAAACAAAGCACTCTCAAACCGGCTTGAGCTCAAATGGCTGACCAACTAAAAAATGCAAGTTACCTATTGATCTTCCGTTTCCGTTATCTCTAAGCCCCTCTCACGTGGTCCACAATGTGATTAGGCAAAATGTGGCTTGGGACTGGCAACTTTTTTTACTTTTACATCTTTTGTCCCAATCATGTAAAAAATGGGATAATTGTTTTCCCCTGCCCCTTCCGCCCTATATCCGTCTACACACACATGACGGCTTCAGGACAACATGAGCTCCATTCAAGTGGGCCGCCATGGGATAGTCGCAGACCGACTCAAACGCCCCCGCTAACACATGTTCCCACGTTTACTGGGAGGAATTTGCAAAAAATTCTTGACTTTCCCTTCAACACTCCATCGTTAAGATTTGGGCCCTGACATCCATGTGCACAAGATTAATTGACTGGAGTACGAAAGTCGTGGCGCAATTTACACATTCTTCCTGCCTCTTTGGGGTAGAAAAAGTGGGCCGACAGCGATCGTGTCCTGTTGTTTAGCTCGTCTCGGCTGGTCGCGCGGCTATTCCCGGCTCGTGCCCATAGTCGTAGCCACAGGTGTCCGCATTGAGTTGCGGAGGGCAGTGCTTCCATTTCTATGTTAATCATATTCCGGAGAAAATTTGTAACATTTCCTCCGCATCCTTACCGCACCATCTGGCTTCCTCAGATGATCTTGACTTTTTACCCTCCCGGTCTTGGGCGTGACGGGTCCATTCAACTTTTTTACCCTTTGAAGACTAGAGGTTATAATACAACGGGCCTCCAAGGCCTGCCATCCCCGCCCGGGCTCTGGCGGAACGTGGTCTTCATACCGTTGGCTGCAAGTTTGCGGTCCAATTGTAAAAAAATTTACCTAGTTTTCACCAAAGTGGCCGTAAAGAGCTACATTTCCATAAACACTTCAAACTCCTCCCACCTTTTCCATTCACCCATGGGCTTGCGCCTACCACACTGCTTGTCCTGCCGCTTTGAGATCTGTAGCGGCCTTAGGAGGATTTTCTTTGTTTCCACCCATCTTTCCAAAGGGTCCCCGCTAATAGCATCAAATGACACCTACTCCCCCTGGCCCATCTACCTTCACGCGCCCATTTGCGTACATGTGGTACCCTGCATTTGGGGCTGTTGGAGCTGCGGGGTTAACTCTTGCCGGCTTTTTTTCCAAAATCTGAAAAAAGTAAGCTTTTTTTACAGAAATGACCCTCCCGTCAAAACTCCTTGTCCAATTATACAAGCTCAGCAACTTGTCCTTATGACAACTGCTGAACTCTGTCGTTGTCGCTGTGGGGTTGAGCGGGGTACACTCCGTTACATGCCCTCGCTACCATCTGATTCTTCGACCTTGCTGGGCACCGTGTCCCAAGAACCAAGTCTGTGTCGCTGCTAGCCCTAGCTGCACGTCCCACGCCGCTCGCGGCGGCCGGCTGGAGGCGGCTCGCCTGCGTCGTCGTCATGAAATAAGTGTACTCGCGATGGCTGTCCAGAAAGAATCTATGAGCGAGCTATGTTGTCGTGCGCGCCGCGGCAGCGACGTCAGAACTCCACTCGGTGCTCCCTAGGCCACGTCCAGGACTTGCCGCGGTATAGGGCAAATGGTGGAACTGGCCTTTCTAGCTCACGCATTCCTGACTCTAGTTGCTACTCTCGCCGGCTCGCGCGGGCCTAGACCAGAGACGTGACTAACGGTGCGCGTGGTAGGAAGGGCATTCTTTGAAAGTGAACCAACTAAAACACTGATGTTTTTCAAAGAATTTTTGACATACGGGATTTGGGGATTTTCAAATGTGAATATAGCTGCAATCCAATTGTTAACTTCCACATCGAGAAAGGTTAAACAACAATAGATCCCCCATGATTTTTTGAAAAATTCGGGTACATAACAGGCACACATGAAATGATTCATTAAACATTGGAACAAAACACACAGTTTATGGAGCAATTTCGAAGGCATTCAATCTAAGGTGTGAACACTGGGGGGGGGCAAACCACCAATTTAAGAGAACAAATTTCCAACTGTGTCATGCAAACCAAAGAACGATTCTTAACTTCGATGGCTGTGAACAAAACGTGCCACACGTCCTCTGTCTCAAAAAATGTGGCCCGAAACACCAGTTCCAAACTCAATCGGCTTTCCCTGGTGCGGGAATCGGGGTCACCCTCTCAGCCGAGTGCACAAGTATCCCAACGTCTCCCTTCTTCGCCACAAAAAGAAGTAGAACCAGTACACAAAAAAAAAAACAACCTACAAAAAAAAACACAACCATTGGGGTAAACGAAGGCAAAATTGTAAGCAAAAAAACGTAGACCCAAGCTATAAAATAAATAGGTTGCCAAGACTCAGGGAAACCACCAACTTGATAAACAAGAAAGACAAACCAAAAAACAAGAATATACCCGAGACAGTTGTCAGAGACCTTCAAAGTTGCGTGGTGAGCCAATAATTCTATCATATGCCCCACCATTAAAAAGGTAGTTTTCAAGCTATTCCCCATCGAATCCTTGAAGAAAAAAGGGAGTTAACCAATATCTGATATCAATGGAGTAAGGGCCATCCACAATGGCAAATCAATTTACCATGTTTGCCCCTTATCTTCATCACACCTGCTATCCACACAACAAAACTAGGTCTCCAATATTTAAGCCCCTAGGAGTGACCTTCCTTGTGAAAACAATATTTTCAACTTCTCGTCTCTCGCGTTAGTCTCGACGTTGTGACCTCGCGTGATGCTGTTGGCGGTGCTGGTTCTTACTTCTCCTCTTTCTTTCATCAGCTCAAAATCTACTTAATCAATTGCTATCATATGGGATCTGACCTCGTAGCCTTTGTGCCGTCCTCCGTGTCACACGGTGTTGTTGAAAAAACGAATGACGATTATTAGGAATGTAGAGGCAGACAAAAATTGGAAGGGTAAATCCAGCTATCTGTGCAACGCACAGTGCGGGATCTACCCGGGACGTCTGACGTAGCGGCCTTGGGGTAGTGGTGGATCACGATCACCCACTACTAATTGCGCACGGGGGGCGAACGCGCCATTCGTGTCTATTTTCAACGCCAAGAATTGTCCTAGATTTCAACATAGTTTCTTATTGCTTGGACACTCGCTTTTTCCATCCCCGTGTGGAGGTTTATGTTTGAAGCCTAAGTAGATTTGGTTTCCATCACCTCCTTGGCACAGAACCTTTTGCCATCAGGCTTATAGCCCTCTGAAACTACACATTAATTAGCCACAATATTTACTAACTGGTGGTCTGGCCACACAGTGCCAAATCTACATATGATGTGAGTTAACAAGAAGTCCATAACAACTTGGTGTGTTGATTTTCTGGTGGGGATTGTTTCTTACCCCTTCTGGTGAGTCATCTATTGCTATATAGGAGTCCACTGATGTCCCAGCCCTTAGAAGGGTCTAAATCTCACCAATGACGACTCCTATTCCCCATTGTTTGAAACAGTTAACGTTTCATTGATACAGACTCTGCGGATGGGCTATAGAAGGTGCGTGTGCGAACTTGAATCTTTCATTCCTATGTCGCGGAAAAAACACGGAGTAGGCACACACACTTGCACACTTTCAGGGGAACATCTTTCATAACCCAGCAAGTCATATTTGAAGAGTAGGCCACCATAACTACTCTCTAAATTTTGTGAGCTGTACCCCTCCAACAATTTGCTTTCCACAAGAATCCCCCATGGAAATCAGCAACTATTTTGGGAGCGTTCATCTTCAGTCTATAATCTACTTTCCATAGGACACCTTCAAGGTTTCTTCCAAGCCACCCCAAAATTAGTGTGATTTATTTTTGGAGAAGCTAGCTTGAGGGAATCTTGTGTCTCTGATTTTTAAGTTGTCTACTCACCCTCACTTTCCTCTAATGGTCCAGACATTTCGTGTGTCGGTGGTGCCAAACATAGGGTTTTTGAGATAAAAATTACATCATTATACCCACTCGATCTTACCAATTTCTCAATAAACAATCTACCCTTTCTTCCTCTAACTTCATTCACTTCCCATAGTCTGCAGTTGCTTCTCAGCCATAAGCTCACGCCACTGACCCAAACCTCTTACAACTTTGTGTTTTGGATACCCTGTCATATTCCATAGTTTTTTTTTCACCATCTACATATTTGCTTGAGATCTCCATCTTCCGATTAGATGTCTTTTACCATGGTGTGGAGAACATAAGCAACAACTTTTGAACTTAATGGGATATATGCCTAAAACCTTTGTTGCTTTCATTTCACAAGGCAAATACTTGTTTGCTTTCCATGATTGTGTCTTCAACTCACAGCTTGTAAAGCTTGCTAAAGAAGGCAATATGCTTCCATCCCAATCTTCATCCTTTTGCGTAAACAGATGCAATGGGATTTTTAGAAGCAAGAGGAGAAATCTTGGAAGGCTTCTTGTAATTCGGAGCTGCCAAGACAAGTGCATGTTGCAATGCTCTTTGATTCCTTCAAATCCTAAATAGCACCTCCTCCCATTTTGATACCTTGGTCTGTCTTCTTAACTGCATGTAATAGGAAGAGTCCATTCAGTAAATTAGAACATCAAACTTCTAATGAAATTGATTTGCCCCAAGAAGGATTGGATTGCCCGTTATTTGTTCTGAATTGGAACATTGTTGATTTCTTCTACCTCTACCCTCTCAAGGTTCAGTCATGTACTACTCCACCCTTTTGAAAACAATGACATAAACTTATCCTTTTGTACCCCAAAAGGCGCTTCTTTGGATTCAAAGAGATTCCAAATTCCTTTTAACATTTTGACAACATTCTTATCCAAAGTTTGCAGTGGTATTTTCTACTCCTTGAAAACACCTGTCACAATCTCCTAAATAAACTAACATGAATTCATCTATGTAACTAACAACAAGCAACATCCATTTTCACTTTGGAAAGTATCTCCACATTCATGAAGAGCCGAAATGCATTCTTACATAGACATATGTTCCCCAAGGAGTGGGTAAGGGTAGTTTTAAATCTTTCTGACCTCCTTGACAAACAACTTGGTTTAGCCAAAAAAGCCATCCAGGGTGACGCACATCAAATCCAGTCACTAACTTGCACATGTTTTCCAAGTTGGCAAAGGGATCATTGTCTTTCTCAAATGAGGCTCTATTTAGATTTTCTAAAGTCTACACAAAGTTTTTATATCTCCATTTTTTCCTTTGTCTGACTGGCACAGCAGGCTTGCAACCCAATGAATCCTTGTGGGCTGAATGACCCCCCTCCTTCAATTTCTTCAATTCATCTGCATCTTCCTTGAGAAGAGTGGATTATTAGACTTTGCCTTTGTCTAAATGGCTTGCATTTGTTTCAAGATGATCCTCAGTTGAAACAAGTCCTCTCTGTAATGCTTTCAACTCTGATAAGACCAACCAGACAGTCTTGATATTTCTTCAATATTGAACATAGTACTTTTGTATTATTTTCTTAGATTGCCTTCCCAACCAAATTTTCTTGGTTTATCATTAGTGCCCAAAGTTATGATCTTCCCACCTCTCTTGGAGGCGACATTTTTTCTATTGATGATGCAATTACAATTGTCCAAAATTTTGACTCAAGTGCAACAAAACCTCTAGAATGGTGTTAGTTTCATTGGATATATTATTTCCAAAAAAGTCTCCTTTCGTCTTCTTCAGTCCACACACACCATTGGTGCCCAATAAATATTTTGATCTACCCTCAACCTGATTTTGTAATAACTTTGCACTTTAGAATCATCCTTAAACACTTTCCAATTCTTTGATGTATATAGGATAGCGGCCTAGTTTGAACACTTAATATTGTACGCATAATACGTGAAAGGGTGTATTTCCAATCTTGGACCCCAACACTGCAACTTATCAGCAGCGAGCATTGAAACGTTCCTGTCATGATGCACAATGTTGAAGGAATCACATCTAATTAGATCCCAAACTACTGTTAGTATTATTTTCATCGTTGAGTTTTTGTAGCATATATTTTTTTTTTTTTTTCTTATTGTTTTGAAAACTAGCTCTGAATATGTCCTTTTGTCAAGAATGTCCTTGACACCATCCTTCCATGTAATTCTCAGACCCAAAAATAGGCCTTCATACTCAGCATGTTGTTAGTACATTCAAAATCAAGCTTAAGGAAAAAACAACTCTTCCAAGCTAGGAGAAATTAGAATTATACCAGCACATTTCCAAATTTGGAGCAAAGCTTCCATAAAATACTAAGGTCCTAAGGGAAACCTACCTATTCAAGGAACTTTGACATCCATCTTGTGTCTTTTCCATCACAACCAACAAAGTTTATCAAACATCTACATCAGTCAAACACACCTCATGTGAAGCATTGTTGGTTATCTTATTACGATGTAACATCTTCTTTTCTTTCCTCCATATAGATCTCTGACAATGCTGGGCCTTCAATGGAATAGTGAAAAGACATTTCCATTTGAACAGTCCCACCCAACACTTGTAGCCGAGCCCAATTTCTTGACAAAACCTACCCCCTTCTGGCAGGGTGCGGGGGTGCGGAAAACCAATCACAACATCAAGTTTTCAATTTCTAACCTCGATAGGCTTCAAGTTGTACCACCAAAACCCTTGCACATGACCAACTACCAGCACTTCTCTTGAGTCCATGGTAGTAAAATTTCCATAGGCTTGTTGCACTTTATATCCAACTCATTTATAACTTCTATAGGCATTACATTGCATGATGCACACAGATTCAACATACAATTGTAAGTAGTCTATCCTTTGGATCAAAGTTGGTAAAGAATGGATTAACATCAATTGGGATCAACCAAGGATGTCCCCAAGTAACCTTATGTGTTTCTTCCAAATCCCTAATCTGGTGGCATTTCAGGTCTGTATGATTTGAGGAGTTTCAACAACTTTACATTTCTAACTCAACTGGTAGGTAAACATACATATAACCTCACAAGTACAAAAGTTCAATCCCAAGTACTCTCAAAAAAATTTTGCGCCTTCTTGGTGGATCAGGAATCCTTGCACTCATGACTGAAACACTCACTTTTATTTGTCTCAATACTTGTCTATGTCAGGGAACATTCTTTGGAAGGTTAGGATTGGAAGGGAGTAGAAGATTTCATAATTAGATGGCATGGATCTTGCAGCCTTGGGCATTGGAGGACTGTAATTTTTTCTTGGACCAATAGACTTTTGGGCAGGTGTTTTCTTCTAAGAGCTTCTTTGGGAATACTTTTAAGAAGATTGTTTTAACGTTTTGGCTTGAGGCCCAATCCCTTAACATAAACACCGTGCTCCTAGTGTTATACTCGTTCTCTTAGCCACACACAACATTCATTAACATTGTCTGCTTCCTCTGAAGGGATACCACCAATCATCTTCTTAATCATCAAGCTCTAGTATTCAATCCTGTTAGGAATCTCAAAGCTTGCCTACAATCCACCCTCAAAGAGTATGAGAGGTAGAAGGATTCTAACCTGTTTGATGTAAATCCCAAAGGGTTTGCAGTTTGTCCTTGGCACTTATGACCGTCATTTGTTTTTTCTCCTTCTGTGAGTCTTGAAGAATAAGCCCACCATTGCAATATCATCATCAATACCATCATCATTATTAAGCTCACCATCTTGTCTACCCATTTCAACATGGAGGATGGGTAGAAAAAACTTATCACACCAATCATATCAGCAACTTCCTCAATAGCAGAAACATATAGTTAGGGGATCAGTAAGACTCTCCTTCATGTGCTTTGAGGATGGTCCCCCTATTTGCAGACCCCATGGGTCCTTTCCCTCTATCATCAGATCTTTGATCACCTCTAGGATGATTGGAAAATCTGTCATGGTTTTGTGCTTTTTGCTGACCTTGTGAAGTCTTCCTAATTCCCTTCTCTATCTGGGCTAAATTGTATGAGATTTATTTGACAGCCCTTTCCAAAGTTTTCACAACCTCCTCCAAATCAGCACCCTTTCTAGTTTGAGTTTTTTTAGGGTTTATCCACTTTACACCATCCCTCTTGAGAGGTTTCCCAATTGCTTTAATGTTATTTTCAATTTGTAGTGCCATTGTAAAGGCCTGCCTTAAATTGGTAGGGTTCTTATCTCTTAGGTAATAGTTTGTCTTATTATCAAATGATTCTGCATATTTTATTAAACAAAATTGATCACAATGCCTCATATTAATAGACAGTCTTATCAATGTTTTGTTAAATCTTGTGTTGAAGTCATGAACTGATTCATTGGGGTTCTTCTTGATATTTTCAAACTCAGACAAGAGAAACCTAGGATCAGTTTTGTCACCATATTACAATATGAATGCATTCTACATTTCAGTCCATGAATCAATAGAATTATTAGGCAAGGCCTTGTACCAATCCCTAGCATCCTCCTTCTAAAGTGTGGATAAACAATTTAATGTACACATCCTCAAATCCAATTTCAAAATCCTCCATCATATTAATAAAGAGTTTCAAATGTTGATCACCTATTATGGCATTATTCCCTTGGCACTTTGGCAATCTACTTCTAACATCCTAAGGCACAACATTAGGATAACCAGCCATTCCCCTAAAATTTATTGGGCCAAATGTATTGACCACAAATGGAGGCCTAGGTGGAGGCTAAGCCATGTTGTCTAGTGGAGGTGATCTTGGGGGTGACACAAGATGATGAGGAGTGTGAGGTCTTTAGAGCTCAATAATGTGGTTCACAAGATTGGTATTCTCTAGGTGCTGATTTTCTCGGAAAGGTTTACTAGAATTGAAACACACATGTGCAGATTGAAGAAGAAACTCACTAGGTACAATAGAAGGACCTTATCTAGTTGAAGTAAACAAGTTTATGGGAAGATTGCTTGAATCAGAATCACTGTAAGAAGAGTGATAATCCTCTATTAAAGGCTAATATCTCTCACCAATGGATATTCCTTTGCTTGATGTCTAACCTTCAACAACATTCCAAACTTTTCTTTCCTCTAAAATTGTCATTCCGAATTCTTGAAATAAATTTCTACTTGGGTCCCTCTCGAAGAGAGATCTTCTTCCTTCTAGGTTTGCAGATTTTATGTGACAAACTTCACTTAATGTATGATAAGGTACTAGTATTTATCAAAATTATAACAGCAAGGAGTCACCACTAAGGACTTTCACCCTAGTTTGTGCAAAATGCACTATGAAGATTTATCAAATGACTTTAAATATCAGCACTATATAAAGTATTAATAGATTTGATCTTCTTTACTCAAATTTTCAACTATGGTGCAAAGTTTGAGGCAATAAATTGGAGACACTTGAAAATATCAAAATTAGAACTCTACTCTTCATTCCAACCTTATAAATATGATTAGAAGATGATGCTCAAATTTGTAATTGCACATAAATCACATAAGAAGTATTACCAGGGATCTGAAACACCGAAATACTGAATAATGCCCCCGGTTTTGGTGCCACTGGTGTTGGTACCCAAGTTTGTTCTCCTTTTCAGTCTTAGCAACATCAAAGATATGGCATGAAGCTTGAAGATAGATGGATCATGGTGTGTTTCATTTTGTAGCCGAGGATATGATCTAACTAGCACTCAAATTTGTGGAGAGATGGATACAACTCAAATAGGTCTTGATCTTGTCCTAACTATTTTAGGTTGTGCCTTTCAACCAGGGTAAGAGGACCTATTTTGTAACCCGTAAAATGGTGAAGGAGATGAAGATATCCCTCAATTTGTGTAAATAGTATGAAAAGGGCCTTGGTAAAATATGATCAACACTCCAAATCTGACTTTCACAAGTTGTCACTTCCAGATTATGGAGATACTTTCAATGCAAGGCAAGGGTTACTAAAGACATTTTGAAATCTTGATCTATTCTACATTCTTTAACAAATGGATTTTGATCTTCTGTGGGTATCCAGGTCAAAATAGGGGTAAAACAGGGTAGGATTAGTTGTTTTGAATGATTTTTTGGGTGGGAGTTTAGACAAGACAAACCAAGGTCCACCAAACTCTTTGAGGATTTCAAAAAAATATGGAGAAACTTAATAGTAGAAACTATCAAAATGGTTAATCATCCCTTCAACTAGGATATGTGCATCAAATGGAGGCCCATATATGCACTTTTCCACACAATCTCTGATCATATATCACAAAATCTTGAGTTAAAATGAACCAATGAAGCATTTAGCAACCATTATTTAATCATGTCCTAAGGTGCACGCAAAGGTTTACAAACAATCTCTGAAATCAAGGAAAGTAAAGTGATTTAAATTTTTTTATCTCTTTATTAGATGAAAGCTCTTTTGAATGTGATATTGCAAATGCCACTAAACTAATCACAAGAAATGAGACCATGTATGATCAAGAGAGATTTTAAACACAAGACTGCAACAGAAAACAAGAAACAAAAATTTGAAATGCATTCTGAAATGTAAGCATTCACAAATTTTTCCCAAAGACAACACAGAATAAGTAAAAAATGATCAGATTTATCAGCAAGGGAATGTTTTAAAAAACAATCTCAGAGCTTGTTAATGGATATACATGTGTAACCAACTTAACATGATTTGAAATTTGATATAGAGAGAGTTACATGATTTTCTCAAGTGGTCACTCAAATAATGGGCTTCTTACTAGATTTTCCCATGAAATTTTTAGTTTTCCAAGCTTTTTAAAACTCTTCCAAACCTTTGCATGACAAATTCATGCAATATATAGCTTTCAATCTCCTTCAAGCCTTCTTTCCCAAGAAAAGAATATGCCAAAGGATCAAATTTGTTACAAAAATTTCTCATGATTCGCAGACAGAGACATTTAACAGAACACATCCAAAAAGTTGCCAGTTGTCCCAAAAAGAGATGAATCATTGCAAAATTTTCATCATTATCCATTATGGAGGCACATTTTTCATCTTCAAAGCATGAAAACCCCCTTCCTTTCATTATTTCATCCTAATCCCTCCAAAATTTGACTATGTAACTCTTGGATATGATATTTCACGTTTTGGACGGGCTAGGGTAAGATTTCACTTCAAAAACATAATTGATCTTCAAATTGATCCTCAAAATTGATTACATTGGTCCAAGCACAAATGACATGAATTTTTCAATAATTTGGTGAAAATTGATGCAAAAATCACATCTCCAAGCTTCCTGGAGCTCAAATGGCAGCCAAATTGAAAAATGCACAATTACTATTGATCTTCCTTTATCCTTTAATCTGAGCCCTCCACATGTCACAATGATGGGCTTGGGACACTTTTTAACATTTTAACACTTTTGGAAAAATGTAAAAATTTGACATTTTTCTCCGCCCCTCTGCCCTTTGAAAATGAGCTTGACAAGTGTCCCAAAGTGGGCCCCATTGGAATCACAGACCAATTCTACACATTTCCACATTTTTTGAAAATTTGCAAAATTTCTCGATTTCCTCTACTACTTTTCCATTGAGATTTGGGCCTGACACATGGTGCAATATGACTGGATGTGGAGTTGTGGCTCAATTTTAAAAAAATTTCCTCTTTTTGGAAAAAGGAATTTTTTTCGTTTTTCCTCCGCGGCTCCACCCTCTCGCAAGACACGTGTTCTCATATGATTGGCTATAGGGAGGCACTTCTCATTTCATATTTTAATCATATTCCACAAAGGAAAATTTTTAACATTTCCTCTACCATCCCTCACCTCTGCCATTGACTCCTCATATGAATCTTGACTTTTTACCTTTGGGCTTGCGGGTCCATTCAACGATTTTACCCTTTTGATAACTAGAGGATAAAAATAAAACTTGCCTCCAAAGGCCCACCTCACTGCCCTGTGCTCTAATGCTGACATGTTCTTCATCCCATTGGTCGTGAGTTTGCGGTTCAATTTTAAACTTAAATCTTTTTCACCAAAGGATGAAAAGTATTAAACTCCTCTACCTTTCCATCTCCCCTCCTGCCACGTGTCCTTCTATTATTGGAAGCGGGCCTTAGGGTAATTTCTTTGTTTTGATGCATTTTCCAAAGTTCCCTAAGGCATAAAATGACCTGCCAGTCCACCTTCACTCTACCTGCGACACGTGTACCTCCTCTAGGGCCTGCAGAGCTGTGGGAGAAACTTGCACATTTTTCCAAAATCACAAAAACATTAAGTTTTTAGAAATGACCCGCTAATCCTTGTCCAATTATAGCAAGCCATGTTGCTGATGAATTCTGAAGAAGAAATTGACAGGTAAATGATGCCCGTCTGACCGTTAAAACACAGAAAATGTCAGGGATGCCTTAGAATTCAATTTTTTTGCTAAGGACAGAAAGTTTCTCGAAATTGAACCAACTAAAACATGTTTTCAAAGCATTTTTTGATCATGGGATTGGATTTTCAATGGCATAAAAGTGCAAATAAATCAATTTTAAACTTCCACGATAGGTAAAAATGGTAGAGCCCATAGATTTTGGAAAAATTAGGGCACAAAATAGGGCACACATGCTAATTTCATTCGAATTAGGACAAAACAACAAGTTTATGAGCATTTCAAGGCATTTAATCTGGAGGGAAAAGTTACAGACCACAAATTTAAGAGAAAAAACATTCCAGAGCATGCAAACCAAAGGAAAATTTAGGGGAAAATGTCACAAGCTCAAAAATGGCACCAACAGGAGGGGCTCAACACCCACACATGCCTCAGGTGAGCACCCAACACCCGCTGGGTGATAGGCTGATGCACATGGGATTTCCTTGTTCTTTGAAATGGCATAAAAATGACTACACATACCATAATGTCTTTAATTGCAATTATACATCACCGAATTTAACCTATGAGTTGTCACTCCATGTCATCCCACTCCATCACACATCTTTATCTTACACACTTTCTATAATCAAATCAATTAAATTCATTTCCCTTCTACGTGACTTGTGAGTCGGTCTCGGAATTCAAAAACAAGGCACTCAAATAATCTCCCATAGATTTCAATTTGCATCATTCCTCCAAAAGTTGTCTAATTGCAGTACCATATCTGAACAATCTGCATAATTAAGAATAGGGGATACTTAATCTTCCATGAGTCGACAGAGCATTCCCATATTCTCAACCCATTGCAAATTTTATAGTATTTTTAGAACAATGGATGGATGGATTACATTAGTAAATTCCAAGGTTTTGATGAATCTGTACTTGAATAATTTTCTGTTACATTTAAAGATGGAGAAGCTAAGGTCAATATCTTAACAGTGAAGGTGAATGATGATATCTTGGCTACAATTACTAGACTTCCTACATAAGGAAAACCTTTCCCTAAGAAATATAATCTAGATGTAGCTCGATGAGACTTTGTTGATGAGGATGATGCTTTCATAAATGATCACCAAGGTATATATAGAACCTCTCTCAAACAATTATGGGCTGAAATTTCCAACTATATTATCAAGTATTTTACTTGTGAGGGTAGATATTCTAGACTAAATATAGTCCACTTCAAGTTAATCAATCATCTGAATAATGATAAGCATGTTAATGTACCTAATTTCTTAAATGAGAGTTTGAAAAAGAATCACAGAGAGGGAGGTAATCACTTTCACACCATTCAATGGGAGTATTTTTCAAGGGAAAAAACATATTGATGAATTATTAAGACATAGGAGAAAAAGAATATGAAGTTTTGAAAGTTATTCCACTCATACAATTGAACTCACAGCTTCCACTTCTCAGCCCATAGACACCCCTATTTCTGAAAATACATCACTTGCTGAAGAGAACCTTGTTCATGTATCCACTGAGAGGATTCTCATTGTTGAAATCCTACTTGTATTTTTAACTCCTGAATCATCCACCTCAAAGAGTAAAAGGAAATATTCTAGGTCCACTCCTAAATATTCCAAGTCTACTCCTACATATTCCAAATCCACTCCTACACCACCTAGGCATTCTCATAGACTAAAAACTAAAAATCCAAAAACATCAAAGCCCACAACCATATCGCTTGATAGGGATAAAGAAGTTGTAGAAGAGAATATTGAGGCCACATCAATGGAAATAGACCAGGAAGGTGTTGATGTTCAAATTCATAAGCAATAGGGTCCTAGGGCACCCATGGAGGGTATGGAAGAAAATAAGGGAGAAGAAAGTGGTGTGAATATGGTTCAAGAAAGACCTATTGAATAGATAGAAGAACATGTAGAGGAATTTCATTCTGGGGTAATGCATGAAGAGCATGAAGAAGGAGGAGTTGAAAAGGGAATTAGGAACATAGCTCATGTATCCAAGGATGATGAAGAGAGGATCAAGGAAGGATATGACCATACAGTGATTTAAATACAACATGATGAAGTGTGAATTAGGGATGATATGCCCCATTTTATTCAAGAAATTATTGAAAATATTGTCCATAAAGTTGAAATTGTTGACAGACTGAGATAGTACATGAGAATTTTCTTATAGTTACCGATGAAATAGTTGAGCTAGTACTGGATCCCACTCCACCATTGTTTCCTTATGATAAGTATGCAATTTTCCTATATGGCCCCATTGCAGCCATAAATTATCATTAGATAAGTTTTCAAATAGCCTACCAAACTAGTTTACAGGAGCATAGGAACCCACACAACACTCGCTATATTATTGGGTCCATCAGTTTGAAACCTATGTTAATAGGTCATAAGGTAGATGAGAAAGGGAAAAGGAAGAACTTATATTCTAGCATCAACAGGAAATGGAAAAAAATAGATAAGAAACTTAAGGCTAAGGATAAGGAGACAATTAAGGTAGCTAATAAAATATTCACTTTCAGACATAGGCCCCCTTCAAATGTCTATGTTATTTTCTTGAACGAGAATATGTTACAGCTCCAGGTTACCTATATTAACTCTAACATGAAATTTGACATCAGTTGATCTAAAAATTTCTTTACATTATATTTGAACATTCCTCAAGAAATTAAGTTCCTATTATGTGAGTTATACATGCATAATTATGTCATTGAATATGATAGAGATTGGATTCCAATCCTCTACATTGGAGATGTCCCAGCCAAAGCACTTATTTATTACTTCCTAAATGAATTATACAAAGAGAAATAGATGGAACACTACAAGAACTTACAGAAATTTCATCCATTGATGGTTAAGGTAGAGGCTTCCAACCCAAAGGTAGTCCTATAAGAGTATAACAAGTATATTGAATATAAGGAGATCGGAAAGAGGGTATGAAAAATGAGGAAAGATGCACATGAGAAAGTAAGGAACATGACTACCCACATTGGAAGGGAAATAGTAAAATCCTTTCAGATGTGGTTGAATGAAATGACCACTGAAATACAAAGGAAGGAGATGCACTCCTATCCTAATATCATAACAAATCTGATATGGGTAAATTTTTACATTGAATTCTCTATTAAATATGCAAACAATTGGTTCCCAATTGGTTATGGCCCACCAATAATCCACTTCCCTATACCACATTGGTCTGGTGATATACCATTGGATGAGATGATTCAAGAAAAGGTTTAATAAATGTACATATTAAATGATGCACACTTCTCCACAAATCCAATAGGGATAGATGTTCTAATTGATTTCATACGCTTATGTAGCCCATTAAGGCGGACCCTAATCCAGCTGAGGAACCTAAAGAATGTTGAATAAGAAAATTCAAGAAGTTAAGCCAAGGGGTGTGATGAGTTGTTTAATTCTCTTTCTAAATAACTCATCCTCTGTATTTTATTGATGCATTTTTATCCTTACACTTGTATTCCCCTGTTATATTTTTGATACATTTCATTATAACCCAAACATTATGGCATAAATACTTATTAATATAGTTATTTCTAATTAGATTTATTTTGTGGCATTGTGAGTACGCATTTATTCTCTTGATTACAATAATAATTTTTTATGATGCATGTGATGCCTCTTGTTGTAAGAAACTTGTATATGCCACAACCTGTTTGAAGTAGAAAGGAAACATCTATAGCTAAGGCATTGTCCACAGCAAATCACATGCATCCAAAGTACTTATTTGCAGCCAAACATCCACAACCAAAGGAGGTCACACACATGAATGTAGCCATGATCATGGAACATGGACATAACACTTGTGTTTTCATGTGTCAATGGTAGAAGTAATTATAACTAAAACAAAACTATGAGATGACTTAACTCTAACATCTGATTATACATCACAACTTAACCATAAACTAACTAATTTAGTTCATGGTTTACGAATTGTTGATCAAACTAATTGGTTACTTAATTTATGTAATTTTTTTTATTATAGGTAAAAAAGGGTTGAGGGGACCCTACCCCATACATAATGTTACCAGTTCCTTAAAAAATTTCAAGGGATAAACCATTGAATCCCTACCACAAAACCAAAACAGCACAAGACCAGCAACAAGGAAATACAAACATAAAAGAAAGAAATCAAACGAAAAATAAACTATCTAATAGTAGAATAACCAAGAGTCTAATAACAAAACAACTTAGAATTAACAACCAAACAATATCCCATATACCCAGTCACTCTTTTATCAGGTCCCCCACTGAATTCATTCATTTGTTCCATTATTTGATGAGGGATTCAATGGTAGCTTTCCAAACCTTTTATTTTGGCTCAGGGACCTCCACTTTGGGGCCTTTACCCTCTTTTTCCCTTTTCTTAGCAAGATCCATGGAGTGGATCATCTCAGATAAAAGCTTGATATGGTAGATGGTACTCTTAATGTTGAGGAGATGGACATCACAAATCTAGAACATGACTTCTTTCATCTTCAGCATGTCCTTGGCCATTTCCAGGCTTCTCTCGTTGGCATTCTTGAGTTGTTCACTAAGGACCAACGAGGGAAGATTTTCCACTTTATCAGTTAAATATTTTGAATCCATGGAGACCATACTAATCCTATGTCTATTAATGTCAGTATCAAGCCTATAATGCTCAAAATCCCACATGAAAGAGTGATTCTTGACAGTCGAGTCTTGAGCATTGAACAGTTTAGATTGGGTAGTTTTTAGAGTGTGCAAGATCTCAATGGCATCCTACAAATTCTTGGAGCAATTATCATCAGTAGAATCCAAATATTTCTCACTCTCCCCCTCGTTTCTATTATCCCCATATACAAAGGGCTTGTCCAAACTGGAACCCAACAAGTTCGGATTACCATCATTGTTTTCCCCTGAATCTAAAATCTCCACTTTCTCCACATGTTTAGGATCCTCCTCAACCCCGCTACATTTGTTGATAGCACCATGACTCAGATTGGATCTAGTATGCTTAGCCATAGGTTTCCCAAGTGGGTCTTCACTAAGACTATCCTCCTTGGGCACCGATCCTTCAGCGGCGGAGGCCCCAATTTTGTCATTTTTCCCCAAAAGGGGAGTACCCATCCTGAGCAAGGCTTTAATGAGGCCCTAATGTAGAGGAAGGGATAAAGTCCCTTTCTTCACCATACCAATAGATTTTTCCATGGAGGTGTACAGAAAGAAAGGGAAATTATAGGCCTTAGCGTTATGCACATGGTTTAACATGGGAAAATGGTAACCATAAATCACTTTATACCTGATTTCTAAGGTGATGTATGATATAAACATCTATGCAATTTCATCATAAGGGTGGGGTAGATTTCCCCGAGCATACCCATTTTGAAGAGAGACAGGCGTACCCTTACCTTGCATGAAACATTCAATCTCCATATTGTAATCTGAATTTGGCTTGTAGATGTATTTGCCTTCTAGAGATAAACCCGAGACCTTGGAAATAAGCTTAGGAGAAATGGTAAAGGAGAAATTTCCAACCCGTAGATGGCCCTCCTTCCACATTTTCACCACTGCCTCACTAGTATTCTCATCGTGGCCATAAAAATATTTAAAAAGGGCAGCATGCCCACCTTTTCGAGTAGATTTTCCACCTTGACAAACATCTCCTACCTCTTGCAGGGTTCAATGTGAACTAAGTCTCCCCCCATGCTACTAGCTCTGTTCTTCCTTTTGTTTTGTAAAATGTTAACTTCTCAAGTCCTATCTTCATACTTCCTAAAAAAAAATATGTCCATCCTGCCCCTTCGAGGAGAAGAAAAGAAATTTGGCATGAGTGCAGTAATCATGGGAGATTGTCATAAGTCTGAATAAATTTTGCCTCCTCATTTGTAGAAGTGTTAAAAGTTAAACCTTCCCTTTTCATTATTTTAATAAATATTGCATGCATCACAATGGGATCCTCTACCACCTTTAGACCCATAACATTCACCCCCAAATTGACCATGCAATCCGTGAGAGAGTTTCCTTCATGGTACACATGATTAAAGAAAATGGCCTCAAAAGTGGATGTAAGAAGTTTAGTTTTATTTATGAAGTCCTCAATAGATATAGAGGGTTGATATTTTCCTTTCGAATAAGAAATGATATAAAGAGAGTCCCCTTCCACTTTAAGATGTGTTAAGCCTTTCTCCTTAGCTAACTTCACCCCCAGAACATTGCAGAAGCCTCAACAACATTGTTGGATTGGAGGCCAAGATTGAAGAAGTACGCAAGAATAAATCTACCTTGGGAGTCCTGAAGAACACCTCCACCCCTAGCTTTCCCAAGATTACCTTTCGCAGCACCATCAAAATTGAGTTTAAAGAAGCCATCCTTAGGAGGATTCCATTTAATCCCTAAACGAGGATTACATCTTTTGGATTTAGGGTCACCTGTAAGGTTCCAATTCTTAAAGAAAGGAAGTTCATTGTCAAGGATTTCCATTTCATTTTGCCTCAGTATAGAGAAGTTGTTTCTAACAGCCTGTAGGAGTTTGTTAATAGTCACCCTAATAGGAAGTTTCTTGTTCTTGAAAATCCTTCTATTTCTTTCTTTCCACAATTCCCACCATAGGTGACCCAAAATCATAACCCAGAGATTTTTAAGTCCTTGACTGAAGAAAGGGAAGCTCCATTGAATCCAAGCATCCTTGATCTCCTTAGGAATAACCTAGAAGACTGAGAAACAACCCAGAATAGAAGAAAGCATAAGATGGGAAAAGGGGCATTCCAAGAGAAGAGGATTCACAGTTTCCATATTCACTTCACATAGAACACATCTATTGGCCATCTGGAAACCTCTTTTAGCCAGATTATCAACAGTGAGAATTTTATTCATTACTGAAAGCTAGCTGAAGACATTAACCTTTGGGGTTATGTTCTTATTCCAAATCTTACCAGCATTTAAATCTTCTTCACTAATCCCTTCCTCAAAAAATAGGGAATAAACAGATTTGACAGAGAAATTACCACTTTGATCTTTGTCCCAGGTTATTCTATCATGGTCCTTGTTGTTAGAAGAAACATAAATTTTTAGGAAATCATTGAGCCTACTCAAATGATCATTGAATTCATGTATTTCTAGTTCTAAGATTTTCCATGTCTTGAAAGCTGTCATCATCAGCCATATAGTTAATGATTTTATCACCATATTTATCTTCAAGCTGACTAGAAATTTGGGAGAATTGATCTTTAAGAATAAAATTCCTAGCCCATTTATCTTTCCAGAAACTTATCTCATTTCCATTTCCTAATTTCCACCTGCTACCCCTAGCCACAATTTCTTTTTCCCAGTTAATAGCTTTCCATATTCATGAGCCATTGAAGGATGCCAGTTTGAAAATCCATCTCTTGTCATTAATATCCATCCAGTATTTTTTCTTTAGAATTCTGGTCCAGACTCCATTTTCCTTAGTTAACCTCCATCCAATTTTTGCAAGAAGGGATTTATTCATTTTTGTCCAGTCTCTAAGACCAAGTCCCCCAAGATTTTTAGGTTTACAAACTCTGTCCTAGGCCACCATGGGAATTCTCTTTTTTCTTTCAGTGCCACTCCATAAGAAGCATTTTTGAATTTTTTCCAGTTTATCCCCAACACTACCAGGAAGTTGGTAGAGGGACATGGCATACACTGGTAGACTCTGAAGAGAACTAATGAGCAGGGTAATCTTGATCGGCCTGGGATAAGACATTAGCTTTCCAACCAGCAAATTTTCTTTCAAATATTTCAATTAGGAAGTTCCAATCTAAACTTTATGGTCTCTTAACCCCAAGAGGGATACCAAGATAAAAGGTAGGGAAGGATTTGAAATCACATCCCAAAATATTTGCTATCTTCTTACAGTGATTATCCTATGGTATTGAGGAAGAAGAGCGATCTCTTTCTGAAATTTACCATTTGTCCCGAAACTTCCATATAGTCATCAAGGAGATATTTTATTTTCCTTGCTTCAGGGATAGAAGCTTCCCCCACTAGAAAGGTGTCATCAATGAAATGATGATGTGAAACATTTTCCATCTCCCTTGCTAGAGAGATCCCTTTGAGAGAACCATTCTCAGTTTCAATATTTAATCTTCTACTTAAAGCTTCTACTAGAATAATAAAGAGGAAGGGGGAGATGGGATCCCCTTGCCTCAGGCCTTGAGAGCTAGGAAAAAACCACAAAGGGAGTCCCATTGATGAGAATAGAGAACCAAACATTAGAAATACAAGCCTTGACCTAGATTCCTAAAGGAAGCATCAAAACCAAACATGTCAAGGATTTTATCCATAAAGCACCATGAAACCCTGTCATAAGCTTTGGCCATGTCCAGTTTTAAAAATAGAGCAGACTTCTTGCTGAGCTTAGCCGAATGGATCATCTCTTTGATTGTAATAATTCCATCCTAAATTCTGGTGACCAATGAAAAAACCCCCTTGTTGATCAGAAATGATAGAGGGGAGCAACAACTGTAGGTGAAGAACCAAGATTTTGGTGCAGATTTTATAGGATGTATTGCAGAGACTTATAGGTCTAAAATCTTTTAATTCCATAGCATTACCACATTTTAGAATCAGAGAAAGAAAGGTGTAGTTCATGTCTTTCAGCATAAATCTCTGCCTGAAAAATTCCTTCACCACCTCAAAAACATCTTTTTTAATAATATCCCAAAAGTGCTGAAAGAAAAAGGCTTGGAAAGCCATCCAGTCCAGGAGCCTTGTCAGGGTTAAGATGTTTGACTGTGAATTCCACTTCCTCCATTAATGGGATCACTGAGAGCATTAGATTATCTTCCTCAGAAACCAGTGGAGGAATGCACTTTAAAAATTCTTGCTCCTTACTCAAATTTGGCATACTGTTATTAGTCAGCAGGTTACGGAAGGAGAGATAGCCTCTTCAGATATTTCTTATTTTTCTTCCACCATAACACCCTCTTCATTTCTAATTTTATTTATTCTGTTGAACCATCTATGTTTTAAGGTGGACAAGTGAAAGAATCTTGTGTTTTTATCCCCTTCCTTGAGCTAGGTAATTCGAGATTTTTACCTCCAGAAGATTTCCTCTTTGCTCAGAATGTTATGGTATTCCACTAGAAGGGACCTTTCCTTTTCATAATCTCAACATCCATCTCATATTTCTGACTCTTTGCCTATCTTTGAAAGTTCTGTAGTCCAGCTTGGATATCCACTTTCTTCTGAAAGATATTTCCAAAACTTTTTTTATTCTAGTCTTTGAGTTGGCCTTTGACATACTGGAGTTTTTAGAGAGTCTATACATAGTTGTTCCTTTAACCTTCAGTTTCCACCATTCCTTAATGAGGTCATACAAGTCTTCATTCTGGAGCCACATCTTCTCAAAATGGAAAGGCATTCTTCTTCTAGATGGATTCTTGATTTGTAAGAGAATAGGATTATGATCATGATCCTATCCGGGGGAGAGAAAAGAGAGAGATATCCTGGGTTAACCACTCCTCTGAATACAAGAAACCCTATCTAATATTACTTGGATATGATGGGATCCAATTCTTCTATTAGACCAAGTAAAACTACTTCCTTTAAGATCAATATCATGGAGCTGTGAAGAAGTAATAAAGTCATTGAAGTCCTCCATGCCTACAGTAAAATCCTTAGAACCACCTTTTTTCCCCTCGGGGTCTGAGGGGTATTGAAATCCCCTAAGACAATCCATATAGATCCTTTGATGGAATGATTAAATGACATCAGGTGATGCCAAAGAATTTTCCTTTCCTTATGAAGGGTGGGAGCATAAATATTAGATAGGACCCAAATATTTCTGTTTTCCAGATCCCTCATCATCACCGCCATATGATTATCTCTTTTGACCAGGAGATTTCCTTCATAGTGCATTGGATTCCACATCACTGCTAAGCCTCTAGAGGCACCTTTTGAACTAACAGAAAAAACTTTAGAATTATTCCAAAAAGACTTGCAGGAGCTTAAAAAAAGATCTTCTTTCATTTTAGTCTCTTGTACAGCTAACACATCTATTTTCTGTCTTTCAATCATATCTTTTAGAATCCTCCATTTCACTGGGTTATTTATCCCTCTACCATTCCATGAGATGCAATTCATTTCCATAGATTAGGTTTGTTTTTCTTAAAGACCTTTTGGTCTAGGCACATCTGTTTCCCTAAATCTATTTCCTTTTGGGTTTTTTTTTTCCTTGATTCAAATTTGCTAGGCCTACCATGTTTGCTAGTGGCCACTTCCACATTTATAGGATTCTCAAACTCCTAAGATTTAGGAGAGGATAAAGAACTCTCCCCCTTTTTTCCTTTTGAGTCCTCCTTTCTTTTTCCTGAGGGGGTTTTTTCCCTGGGAGTTCCTTTGTTTCCTGACTTAATTTCTTCTTTCTTTTCTTCCATCAATTTGAGAGGGGAAAAATTGATATTCATCATTTCTTCCATTGAAAGATCACCAAAAATACTTCCTTTCAAATCCTCACCCAAAAGGGGGACCCTACTAACCTTCTACCCCTCAAGATCTTCCCCCTTACTCTGTTCCTTAAGAGGTTCCTCCAAACCTGAGTCCCCTAACTTCCCAACTTCCTTTAACTTGTGATCAATCTTAGCTAGTTCCATGAGAGATTCCTCATTCACTTTTGAGGAAAAAATCTCTATCTTCCTACCCTTCATGAAGTCCTTAACAGGTTCTTCCATTTTCCCCCTAACTTAGAGTCCGACAGGACAAAAAATTTTATTTCCTTCTGTTTACCACAAGGGTGAAGCCATCCTCCTCCATTTCCATGGCAGATTTAGTAGGAGTTTCACTTACTTCCTTCTCCTTTATTCTCAAAGGAGTAGAAACTTTTTCAGATTCTTTAGAGAAATCTTTCCTGTGATCTGCTACACTTTGCATCAGACCTTTCCCTTTTTCCCCCTTACCTTCCATTCCTGGCATAGGAATATAAAGTTTAGATACCTTGAACTTGCAGTTCTGGGCCGTATGACCCCATCCATTGCACTTGGAGCATTTTTTAGGAGAGATTTCCATTTCAATATTTTTCTCCCAAGTCCCAAGATGTGAATTTAGTCTAATGTTGTTGGGAATATCCTTATCAGTGACTGTATAAATACAAAAATGAGCATAGATAAGCCTAGTCATTTTGCCTGGTAGCATTATCAATAATGACCAAAGAGCCCAGGGAGTTTCGCTATGCCTTTGACAATGTCTTCGTGCCAAAATTCCAAAGGTAAGTTGGGAAGGCATATCCAAATAGGGAATTGGTTCAAATTTTCCTTTTCTAGATTGAAAGTTGGTTCCCACTTCCTAAGATACCACCCAGATTTTCCCCAAAACCAGGGTCCTTCTTCCAGAACCTTCTACATATCCTCATGGGTATTAAACCTAAAAATAAAAAAACCATTAGAAAGAGCACTTACCTCTAAATGACCTAAAGGAATCCATTTCAGTTTCACCCATCTTCTAACAACATCAATATTGGGTCTCACACCAACCAACTTCCCTACCAATGATTTTTTAGCTTTTCAGTAGTATGTTGCAGAAGCGTATCAGGAATTTCTAAGGTGCATCCAGAAGCCTCCTTAACCACTTGGAGAAATAACTTCTGGGATTTTGAGGCTGATCCACCATTTCTCACTTTATTTGACCATGACTCGGTAGGTTTAGCAGGAGTGTTCCTCCCCCCTTGATCCGCAATCCCAACTATTTCCCCTTCCTCAGGATTTCCACACTGAAACTATGATTTCGGTGGGATTTTCCTTCCATCACTTTCCCTCCCAAAAATATTCAAAATCTCCTCTCCGCTCTGTATAAACTCCTCTCTTCTCTGTATGTGTTGTGTTCCCAGATGTATATCCCTCAACAATATATATAAGTTATGTAATTGATATGTAAATACCTACTGATTATATTTTTTACATGCATTAGATCTCCAGATTATGTGTTGAGATATTTTACTTGATCTAATTAGAAATCCTAGTACAACTCTATTTTCTTCACACTTCAACTATAATGATATATAAAAAGGAAATATTAATGTTGTAGGGCGGTAAATCAATGGATAGAGGAATTTTTGTATTTAGAATTGTAATCTTCATGTCAATGCAATACAAAGTCTGATTGTTTTTCATTAGTTGTAGTCATAGGTCTTAGGAGGGATTAACACCTAAGGTCCCACTTGCAGTTTACTAACCCTCTCCTTTGTTTGTTGATTTGATTTATTGTATGATTAGATTAGCGGAAATCCATTCCTTTAACTATATTCTTATTTCACATATCTTTTCTTAGCCATAGTATTTTTTTTCATTCAAAATCTAGTTTATTTCCAATCATTGTTATTTCTCAAATTGTAGTGACAATAATTTACCTTTATACCTCCCAAATATTTGTAACTATGCATACAACACTAGAACTATTGAAACTCTATGTCCCTTGGTTTGATAATTAAATGATTGTATATTAATGAACAACATAATAAATTTTGCAAGTTAATTTGCACCACCAATATATATTGGTTTAAGAAACCAAGTTCATTAGTTTCATGAGAAGAGTTCAAACAAGAAAAAGGATAGCTAGTGGAGATATTTTTGACTACTTATAGTTATCACCAATGAGAAGAAGAAGAGGTATATTTACACAGATATCACCAACACCTCTAGAAACAATTCTCTCTACTCATCCTCCTAGCATGCCTTTCTTGATGTCTTATGGGGTTCTAAGACCCATTACATTCATGGTTCATCAAAGGAATTAGGATTTTATCATGTTCATTAGAGGAATCCATTTAATTTTGGCACAATATGATGACATTCTAGTTGGAACCCTTAAAATTGTTCCTTTCTTCACTATAAATAATACTACCAATCCTATCAAACACATTGAATGTGTTGCAAACATTTACTCAGTATACCATGTTATGCAAGAAAATGTAGTAGTTAAATTGTTGAATGTTTCTTTCAATGTAAAATATCTACAATGGTACAGGGGTTTGAGAATAAATTATATTACCAATTGGGATGAGTTGGGAGAATATATTTGCAACCATTTTAAATATAAGTCAAACCATCTATCTCTAGTAGAGAAACTTATTTCAACAAATAGGGTACACAATGGAATGATAACTGATTTCAATTTCATACTTCAAAAGACTTAGGATAGAATTCCAAAAATAGTAATACCTACACCTCAATATGTTTTCCTTTATTACTTAAGGGATTTAAATAGTGAAATTTTAGTCATGATTTAGTTCATGGGGGTATAACTTTACAAGATACCTATGATATTGATATTAGAGTAGAAAAAGGTATCATTTAGGATGAAAAGCGTGCTTCTAGACCTCAAACACCCATATTTAGAAAGGGAGAGACATTTTTGCCTTACCAAACCCTTTAATTAGCTCATATTTCATCCCTAAGGAGACAAATTTTAAGTTAGGCATCCACCTCTATAAGTTCTTCAAGTGAGTTGTAATAAGTTATGAAACAATTGTAGAATTATGTTATATATATATATATATAATATACACCAAATCATTACCAAAATTAATTCTCTCGGCCCCCCTCTCTGGATTATATGACTCCCCTATTCTCAGTGGCACTCCCAACCCCATATCCTACCTAACACACACACACACACACACACACAGATATATTTGTGTGTGTGTTAGGCAGGATATGGGGTTAGGAGTGCCACTGAGAATAGGGGAGTCATATAATCGAGAGAGAGGGGGGACAAGATAATTAATTTTGACAATGATTTGGTATCTTTGAAGAGGTAGAAAACTCAAAATTTCATACCTTATAAACATCCATACCAACCAAACAAGCCTCTTTATTCATCAAAAAACTGTCATTCCAAGAAACTCCTCAAAATCAAATTATCCCTGCAAATCCGTTTCATTCTTATAATCGTAATGAGGCTAGTTCATCTAAGGTTTTAGTTTTAATGTATAGAATAATATTTTACAAGATTATGAGTGGTGGTTCCCTTGTAATCTTCCATACAACCAAGAAACTTTCCCTAATGACATTCTAAGACAATATTTGATGGTCCAAAGTCACCGTTCTCTCAAAATTAATTTATGACAGAAAACCTATAGCAAGGTACTACTCAATAAATGTTGTCAAGTGATATTTCACATATAAATTGGAAAATGAAGAAATTATGTGGAATAAATAAGCTTCATGGGATAGATCATCCCCCTTTTTAAGTGTAGCCACAAACACCATATCAAAAATAAGGAAAATTGAACAAATTATTGCACCCCTTACTTCACCAAGTCCACATCCCCAACTTAGACAACCCATAGAATTGGGTAGATTCCAGGTTTCAACAGGAAATACATGGAACATAGTAAACCTATAGTGCACTACTGATCCATGGAACATTGCAGACCCACTAAATAAAGAGATGTCATGCAACAAAAAATTTCTACAAGACAAGAAGAATCTGTAACACAAGGAAATTCCATGGGATGTAGAAACACTTACATCCAAAGAAAGACTACAAATAGAGTAGATGAGAAAGGATAACATCATTCATCTATTGCAAAAGTTTTCGGGTACTCCCTTCAACATCATAAAGGAGATGAAAATAACCAATATGAGTATCTCAATGTGGTAATATTTATCTCTTCATAGACAAAGAGATGTTTTACAAGCCACCATTAATGATCTCCCCATGCCACATGATTCATCTAAGGAAAATAACAAAGTGGTACTCACCAACGTAATTCAGTAAAAAAAACTAACCAACCAGGTAAGAACATGAAACTCCCACTTTTCTATACATATCTCATAATAAGAAAACCATCTCATTCACAATTTCATGATTTACTCAGGGGAATGTAGTTTAATGATGCACAGACAAATATTATAATAGCTCGGTTTTGAATATGATACTCTCTAAAGGAGTGGTACAATTAAATGGAGTTTTGGCGGGAACTATTGGATTTATCAGAGGTCTAAGCCTCATATTGCATGCATGTCATAAATTCTAAATTATATGGGATGTTTTCATCATTGACCTTCCCCTTTATTTTTTATGTTCCTTTCATAGGATATCATTGCTAATATTGGTAGATACCTATCTATGGATTGGTCTCACATGTTTTTCAGAACTATATATGGAACTAAGGATACCATTAGTTCTGAACCTATTTCCACATATCATATAGATCCTTATGTTCCCAATCCTATTAATGTTAATTTCATAATATTTGATCAAGAGGATCACTCAAGTGTCCAAGAAGTAGATACCCAAACTTGAAGGCATTTCATATTTTCTACTTGACAAGTGGGGAACTAAATTTCATGGTTTTGATCCATAAAAATAGATTGAAGAAGTTGGTCTGACATTTATTGATTGTATGAAGAAGATTCACCTATCCCTAATGTGTTAAAGGTTAATCCACTGGATGATGGCATTTGTATTTTTTTAATAGATTACAAAACATACAAGGAGTAGGAGGAGGTGTGGTAATTGTATCTCTTATTTGTATGAGGTATTATTTTACTTTTAGATTCCAATTTAGTTGTTATAATAACTCATCAGAGTATGAATCTCTCATCTAAGGCATGCAATGGATAAGAATGAAAAATATCAAGTAATTATAGAATTTTGGGGATAGTGAACTGGTTGTAAGTCAATTCAAAGGGTTGAATGTGGATGAAAATAATCTTCTTAGAGCTTACAAGCATAGAGTATATGACCTTTTGGAAGATTTTGAAGCCTTTAATATCTTTTTCAGTCCAAGGGAAGAAAATGAATCCACATATAGCTTAACCACAGTAGGATTAAATTTTTACATTGCTCAAAATATCAAGAAGTCTAGATTGCAGCCACATATCAAAGTAGTAGAGAGACCAATTTTACCAAATAATAACACAAATTGAAAAGTGTTTGAGAGTGTTCAATATATTGTAAATTTCATCTAAGAATAATTTGAGTTTTGATCAAGGAATCAAGACAAATTGGATAATAAATATGGAAACTACATTATCTCAAACAAATCAAATAGAATTCCCAAAGGATTAGCGACTCTAGAATCCATTCTTCAATTCTGGTGATCATCTCAGAAAAGAAAATAAAAACATGACATTCAAATATGAGGACTATGAACCCATCTTTGTTGACAAGGAAAAATTGCTTAAGATTGGAAAGGTATGTATACCACAAGAGAAACATGCATTTATAGGCCTTTGTCAATAATTTATTGAATTTTTTACATGGAGTTATGAAGAACTTAGGTGTTTTGACCTTGTTTTAGCTTATAACACCATTAAACTAGATCCAATTACCAAACCCATTATGCAAAAATATAGGCCTATCAATTTTTGAATTGAGTCTCTTATGAAGAAAGAGTTAAATAAATTGATTGAGGCAAACATAATTTTCCTCATTAATCATTCAGCATACATTATAACCATAGTTTCAGTGTGGAAGATAAATGGATGAATCAGTTTGTGTTTTGAATTTGGAGATGTAAGTAAAGAATATTTTAAGGATCATTACTCATTGCCTTATATGGAGAAAATTCTAAAAATAGTAGTACGATCATAAATGTTTTCTATTTTAGATGGCTACTCTAGCTATAATCACATTATGGTGAAGAATGAATACCAGTTAAATATGACCTTTAAAACCAATGGTGGACCTATTATTATAATAAAATTTCATCTGGTTTATCCAATGCGAGGGCAACATTTCAAAGAGCCATGGATATGGCATTCAAATGGTTAACCAACATTATTTTCCTTGTCTACCTAGATGATATCACAGTGTTCTCCAAGGATGCAAATGATCATCTATTTCATCTCAAGAAAGTAATTGAGATATGTAGATATTCATAGGTTTCTATCAATCCTTAGAAATTTATCTTCCTAACATATGGAGGTAAACTCCTTGGCCACATTGTCTCAAAAAGAATGCCACAAAAACAAGGTGAAAATATTTTTGATCATATCTTCTAGTTAATTAATCCAAATTTCATGAGAATTATTTTACTTGCTTCATCTCTTTAGATTCTTCATGGTCAAATGTGGAGTTTTGGGATCAAAGGAATTATTGGGAAAAAACATGAAATCTTAAGAGAAATAAAGGAAATATGTAGTTTCTCGTTTCAAGTGCCCAACCACCTCACCTACCCAAATGATAATTTTTTGTCTGAGCTTTTAGATTTGTTGGTTACTTGGTTATCTTGTTTAGAATTATATTTCTTTTGATATGAGCCCAAGGAGGAATACAAATAAATGGAGGAAAAAGAGGAAATATTACATAATTTGGATGCTCCATGGACCTGTGTTATTGATCATTGGATGAGAAATTCTATTGAAGGGTACCTAACTAAAGTTAATGTCAATTTTTTTTCTCATTTTATTATACTAAAGAACACTTTCTATTTTGACTACGAGGATATTTTGTTAAAAATTTACCATTTTTGGTCAAAATGTTAGTAGTGGAAAAGGCCATGATACCAATTCCGTGCAAGATAGAGTATTTAGGTTATCGCAAAGGGGATATAATCCTAAAATAGGAATATGAAGGGGAAGGGGAAGGATTAGAAGAGAAATATGGAAGGGTCTGAGAAGGATCAAAATGAACAAAAGAGAAGAATGGAAAGGTTGCAGAAAGAAAAATACTTTGTCATAAATAGGGAAGTGGAAATAATTTTGGGGAAAATAACCAACTATGAGTATAAGTAAAGTAGAAAGAGTAACTGAAGGAGGGGGTATGAATCCTCCTCTAGAGACCAATGGATCCTAGTGATGGGTCATTTTATTCTCTAATAATTTAACCAACATATTCAACTATCAGTGTCATTATAAAACCAAGGTTATGTGTCCTAGGTTGTATGTAGTGAAGTCATATGCAACTCAGTTGTTTTGGTGGCTCCTTTTAAGGGGGTTTTTGTTGGTTTGGTTCCCCTTGTTTCTTCCTCTAATTTATACGGAAAGGAAATGCAATGCTAAACTACTAAAATGAAACACATGTAAGCTACTGAAATAACATTGTTGTAATAAACATTATTTGTAAGTAAATACTCTAATGGAATTATAAAATACACACACCAAATTGAAATAGTACGCACTAAATTGAACATAACATTGAATTAAAATATGCTCGAAGTAGGGAAACAAGTAACTGTATTTAAATAGATAATTGTATCTAGATAGAGCATTCAAATCAAAGCATTGAAACTTGAAACTTATTAGAGATAACGAGCATGCATAAAACATAAATCCTCCAATCATCTTGGTTGAGTGGGCCCTTTCTCTTCCTTTGGGACTGAAAAGACTCTTAACACCATAGATGATATTCAAAAAGGCATCCACTATATTAATTCAAATAGAGTTCCAAGATATATTTTAGCATGATACTGAAAGTAGATGCTAATTGATACTAAAATTGTAGTGTAAATTACTATTGCTATCATCTAACTACTGAAATTGTTTATCAAGAAGGTGTCTTTATAGACACAGTTAGTTAAAAAATGTGCCATGATTATAGGCATCTGAATTCAACCAATAATAACCTCATTAAATCTCATTGAAATCCTATGATATAGCTAAAATTATGATTCATGTTTATAGGATGGTTATGGAAAAAATCCTCCATGATGGCATGATGGCTAAAGACTATACTCATCCTTCATTGATTACAACTTCCCAGAATTGGCAGAAAATGTCTCATTACTATCCTTGCACATGTCACCACATTTACTCATAAAAGGTGATTTAGTAAAAATTTCTACGGTCAACAGTTTGCACGTGAAACAAAAAAAAGATAAAATGCATCAAACTTACTTAGGATATAGCTATATAAGAACATCCCTCATGCACTAATTAACATGTTTAAGAACAAATCAATAGCCACATAGATGATATATAATAAGTCAAATAATGCACTCAGCATTTCCCTTGCACTTTACCTTTTGCATGTCCTCATGCAAAATCATCTCTACCCTATGCTCTCTGTCCCAATTGCTATTGTGCCATAGTCATATTCTTCAAACTGGTATTGACATATTGTTTCTTCGTATGCCCTTACACCCTTGATTGTTCAAGATCACCTCTTCCCATGATGTAAATACTATCATGTGATTGGGAAGCATTATTCTATCAATGTATTCATGGGACTCAAGACAAGGGGTAGCCTCACCTGCATTCCAATCCAATCATCGGCTGTATTCTTTCTCACCTTTCTCTGACAACTGTCCAGATGATTTCAACAAGTGCATCCCCCCTTCTTCATACTCCAACTGAGGTTTTGGGAGAGATATCAGTTCCCTTCATTTCAATTAGCAGGCTCAATGTATCCCAACTTTTATCACAAGATTGCATTGCTTCACCAAAATTTGATGCCAACTGTAAACCTCAAAATCCTGAACATACATTTTTGTAAATCCTCTGAAGTATTATTTCCTATGCTAGTCCTAGATAGTAAAGAGATACCTGGAAATATTTCTTTAGAGACACATCATTGTGATTGGTAGGATAGATGTAGAAACCTATAGTTCAAGTGGTCTGATTGAAAAGTTTTGTTTTCTCACCCCATATAATTTGGTTTCTAAGAAATGATTGAAAATAATTTAACTGAAATTCCCCCACAGACAAATTAATGAAGAAATCAGGAACATTAGTATCTAGTATATTGTGAAGGTAAAATTCACACATCGGAGTTCTAAATCTCAGGAGTACACTTTTGATAGATTTCCAAGAAATTTTTTGCTATTTGGGGCCTCATAGGGTTCTGTTACTACACATCCTAATAAATTTTCAAGCATAAAATTGTTCTTGAATAAACATATTATAAAGAAACGAGGGTTTCCTACATGCTAGATGTTTGTAGGACATAGGACAAACAAAGTCTAAAATAGATTCTACCTTATTTTTAATCACTTGATACTGGTCTCAATATCTTCCTTAAGTTTCTTGTTTTCCTTTTCACAATTCTTTATTTCAAAGAGATAATTTTTTTTAAAGCAAGTAGATAGATCATTACATGCATTTGAGACCAATATTCCTTTGTCTTTTGAGATTACCAACTTCTACCTTTAAAGTAGTAATTTCCTTAACCTTCTCTATAGTTCTTTATACAAATTCAACTTGTCAAGTATAAATTAGTTTCGTCCATACCTTTCAACTACTCTTTCAAAGAGGAAATTTCATCCTGATAACACCTCAACACCTCATCTCCATGCGGTTTCTGACCACCGATCTCTATTGTAATAATTTCTAAAGCTCTAGTCTATATTTCCAGATGCTACAGTAATTTATGGAGCTTTAGAATCAGTTTCCAGAAGCTGCAAGGAATGTTTTTCATATCATTATTTGGAGCTGCAGGAACATCTGGAATATCATTAGGTGGGCTCTTTTCCTCTAGTAATTGTGGTGGTAAACTCATCAACATTTTGACTTATTTTCCAATTTAGAAGGAATAGCAGCTTCCAATAATCTCTTCTATAATCAGGGAAAAATCCACAAGGGATGGTGCAAACTGAGGAACTGAATGTTTCTTAGATAGTAACAAGACCTTCTAGGTCTAGATGGAGTACCGTAAAGATGTAGGTGGGGTAACCTATTTATTCTTGGAAATTTGAGGGTCAGAGGACTGCGAGTGACCTAGCTTGTAGAATCTTTCCAGTACCTCATTCGAAAGGCTTGGGATTTTACTCCAATTTAGGCTTAGGCACTTGGAGGTGGTGCTAGAAGAGACTAGGCTCAGGATCATTTTTAATTCCATCTTTATGTGTGAAATTTCTCGTACACTTCATTTTTTCTCTCTCCCTCTTAGGCTTGTAAAACACCTGATGTGCACAGATCAAATGGATGAGTCATGGGTGTTTGAGGGTGGCCTTTCTCAGCTCCATTCTTGTATTTTTATACATAATTTTATAACAACCACAACATTATATTTTGGTATATTAACCCTAAGTTTAGGGTTTGTGTGACCCTTATTTAGGTGAGTCATGGTTTTTAATGTATCACCTCTGAGTACTGATGGTCTGCTCGTCACACATAAAATATTTGTTAACCCATTTAATTGCTTATTTCCAATGACCTAGTAAAATCTCCCACTTAATTACATTTTTGAATACAATAGGGAGTGATTATTATCTCTGGCATAGCTTCCCCTTGATCATGAAATAAGGGTATCAAATCTTTCAGCAAGGACCATTTGTAATAATTTTTAGTCTAAAATCTGGGAGTCTGGATATGGTAGTGACAATATGAATATTATATCTTAACTCTTTTACCCCCTAATCATTGAACATGTTGCTTCAAAATTTAACAGGAATTCACTCAACCAGGTCTTGATCAAAAAAATCAAACATTATAATGAATTCTAACCAAAATGAGTCATGGAACACTTGTGAGATGGAAACATTGCACAGGAGGAGTTCCACAGATTCAGGTTCTGAATTTTTCTTCTATGCCCTATAGGCGTATAGATAAATTTGGATGGTGTTACAGATAGAGTTGCGGACGTTTTATGAGAAGAACATAGAAGAATGGCATGAAATATCGGTAATGGCAGTTTGAAATATACTTCAAAACTCTTAATTGACACTGAGTCAGTACAAGTTTGGTGGCATGGAAAAAATTGATAGGACTTAATTTGTATGGAAAGGTATAATTCATCACACAACCCCTATGTCCTATCATCATGAATGATAATTCCACTTGTCCTTTTCATAAAAACAACTTGTACTTTCCATAAAAAAAATGTGACACATGTGGTTTATTTGCTCATTATTATTCATGACACCCCACTCTTTGGCATGAGATTTTGATTTATGCCCACAATAAATGCATCGATAATTTTGTTTTGATTTAATCATGTTAAATAAATGCAATGTGGGAATTGCTTAAAAATATAATATCCATAACAAGGAATAATTCACTTGCCCATATCACTATCAACTCTCCAATAATCCATGGAATTCCATGCGTCTTGCATTTACATAGAATAAATGTAATTAATGTGACATTATAATAATTAACATCCCTAACCTTTATTGAAAGCATGAAATAAAAAAATAACTACAATCTAGGGGGAAGATAATTGAAATCATGATCATCTCCCTTTATTTGAATTCAAAAGACAACTATTCTTGGTGAGAAGAGACATGACCCTTCCATTGAATCTATTTATTCGCACAACAACATATCTTTGGTGAAAGTTTCCTTATTTAGAAGACATTGATACATACTTAATCGATTTCCATTCACTAGAAGACTTATCCTACCTCCATTGATCGGAATTAGTCTCATAGATCCATTATCAAAAACCTTTTTGATCCGATAGGGTCCCAACCATCTTTTTCTCAACTTGCCTTTAAACTGTTAGTACTTTGAGTCAAAAATTAAGACCCAATATCCTTCATTAAAAATTTTGTGCTTGATAAGAGACATCATGCCAATATTTTCTTTGGTGTTGAATAATTTCAATTTGTTATTGTGCTTCCATCCTTATTTCATCTAGTTCATTTAGTTATCGTTACTCTCTCACTTTACGCTTCATACAGACTCAAACCCAACTTTCATTTTTTTCCTCCAAGTCTACAATTCAAACTCAACTTGTAAAAATGAATTTTTCCCATATAATATTTCATATAGGGAGAAACTAGTAGTGGTCTTCCAAGTTTTATTATAGGCCCAAACTACTTCTGGTAGTATTTGGTACCCAATTAGTTCTTGTCTGCATTGAACAACTTTATTTAGAAATGTTCTCCAACTCTCTATTTGTGACTTCCACCTACCAATTGGATTGGGGGTGGTATGGTGATTATTTCCGATGCTTGATTTGGTAGATCTACAGGAAGGATTCAATCATGTTAGACACAAATTGAGGTCCATGATCAGATACAATGGTTCTAGGGGCACCAAATACTTAGCTATAATCCTATTGTACTAAAAATTTAGCAACAACATCCTCATTGGCCATATGTCAATGCTTGAACCTCAGAACCATTTCATGACATAATCAGTGCATACCAATAGGTACTCTTTTTCTATGGGATGGGGGATCAAACAGTCCAAAAAAATCAATTCCCCACTACTCAAATGGTCCCAAGACCAGATGAGGATTGAGGTCCATTTCAATAGACAATGTAGGCTTCCCCATTCTCTAATATGCATCACACTGCAAAACGTACTTCTTGATATATTTTTAAAGAGATGGCCAATAGTAATCATCTCCAAGGACCTTATGAATTATCCTCTTCACTGAGTAATGTCCTCCTCCAGGATCATCATGATAAGCTCGCAGTATGTCATACACTTCTGTCCTCTCGAACACACCTATGCAAAGAACCATATCAGGAACAATATTTAGATAAAATCCCATTACACCATTTGTATCGAAGCACTATTTTTAACTAATATTATTTGTTCTTTATTGGTAAAGTAAGTTGGAAACTTCCTTATAGTTAGGCAGTTAGTAAGATCAGAAAACCATGGAGGTTGTGTTGATACTGCAAACAAGTGCTCATCCTAGAAAGTTATCTTGGACTACCTCCTCTTCTCCCGATACATTCAATCTAGATATGAAGTTAGAAACAACATTAGCCATGTACCAGGATTATCAATAATACTTAAGTTAAATTCTTGCAATAGAATTAACCATCGAATAATTTTTCCCCTATTGCTGGTTTATTCATCAAATATATTATAGTTGAATGATCAGTATACACAAATATTTTATATCCAGTTAATATAATGTCTAAATGTATTTAGAGAGTAAACAACAGCTAAAAACTCCTTTTCCGTAGTGTTGTAATTCCTACTCTGTGGGGGTCATATTTTTGCTAATGAAATAGATGGCATACATATGGTATTCCTCATGCTTTTTTATAAGTACATAGCTCTCATGGTCTGTGTTATAAGCATCAATGTGAATATAGAAAGGTTTTCCCGCAATTAGGTCCTCTCAAAAATGGAGCATAGTGGTTAATTTCTCCTTGATAACTTCAAAATCTTGCTAACATTGAGAAGACCATTCAAAGAGACAATATTTTTCCAACAAAGAAAATATAGGTGTAGCAATTTTACTGAAATATTTTATGAACTGCCTATTGTATCTTGCATATCCAAGGAAACTCTTGATATCAATATTATTTGTTTGGTGTAGGTAGTTTATCAATTACTTCTGTCTTTTTAAGATCAACTTGTATACCTTTGGTAGAAATATTATGACCCATGACAATTTCTTGATCAACCATTATCAAAAAATTTTGATGGCTCAAGGAAAGTTGGTGCTGCTCAAATCTAGTCAACAATTTTTCAAGATTATTCCAAGATTCATTAAAATTTGACCCGTGGATGGTAAAATCATCCATATAAATTTTGACACATTCATTTGTAAGGTCCATGAAAAATTGGCCAAAACTACTCTCTGGAAGGTAGCAGGTGTGTTACAAATTCCAAATGGTAGATAACTCTATATGTAAATGTACCCCAAGGAAAAGTGAAGGTTATCTTATCTTGGTCAGAAGGTGCTATACTAATTTAATTATACTAATTTTTTTATACCCTCTAAACCCATCCAAGAAGGATAAATATTTATTTCTTTCCAGATTGTCCAAAACCTGAGTCAATAGAGGGCAAGGGAAAGTAATCTTTCTTAGTGGCTTTATTAATTTCCCTATAGTCTATGGAGATTCTCCATTTACCCTTTTTCTTGGGAAATATAACTAACGATTGATACCCACTGAGTATCAGATAAATGATATATGAATCCTACCTTCAATAGTTTTTCTATCTCATTCTTGATAATGTCTATAACAGTGCTGGATTGATTCTTCATTGTGGCTTGCCTAACAGGTTTAACATCCTCAGTGTAAGCATGGTGTGTGTAGATGCTTGGATGAATCCCTTTCATGTTAGTATAGTCCTAAGCAAATGCTTTTGAATGATTCCTCAAGATATCTACAACCCTAATCTCTTGGTTGGCTTCTAAATTGTTATTAATTGTTAGCTCTTTCCCAATTTCAATAGTCACCTATTTAATATCATTTCAGAATAGCAAGCTCTGCATCAAAAATCAAATAATTTAAGGGAAAAACATGAGGTTGTAGCATGTGTAAAATAGTCATGTTTTCAAGGAAAAAACCTTGGCTAAAGGAAAATGGAAATCAATGATTGTATGTTCTTCATGATAATCATATATTTCTTCACAATTTCTAATAGTTTTGTCACTTACCAAGGTGATATTATCCATTGAGTGTAAAATAGTTTTTTTTTTGTAGCCTCAGTTTGAATTTCCATAGCCACGGTTCTGGTTTCTATAGCTACAGTATCCTCTTCATCAGACATTATGTATGGCTCAACAATTTCTTCCATATGATTTTTCACCATAATAGTAGTAGGATAAGAAGAAATCATATTGTTATTATCTAAAAAATGTACCCATACATGTTCAAAAACATCCACATATGGCTAGGTAGGAGGATATAGTGAAATATTCTTTGTTTTTTACACATTCGAAATAGTCATTTTTCCTAACCTACAATCAATGTATGCAGCCACAATGGATAACCAGGACTTTCTTAAGATGGTTGGGTATCCTAAATTCCAAGATTTAGGTTGTAAGACCATAAAATCTATAAGATACTCCCAAGATTCAATTGTGACCATAAAATCCTTAATCACTCCATCTGGTACATCAATAGATTGATCTGCCAATTTAAGAATGGTATTGGTTAGCTGCAGTCCTGTTAAAGACAACAGATTGAACATGTATGTTGTTATAACATTGATGGAAGCACTAATATCTACCAAAATATTAGAGATCAATTGACCATTTACAAAAATAGTAATTGTAGACAACAAAATTTGGTCACACTCCCCACGGTCCCTCGTCAAATAACCAACTCGAACACACTCACCTAACCATGGCCCCTTTCACCCACTCTAATATTAATTTAATTAAATTAATCCATATCCTCACAATATTTATTATTTAATTATCCTAATTAAGATACATTACCATACCACCACCTCACCTACAACTCACCTCACTTACCCAAATCTATTCTTAGTATGTTGCCATAACTAACTAAGACCTACCTAAACCCTAAAAATAAAAGCCTACATTCCCTCTAACCACAATTCTCACCCATCAGAAAATAAGCTTCCATTCTAATCCGCAAAAAATAAACTGAACAAGATCCAAGAAATCAAGCAGATCTTTCCATTTTAGTAAACCTAGGAAATCCCACCCTAACCAACGTCGGTCACCCTAAACCAACGCCGGTCAACCCGAGAACCATCATCGGTTACCTTTTATTCCCTTTGGTAACCTTATTTTGAGGTTGGCACATTCAGAGAGCAAGAAATGAGACCAGAGTCTGCATGAAAGTAGAACCAGCATTCACACATGCATCCAAACATCCACAGCCAACATCAGAAGAAACCACAGAGCCATTTTGCATTCACGGGAGCATCCTGGGAAGCACCATCACCACACCAAACTCCATCCATCTGATCAACTACCATTGCCATCCAGCCATCAAGCTCATATAACAGTAAGTATACCTCCACCAACTTGGTCTAATACACTATAATAGCTTTTATTATCTCTGTTATCAGATTAAGTTGTTGCATCTCCATTTCTTCATTTCTTATCAGTTTGTAACTAGGCCTTTTCCATTATTTACATCATTAGATTACCCATCCTCACTTGTTGTTCATCCCTTGACCACATTTGAGACCTTTGCAACCCTCAAACCTACCCCACCTACCTACATCAAATCCCAGATCAAGCCCTCTAATCATTTTCTTTTGAGTTTCCTTTACCTTGACCATACCGACGTTGGTTACCCATAACCATCACCGATTTCACTTAAACCGACATTGGTCATACCAGACCGATGTCGATTCTTTGTGTTTTATCCTCAGACCAAGAATAGAGTCATAAATTCCCCACCAAATACCCAAAACAGCCCAAAACCAGACCCTAACCAGTACCAGTACTCTGACAAAATCATGCCCTTTAGATTCAATCATAGCTGAGCTTGTTGTGAATGAATTTGCTTATTGTAATCAAATGAGATACCTAAATAATTTTAACTACAGTAGGATTTCATTTATTGTTAATATTGAATTGTTTTAAACAGTGGATTGATAGCCTTCTAGGGAGTTTCACACTTCCCAGAACTAGCATACGCTAGGTAGTCCACTGTCATATGCTATTTAATCTCTTTTGGTGGTCTTGTTGTTCATTTCAGGTAGTTCCTCCTAGCCAAAAGGAAGCTCTCATGATCAGTTGTGGATCAAGAAGTCATATGCATGCACAACAACCTTCAACCAGAGTTTAATAGGTATTCCTCCTAGACGCTTTTACCCTTATTCGGTTTCATCACATTCTGAGAAACGCTCTAAGAATCAAGTGAAACATTTTGGCATGCCCGGTGGGACCCATTCGGGGTTCCTTGCATTTCTTCATTTCTAGGTGAAAGTTGATATGTTTGTTTCCTTTCTGAAAGGTTCTCACATTAAATTTCTCCCTGGAATCTTCTCTTCTTTCTATTGTCTCAAAGCAATCGTGTTTTGGTGCTATAAAAAGAACTCTTCTTCTCTTTCATTTGTACTGCATTAGTGAAAGATCATACTCTCTCATGTTCATCTTTTTTGTGTCATCGAATTCAATATTTATGATTTGGGCTTAAAATCAACTGCATTTCATTCTGCTTTACTACATTAGCTCACATTAAATGAGGGCAACCTATACACTGGAAGTCATTCCTAACTGATGGTTGACAAATGAATCGTAGAAAATCACTTTCTTTCTTTTTCTTTCTCTTTAAGTCTTACCAAACATCACAAAATTGAAAAATACACACATTCTTAAACAAAATTTCACCAGGAAAGGATCTTTAGGTGATCACATGATCACAGTATAGTGGGCACCCTAATCGTTACTTTTATCAAGTCAGTATCTCAAAGGACAGCCCGCCCCCTCCATAACATAGCCTGAAACCTCTCGTTGTTTATCTCCTTCTTCGTAGGAAGCCTTCCTCACCAAAAACTATATTCTGAAGTTCATGAGTCAATCTTTTAAATATCATAAGTTGAATAAAGATAAAGGAAAGAGAACTCTTAGGATCATATTTTTCTTAGTGTTTCTGTCTTGGCTTATGTTTTGAGTTGAGAGGACACGTTCTTCATCTTTTTATTTCCCCTTGCACATGCTCCTCATCATAGTTGGTGTATTCCAACTTTTTCTGAGTTTTCCTAGATCCCATTTTTATCATTCTCAGAGTTCTGGGTTTGATTCCACATTTGATTTTAAATCACAACCACCTTTTTCTTCATCTCTTTTTCAATTTCATAGTAACCGGTGTCAGTCCAACAATCTTCGTAAGTTACCCTCTGACTGTCACTAGTTTTATCCAACCGACATTGGTTTACTGTTCTTTTGGTTAACCTGACCAAAAGGACACCTATTTCATATTCTTCGTTGTTCAACGTCTCTGTAACTCTCAGCATCTTCTCTATCCTGATAAAATCCATCTACAGCTTCTCTACCTGGTAGATTATTATTCTTTCACCTTGTTTGGAAAACTATTCTTTTTCCACAGTGATCCACTGTGGTTACCTCTAACCAAGATTGGTTTACTCTAACCAACATCGGCTAGCTTATAAAATTTTCTAGCTGACATTTTTACCCAATCCACCTACCACTACCTATTTTTCCCATTTTCTGTTATATTTCTATGTCATTTATAGAAATCATTCCTACCAAATCAGCACTTGTTCACATGGTGCTGATTCATAGCTAAGAAAATTCCCTCATATTCCACTCTAGTTGTCAACCACTCCCACCTAGTCCTTTACCACCTTCCATTCTATCACCCATGGATCCTACCCAACATATCACTATCACCACAGGTGACGAGGAGTTCACACGAATCCTTCATCAGAACCCTACCTCCTTGCAGTTCTATCTTTCCCACTCATCAACTCAAAATGCCTCGGGTTAGTTGATATATGTCATGTCCATATCTATCCCCCCGACACTCATTCCTACTTCTATGTCAACCCCTTCTATCTCCGCACTACCTTCACCTGCCTTTCCCCCAATCATTTCGCAACTAGGCCCTATACCTGCTATGACTGCTGCATCTACACCCGTAGCATCCACTATACCTCCGTCGACCACCCAGAACATAACCTCATTCATGCCTATTGTCTCACATATACCCATAGCAACACAACCACCCCTAGTGTTGATGACCCCTACCCCATTTCAAAACATAGTCCTTTCTATTCCATAGTCCTTATCCCCCATCGCTACTAGAGTCACCTCAACCCTTCCACCTTCATCTATGTACTATTAGCAGCCTCTCATTTCATCTATCATTCATTCTAGGTACATACCCCTATCTCAATCCCTCATTTTAGACCTACCTATGCGGCATCGCCATATAGTGGAATGCCACCTCCATCATATGTCCAAAACCAATCCTCTTATGCTATAGGAGGTACCCATCCTTCACCACCTACCAATGACCTCATCGAGTTAATGATGGACAAGATGCAGACACTGGAGGCATCGGTTTCTTGCTCACGTAATTCTATCACCTACGATGAAATTTGCAATGATCCCATACACCCATCCATCCCTATTCACCCATATCCCATACATTGGGAGATGCCTAAATTTAACTACTTCAACAGCAAAGAAGACCCGCAAAAACATTTGCAGTCTTTCAAACATGGGTTTTATCTGATCACCCATGATGATGCTTTGCTTCTGAGGACCTTTCCCATGTATTTGACCGGGCCCACATTAGACTAGTATATTGGATTACCTAGACATTCTATCTACTCATTTAATCAAGTAGTCCAATCCTTCTTAGATCACTTCTCCATCAACGTTGTTAAGAAGGTTACTATGATTGACCTCTACTCTATGCATCAATATGATGCTAATTCTATTGTAGATTTTGTCACTCGGCGGCATAGCCTGATCAATCAACTCACATTCCAATTACCACAAACTGAACTCATAGAGCTCTTCACGTGGGCTTGTGCTAGACATATTTCATCGACCCTGTAGGTGTAGAATTTTTGAACCTTTGATGAGGCATTCATCATGGCACGAAAAATATAAATTCAAGCCATCAAAGAAAAGAAAATCCAACTATGAAATAAGAACACAGAATTTAAGTAAAATGATACCTCTTCTTCTTCAAAACCACAGAATAATTATTCAAAATCCAAGGGAACCACTAATGTAGTGGTACTCAAGGCCAGCCCAGCTCATCCATCAAATCAAGCAAGCTCTCATCTAATCCTTCCCCTATCCATAGTTTTCAATTTAGATGAGAATAATGGAAATACACCCCAATTGGGGAGCCTTATTCTTCTATTTTATAAAAACTCATCAAAGATGGGGCCATCACCCTTCCTCCTATAAAGCCACACACTGATTTTGATCCTACTCACCCCACACCTACATGGTACAAAGAGCATGACTTTTGTAACTATCATTGGGTAAAAGGTCATAATGATGGAAATTACATCACTTTTAAGAACATTTTCTAGGAAATGCTTGAGAATGGCGAGTTAGTCTTGGATAATCCTAATGCACTTGCCAACCAAAACCTACACATTTTCAAGAAACCATTTCCTAATCATGCCCCTTCTTCTGACCAAATTGGGGAGACCTCAACTAATGATAGCAACACCCTTGAGGTCCATGCTAATTTTTCAGTGACGCATCAGTTGCTTCCCAATTACCTCATATTCCTTCCATAGAGGAAATCCTATCCTGAAGTCCTCCACCTACACATGAACCCACTTCACTTATTCCTCTACCCACAGAGGAACACCCTTCATCTCATCCCTCACCTATAAAGGAGCCTTCTATTAACATCGATACCACTTCACCTTTGGCTTCTCCACCTAGAGATCCGTCACTAGCAGTACCTCTCTGCCCTATGGGAGACACTTTTTCATCTCCTCCACCTATCAAATATCAAGTATAAATGTCGTTACCTCTAGGTTACCATTCTCCATCATCCACCCAAGATCCTACTGACTTACTTTCGACTCTCTTACCCATAGAGGATGAAGCTAGTGATTTCCCTGTTTCTAAAACACATTTTACGGGAATCACCATTAGATCCACATCAACCTCACCCATAGTAGTGTCATTCTCATGATTAGATGATCACCTAGATTATGTGGATAGAGCCTTACTTTGGGGGAATCTTCTACTTCCTGTCTCAACACAAATGCAGATGTCACTCACTGGCACCTCTACTATCCATCCAAAAGTATTTCAGCCAACTAAATCAAACATAACCACAACTATCAAAAATTCTCCCATGATACCACTCATGGCTCAACTCACACCTCTACCCATAACCCAACAAGCATCTACATCCAAACCCACACCTACATCATCTTCCTTGCCTAAACCTATTAGTACTTTAGGGGTCATCCCAACGGCTAGCCTTACTCATCCACCCATCAAATTAGATTTAGCTACATCCTCCAAAACTAACACCAAATTTAACCCGATCCCTAAACAGAAGAACCAATCTCCTAAATCTCATACCCCAACCTTGCCAACCACACCCTTATCACCTTCACCCCTTCCGTCCATCCTAGGAACTCACCCCTCGACCCTGGATAAGAAACCCCCATCCACTGGTAAACCAAAAATGCAACAACCCATTTCCCCATTGCAAAGCTCTAATATACCCAAGCACCTGACACAACCTCCACCCACACCTATAACATTTTTACCACCCATACCTCCAATACCATCAATAACTTCTTCACTACCCATGACACTTCCTTCCCTTTCCCTCATACTTCCTGTACAACCTACGCCATCTATGTAACATTCCCATTTTAAGAATTTAGAAACAAGGGAATTTTTTTTACACAATGTTCTATGTTCTAAATAATACATCATTTAGAACACACATTCCATGCCAATCAATCTCATAATAGATAACCATATGTAGCTCTAATGACTTGGTAAATTACTGATCTCTCATTTCAAGACTCAGTTACCAACCGATCTCTCATGTTTTTCTTAAAGTATAGAATACTTTATGTATACTACGTATACTTGGTTTTCCTACCCTATTCCGGGTACTAAGTGATATGTTTAAAGAACCTATCTGAATATTTGTTACCAATATTCATCGAACATCATGTTTCTTTAAATTAGGTGAAATAGGACAATGCAACCAACAACTTACGGTACTTTGGCCAAAGATGTTCAACATACTGTTCATGTTACTATTCCTAGACAACATACTTGTCAATTCAGAATACGTCCTTCACCTCACTCTACTGTTATCTAGAATGTTTTTTACTGACTTCTGTCAGTCCACTTGCCCAAGGTTTAACCCCAGCCCAGGTTAGCAACATAATTTGTTATAGGAAGACACTCACGATGACTTAGGGTATATGGGCATACTCGACCGACCTAAGTTGACTGAATGTGCCAAGGTACCCTGAGTCATAGAGAGCTACTTCCTATTCTAAACATGCTACTTAACTTGACCTAGAGAGAAACTAAGCTCAAGTCCAAATGTGGTGTATATATAGATGAAAAAAGATGGAATGGTGTTGCCACATGTCAAGTATAAAATTGTATCCTCGAGAAGACCTTGGTCTTCTCAAAGGTACAGTCCTGCAGACTGGCGTGTGTGAACATCCGTTAGAACTGATTCATCACGATGTACATACCCATTGGTGGTCATTAATTTATAATTAAATTTGGATTAAGATTTAAATTTGCAGAAACCATGCCTAACCCTATTTCCAACATTCCTTAATTTCTTTATCCATAATTAATCTGATTTGGTATTGAGAACTTCATTAACTCATGTTTGCATTTATGTTCATAAACTCAACATAACAAGGATTTATCCCAAAAACAAGGCAACAAACATCAAATGGTTAGTTTTTTATTGCAACTTAGCTATTCAAAGAAGGTATATCATCCACCTAGGTTCAACTAGTGTTTTCTTTATATAAAATGAAGTACAAAGATTAAAGATCTTAACCACCATCCCTTTTATTTTTCATTCTTTTGAGAGAGGAAGAGTCTTCCTCTACATGATTAAATGTTAGGGTTAACATATCTTTTTTATCATTCATCACTCATATAGTTTAATTATATGTCCAATACATATCTCATTATTATACTATAATTGTTTAGATAGAGAACGACCATCTTTTTACAACTTAATAAGTTACACTTTAGTAAGGGAGATTGAATTATTCCCTTAATCCAACCTATTAAATGATAACAATAATAGGTATATGAACACAGATACAAATAATATTGACAAGATAGCATTACTATTTCCTTCATACAAAAGTACAAGAGAATTTACACCACAATTTGGAGTCAGTCTCCAAACCTTTCAATTCATCATGATAAAATATACACTTTACAAGACTATGCATTTCAGACATACTACATGTCCGTTCAACATTAAGATCATAAAAGAACATAACTTTTCTTTTTCAATACAACTCAAGAATGAATCGAAATTCTTTACAAAATAACCAGACTTTAAATAAGCTAATACATCATAAAAAGGTTTTGGCTTCTTTTATCACTTACGAAGTCCTTATGCAAATATTGCTAGCATGGGTCAGTTCATTCGAACTAAGCTTGATAAGCACTAAGAACTAAAACGAAGTGCATTCCACTAATTTTTCTACTAAAACAACTATGATTTAATGAAATAATTAATATATCATATAAATAAGCATAAGTAATAACAACCAAGAAAGAAGTACAAATAATGAGTCTGAATTCACTTTTAAGAAACAGAGCATAATATAATAAGGCAACTACTGCATTATATCATATAAGAATTGACCCAATCAATTAATTATTTAAAACAAACAACAGATCTTTGTCGTCTAATTATTTCATAATTATTTCTGAATTAAAATACAAAATTTAACTTTACTATGTAACAAAATGAGTTACTTTCAGCATAGTACATATTTAGGATGATTGATCCTACAACTTACAAATAAATAAGAAGAAGAATCAATATAAAATATCCACGATTCACCATTCATCTGAAAAGATAGAAAACATGTTTAGACAAGTGCATAACTGATTACCTAGATAACTGCATAAATTAAGGAAACCAGTAAAATGATTCACCATTTAAGAGATAACATCTAATACAAGAATCCCAAACTCATTCTGAGAAGGGAGAGGAATAAAAACAGTCATCATCCTTACTTGCAAGACCTTAAGTATATTCCACATTCTAGAAGATATCATTCAGATATATGAAACTATAAGTTCTAAAAGTCAAAGAAAGACTTGCACAAGGGATAATATCTTCTCATGTCCATCCAGGGAAGATTTATAATATTATAGAGTGCACAAAGAGGAGTCATTCCAAAAACAATATCCAAATGAAGCATGACTCAATCAAATCAAAACATTCAGTCTAAACATGACTACGTTTTCCCCATCTACAGGATAGACTCAATTGTTCACTTTCTGCAAATCAACACGAACAAGTGTCTTCAATTTAGTTTAGCTGAGATCAAGAAAGAACAAACAAGGACAATTTGGTTTTCCCAGGTACCAAGAATGACAGCCCCCAAGGTTGTCTAAACATATAAATGTTTCCGATGAACTTTCCACAGTCGACCAAAAAACAAATAAAACTAAACAATCCACAAGGAAGTTTCCATTTTAGAAGAGTGAGTTCACACTATTTCATACAAGATAGAAAGGATAGAAAATTTGAATTCAAGAAATTCGAACAAACCTAAGATAGTAATCAATCTACATCATAGAAGAGATTTGATCTATAAAGAAGTTTCGAAGAATTGAACTTAACTTTACAAAAGTTAAAGGAAACGTCAAATAGAAAAATATCTGATCAAGAGTTCATTCCCTTTGTATTATCAATTGAATTCCACTTTCTATTTCAAATTCAGAATTTCCTTTCGCTAGTTCCCAAAAGAGAATACAAAACCAAACACACAAGTTTATAGGAAACAACACTTCTCTTTTTCCTTATGAATTCAAACTTTATTAGAACAACAATGTCAAAACTAACCTTATTCATCTATTCGATGTTTTTTAAACAAAAGTTTCGAGTTCATACTACAGAGGAAAGTAAACAGTACAGTCCCGAAGCAGAAGTAAAAATATTAGAAAAACAAGATACATTCCACATGAGGTATTCAACTCCCATCTCCTTTAAAAAAAATAAATACATTCATATGGATCTGAAAGAGAAAACGAAAAATCCAACACAAGTTTAAGTCAAAAAAGGTCTTCAACATTACCCTCAATGCCTTCGAACTATAATGGAAATCCCAATTACGAGAACTTACATAGCTCGATACAAAAGAAACATCTAGTTCGTGTTCATGATGAAGAACAAAGTATACACTAAAATCCCAAACTAGAGGTACTAAATCCTCCCAAACAAGATCCAATTTACGAGAGTATTCAACTCTTTTCTTATTTTAAAAACCCAGAAATCCATTAAAAAGGATTTGAAAGAGAATACCAAAATAATTCAAAATTAAGTAATAAGTTAAATAAAGTCTATCCATTACTCAAGAACTCGAACAGTAATAGAAATACACAACTAAAATCACTTTTACAGCTCCATCTAGCACATAAGATCAAGACAAATAATCACAGTGTAGAGAAGGTAATTGTTCAAGTCAAATTAACAAAAGTTGAAGTACGAACAAAACACTTCCATATACTACACAGAACCCATTATCAATTAATTTCAAATGAAGCTTGAATTCATACCTAAGGGTAATAAGTAACAATACAATCTCGAACTAAAGGTTATATAACATCATAACAAGATATATTTCCATAAAAGGTCCAACATCCTTCTAACAAAATAGTCAAATACTTCCAAACAAGACGCGGGTTACCCAGAATAGAAGAAGAGAAGAATATCCCTCAATGTTTACACATCATTATAAGCTCAAGGTAAACGGTAGAGTCTAGGATGGAAGTATTACAACCTTTCCAAACTGAAGAAGCATCAATGTGAAGATATCAAAAGAGACTACTAGATCAAACTCAAATCAAAAACCATTTTCTCAAGCTCTCTTCGAGCAAACAGTCCCAAATACCAGTTCCAAACAAACACAAAGCCTCTAAAATTCCATACACAAAACAACATTGAAACTTGTGCAGAGAAAAACATCCAAAGACTAAAATTATCATGCAAATGGATTCATATCTAAAAATCATAGAGATTCAATCAATCATGAAAGTAAATAACTAAACAAAACATGAAACCATTTATCTCATGGGAGCAAGAGTTATTTTAATGAATCATTTGGAGGAAAGAAAGAAATCTTAATGGGTTAGAGCGCCTATCATGTCTGATAGTGCTTTTGTCGATTTGAAGGAGACTTCCAGCCAAGCTTTCAACTCTTTTTCTCCTCCAAGAAAGATAAAAACCCAAACATCTCTTTCTCTAATGGCTTATATACTTTCCCTAGATCAAAAATATACTAGAGAAACCAAAAATAGCCATAAAGTAAAATTTGAACTGTTGGTTTGAAGAACCAGATAGATCCATGCAAAGAAAAAATTGCAAGGCATTTAAGACCAAAAAACATCCAAAAAATCCAGGCCTCATTAGTTTCCAAGATGATTTACCCACCAAAATTTTAGGTTCATTAATGCCATTGATTACCACAATCTCCCGCCTATCTCTCCTTGCCTCCGTCATCCTAGAAGTTGGCGAATGCTATTTCAAACCTGTAGCATGTATTTCTAAGTTTAACTGATGATTCCATATAAGATTCTACCAAGTTTTACATGTCTCTGCCAAATCTAGCAGTACTCCCTGGCATTTAAATACAAAAATCAAATCTCATTAAATAGCTTATGAACCATCTGCCTAGCTTGCCATTTTCCATACAACCCTTAGGCCCCCTTTCTGCTTTTCATTAGTTAGGATAGATTTCCATTAGCTTAGGTTATGGCCTTAGGTTAGTCTACAAAGTAATTACCTTAGGTTTAATCAAATATCATTGCCTTAGGTAATTTTGCTAACTTAAGATAGGTTATTATTTACAACCAATTTAGTATCAGGTAATAGGTCAGGAGCATAGCCTAACACCACCTTAGGTTATTTCTCCCTTATCCCAATATAGTACATATGAAGCTTAGGATACGATTGTCACATCCCAACAAAGTAGACATAGTTAGGAAGTAGGTATAATACCTTTGTTTAGAATTACCGTGCTAGGATAGATCTCATAAGTTTAGGACTTAGATTCCCTTCATAGTCGTGAAGCAGGCTTTGTTCCACTTACACCGATTAAATGTCCAGAAGAGATCAATCCTAAAGATCCAAGCACAAAACATACAACCGAATGCAGGCACGATCTTACAAGACAAAAAGAATTTGTAAACATACAAAAGTTCAGTCTGCTACGTCTCTCAACCCATGAATGTCAGTTTACCATTCAAAATCCAGTAAGGAGATTTAAAACATTCCTTGGATCACTGGAATTGATCCAAGGATGAGTCAGTTAAAAGAGATAAGTTTGCAACCCTCAAAACCAGATTGACAACTCACCTATCAGAAGTGAAAATGGATTCTTGCAAGCATATCATTTCAGTCTAATGAATCCAAGAGCAGAAATGATTTACCCATAACAAGCATGATCTTCAACAATTAAGGGAGCACACCTCATTCAAGAAAATCACATGTCAACACTTGCAATGCAAAAGAGAAATATAACAGTTTGTCAAAGGTGTTACAATCTACCTCCACAACACTTTGGTTACCCCCATGGGTAACCTGCCCTCTTCCACCATCCCACATTTTCCCTCTACATCTTGTACACCCATAACACCTTTACCAAAGAAGGTACAACCTAAAGTCAAAAACTCCACTACCCTCCAATAAGGTAGTTAAAACCAACCACACACTTTATTGCCAGCTCATCTACCATGCCCCCTACCCAAGCAGACATGACCAACACCTAAGACCATAGCTCAAACCCACTCCCCCTCTTACAAATAATATTCCTAAATAGTCTGCTGCAACCTACACCCAAACCTAAATTCACCTCCCATTGTGATCCACTAGTGGGATCCTATGCCATAATATATTAACCAACCTCCTTGAAACTTCTTTCAACACATTACCACCTTTTAGACCTTACGACCCACTCAAATCAAAACCAAAAAGGTTTAAAAAAACTAAAATTTATCACCTACCATTATGTGCTAGGAACACAATGTAGAGGACTGTAAGGATTTGAAAGCTACTCTTGTCTCAGTTATGTCCTCCTGAAGAAAACTTTGACGATGATGACCTTCTCGATGAGGACCCCATTTTGTCAGCACCCCATTTCCACGGTCTCTTCCCTCATTTCCTACTTAGCAACCAAAGTCTCCACCCCCACAAATCTTAGAGCCACCCCCCAAGATTATAAATTAACATGGTTCGTATCAAGAACTCACCAAACCTCCACCCAAATGTCAGTGTTCCCAATTCATTTCACAATGTTCCATTCCACCCACTTAGTTTATGCCCTTCCTGCCATTACACCTTTCATGGCTCACCTACTTCATCTACCTCCCCCACCTCAAATCAACATGATCCATGTTACCAACCCACGATCATAAGGACAAAGGCAAGGAAAAGGTAACTAACCCACCAACCAACTCTATACCTAATATACCATCTATACCCACACCTAAAGTCACTATCCGCAGCCCCACATATCCTATTTCTAATGGGGTTAACACATCGCGCAATGCTTAAATCAATTACACCAATACTCCCTCAAAAATATCGCTATATGACCTCATCTAAACCTCTGAATCCCATCATCAAGCTCTCATGGCAGGTTCTTCACTCTATTGAGGTTTTACCTAATGACCCCACAACCATAGCCTCCATTATTACACCTCATCATGTAGCCTCTCTCACCAAATTACCACCTTATTCTACATCTCCACCTACTCACCAAGTAGCCACCCTTAGCTTCTCATATGAAGAGATCGCACCACACCAAACTAATGACCCTAATCCATCCCTTTTCATATATGTCCATATTGATAATATACATGTATGACGTGTTATAATCGATGGGGGCTCTAGCATTAACATCATCTCCTCCCATGTATTCAACCAAATGCGCATACCTGAAAATTGCATGCATAAACATCTCATCATGTTGTGTTCATTTAATGATGCTATCACTTCTACACTTGGCACCATTATCCTCTATGTTCACATGGTCTCCCGTATTGTTCCAGAGTTATTTTACGTTTAGGCGGGGGAATTTAAATATAACCTATTACTTGGTAGACCTTATATTCATGTTATGGGTTGTGTTCCTTCCACTTTGCATTGTTGTGTAAAGTTTGAGCATGAAGGACACACTTATACCATTACAGCTGACCCATCACCTTTTAAAACCTACAACATGCTTTATTGACCCAATGATGTGCTTGTACCCATTAAGGCATCTACCTCCGTGACCACTTCCTCTTGACCCACCCCTCCACCCACCAGTGTTGTCGCTACCTCAACCACACCTAAACCCTTCATTCCTACCACTGCCACAACCTCCACGGATGACCCGTCAACCTCCCAATCAACTAGCTCCACCTCTGATCCGATCTCTAACACATCGTCTCTCCTAGATACCCACATATCGACCACTGATCCCTTAGAAGGAATTTTTCAATGCCTCACTCTAGGGGAGTATCACATATATAATTTTAACACATTCCTTACTCCACAAGAGTATGGAAGCCTTCACCAACACCCTCACTATGATCACCGCATAGGAGAGCATCTCCTTTATGGTCCTCCCCACCTTCACACAAATCTCACCTATGGGGGACTTGATACTTCAACTTATACACCTAAAACACCATCAAAAACCCACCCCTTTTCTACTGACCTCCAATCACTCACCAATAGACATTTCACCCACACCTTCCTACACCGATGTGCATGGAAAGGTTTTGGTTTTGTCTTTTACGAGTAAGGCCATCACACTATTATTCCATGTACTACCCATAAACATAACGACCGTAGTGGTATCAGATTTCTTGAACTACCTATCAAGAAGGCTCACATTGAACTCATTGAGGATATCGACCCTTCTCCACCTTCTTCACCACCTTCACCGACAGATTCGATGGATCTATAATCCATTCCTCCTAACTTTTTTTTTCATAAACACCATTTCCTTGGGGCCTCTGACTTATCAATGCGAGGGTGAGACTCCCTCTTCTCTTCCCTTCCTATATCCTGAAATGATTGATGATGATACACCTTTTATTAATGTTGTTCAATGTTAGGATGATGAATCTATACTCATATATCTTGGTGCAGAAGACTCTTATATTCATCGATCATTACCATCTAAGATGTAAACCATGTTAAATGAATTGACTATTGAATCCAACATCCATACTCAGGATAACCCACACATTCTAAAGATTGGCCAATCTTTAGTTACTGCTGAACAAGAATCTCTCACTTCTTTTCTCAAAAAACATAACCATGCTTTCACTTGGTCTTACACTGATATGCCTGGTGTGGACCCTACCATAGTGGTCCACAATATTGTAACCATTCCCGAAGCCAAACCTGTAAAAAAAGTTGAGGAAAATGCACCCTCGCATTACTCTTCTGGTCAAAGAAGAACTTAAGCACCTTCTTTTTGTTTCCTTCATCTTACCCATTGATTATCCCCGATGGATTTCTAACATTGTCCTTATCACTAAGGTGACAGGGGGACTTCACATTTGCACAAATTTTTATGACCTCAACCTAGCTTTCTTGAAAGATGAATTTTCTCTACTTGGTATTTATCAACTAGTTGACCTTACTACTGGTCACGAAATGCTATCACTCATGGACAGGTTCTCAGGTTATAACCAAATCTTGCTTGCCCCATAGGATCAACACAAAACCACATTTATCACCCCTTGGGGGACCTTCTGCTATCAAGTCATGCCTTTTTGCCTTAAAAATGCTAGTGCCACATATCAGTATGCTATGACTTACATCTTTCATGACATCATGCACCATATATTGGAAGATTACATAGACGATCTCCTTGCCAAATCTAAACGTCACTCCAAGCACCTCACTATCCTAAAAACCATCTTTGACCACCTCATTAAGCATTGTGTTCACCTTCAGCCCAAGCAATGTGTCTTCGTGGTTCTCTTGGGAAAGCTAATGGGATTTATCGTTTCCTTACATGGTATAGAGGTTGACCCTACTAAAGTCAAGGCCATTCTTGAAATGCCTCCGCCCACCAACCTGTGGCAATTCCGTAGCCTACAAGGTAGGTTGTAGTTAATTCACCATTTCATTTCACAACTTTCTGATCGATGTCAGCCATTTCATCATCTTCTCAAAAAGGATGTCTCCTTTAAATGGGATGATGACTGCCACAAAGCTTTTGAAGCCTTAAAACAATTCCTTCTACAACCACCCATACTCATTCCACCTAAATACGATCAACCCTTTTATCTATACATCTCTGCTACTGATCACTCCTTAAGGGCCATGCTCACCCATCATGATGAACAACATAGGGAGTAGGTGGTTTATTACATAAGTCGTACTCTTCTAGACTATGAAACCTGATACACCAATGCTAAAAAACTTTGCTTAGCCTTAGTTTTTGTTTTCACCAGACTCCACCGTTACCTACTTAACCACAAAACCTATGTTGTGACCAACACCAACCCCTTACACTTCGTGTATGCCAAAAATTACCAAAATCAACATGCCACACACTGGATTATGCTTTTGGCTAACCTCAACCTCAAATTCATCCATAAAAAGTCCATCAAGGTCCAAGCTATTGCCAACCAATTGGCTGACGCACCTATTTTTGGGGATCAACCCTCTAACTTTGAATTTACAGATAAGTCTATTGCTACCCTTTCCCTAGATGAACCCACTTATTAAATGACACTCTTCTTCAATGGTTCTAAGTGTCAGCGTGGGGGAAGGGCTGGTGTTATCCTCATTCTACTTAATGGTAAACCCATGCCTTTTTCTTTCAAACTCAATTTTGATTGTACAAACAATATTGCTGAATACGAAGCACTCATATTGGGTCTCTAGGTTGCTTATGCCTTGGATGTTAAGTCAATTAACATATTTGGTGATTCTCAATTGGTCATAAACCAAGTCAATGGTATATACCAATTTTGTAATGAGATACATCAAAAGTATAAGCATCATATGGATGTACTTTTGACCACCTTCAATCGTTATGCCCTTCAAACTGTCCCACGTTCTACCAAAAAATTTACAGATACCATGGCTTGCTTAACTTCTCAGATCCTCACTTTTCCCATCGACTCTAAAATATTTTTCACCATACAAAAGACTCTAATCAACCTCTTATTTACCCCGTGAAGTTTACTCTATCAGAGCCATCACTCCCGACCTGAGTGACCTTTGGTATAACCAATACTTAGAATATCTTTCTCTCTCCATCTTACTTCCTGACCTCACTCGTAATGGAAAACACACATTTCTCAAAAGGGTCCTCTTATTACGTCATCATGGGTGGCATACTCTATAAATGCATGGCTTTGACGGTATTCTCTTACAGTGCCTTACGAGTTCTAAAATTCTCTATACTATTAAGGAAGTTCATGATGGCATTTGTGGAGGTACACTTCGGTGGCCTTGTAGTTATTAAACGTATTCATTCGCCTAGGCTATTACTGGATGACCCTTAACCATGATTGTTGCGACTACATTAAGAATTGTGTAAAATTCCAATAACATGCTAATCTTCATCATATGCACCCAGTCATGCCTTATAAGTCACCCGTGATCTTTGGCTCTTCTCTTAATGGGGTTTAGATCTTGTCAGAGAAATCAATCCCCATTATTCCCAATGACATCAATGGAATCATCACCACTACTGAATATTACACAAAATGAGTTGAAGCCATACCTCTCATATCCACGAAAGCTGAGAGAATATGTGAGGTCATCAATCATCACATTATTTGTCACTTTTGCATTCCACATCACCTTATCATTGATAACAAAAAACAATTCAAAAATAAAATCTTGCAAAAACTTTACGACACCTTTAGCATTCAGCTAATTTTCTCGTCACCATATTACCCACAAACCAACAGCCAAGCCAAATCCACTAATAAAACCCTAAACAAAATTCTCATGAAAGTGGTTAATGATACTCGAAAGGATTAGCATACGCATATTCCTTTCGCCCTATGAGTATACCGTACTAGTATTCACACTTCCACCACTGCCACTCCATTTTTCTCTAATATATGGTACAGAGGATATTCTACCTCTCAAAGTATCTAGATACTATCACTTTGTATTTCTCTCCATGACATGATTAATGATGATAAATTTTTCCAGGACCATTTAGCACAACTTGAATTATTAGACGAATGTCATCTTCATGATCTTGACCATCTCTAAGTTTACGAAAAATGTATCAAACATGCCTATGATAAAAGGGTTCCATAAACAAACCTTCTAAGTCAGTGACCTCATCATAAAGGAAAATCAACATGTAACCAAAGCATACAAAAATTAAATGGGGAAAAATTTTCTATTAATTAGCTTAGAACGATACATCGTGACTCATACATATGGATCAGGTGCTTAGCGTTTATCTTCACTCAATGGTAAAACTAAACCTGAAGCCCCTTAATGCCTTGCATGTTCAACAATTCTAATATTGACTTTGCATTCCTACCTCATCTTCTTGCCTCTTTTCATGTTTTTCCCTTGAGTGCTATTTGCTTCCATACTTTCACTATACCTTCCCTAATGATTAAACAACAATCATGTGTGTACTCGTCACTCTTTTACCCTCTCTTAAATATGTGTACCACAGTTTTACATATGGCATGATTATCATGGATAATTTTCATCTACTTTCATATAAGATCCCATGGTCGTTTTTCCTTTCTTTCTAAACAAGAATCTAATTCCTCACCTTAGTCTTCTCCATGAATTAAAATCCCTCACATGGGATCTAACTCCTTGAGTCAAAATTCCAATAAAAATATGACTTCCTAAAAAAGGACATCTTTCTCTCTACATTGACTGTTATAAATAGACTTCTCCCTCGAATGATAGTTATGTAAATCCTGATTCAAAAAAATAAAATAAAAAGAGAATCTTAAGCTTCCCACATTGATCAACTTCAGCAAAGACCTCAAGGATTTAATTTCCTCATCCCATATAGACTTCCCAAATCTATCGGCCTATCTCAATTACATATCAAAATAGAAAACTTTTTTTGTCATGGAATTTCTCATTGTTATCTTGGCTCTCTTGATAAAAGGCATGCTACCTCATATCATATAACCTAACCATTTTTTCACCATTATCACCCTTTCACACCTTCATTTTCTACCACCTCAAGGGACCTACTGAAACCGTGACATTTGGTGAGCATGTGACTATTATTCACCTTTATAATAATCAATCATGTAATGTATTTAGGGTCTTATGTTTACCAGTCTACCTAAGCTATAGATCCACCTAGTTATGATCCTCACCAATCAGGAGACTCTCTTACCTCCTCTTATCTTTCAACTTATTCATTACATACTGATCATCCTATACAAGTACTAGAACCTCAACGGTTATCTCTAGGAAATTTTCCTCATTCACCACAATCAACTTAAAATCACCCATACCTAATGTTACCATAATTCAACCACACCTAACCAAAACCTCGACTCACATCATTCCTATAACCTAGCAACCCATTCTCATACCCCCTCACATATTTCTCTAGCGTATGGGAGAAATACATCAGCCTGAGGTCCATGTTCATTTTGGGACTATGTATGTAGCACTCCAAGGGAATAGGGGCCCTTTGAGGTTAGCTCGAGCCACTCTCTACCCTAAATAATTCCATCTCCTCCATTTCTTAGTCACATTCTACCCTAGTTAGTTTCCATTTTATATCAATAATTGGAAACTAAACCAAACAAACAACAATTGCTTCACATATTTACCATCGTCACTCATTCATTCATTTATTTCTACCATTTCTTTCCCGATTATCATGCATTTTATTACAAAACATCTCAACGTGACACATATCATCATTAATTGCAAAAATTAATGAATTACAAACTAAACCATATCTCAACTCAACCATAAACCTAAACCATACCTAAACGAACCTAAACTTCATTCATACCTAATTCAACCTGACTCAATCCATGCCTATGACCTGACTTGATCCATGCATATGACCTAACTTAATCCATACCTAAGTCAAACCTAACTCAATCCATGCGTAAACCACAAAATTGACTCAATCCATAGCCTAAATTAAACCTGATGCAATCCATGCCAAAACTTACAACCTGACACAATCCATGCCTAAAATTTGACTCCATCCATACCTATGACTTGACTCGATCCATGCCTATGATTTAGCTCTATCATGCCTACAATACTTAGTTTCCATCACATATACAAATAAAAATAGCAAGTTAAACACAACCATATACAAATCATGCCATAATCACCATCATATCTATAAATCAATCATCCAAACATGTGTATCCATATACATGACTCTCAAGTATATTTGGCACGCACATGCCGGTGTATATAATAAAATCTCAAGAACTCTCCATGTACATCTTCACTATCTTCAACACGCAGGCTGAGTATATATGTAACAAATATGATGTCATAAATAAAATAATCCTACATGGAGTCTCAATCATCTCCACATATAATATCCAAGCCTATCTCATATTTGTCCTCCTCCGATCCTATAGCCCAGATTCTGGATAACCTCCCTCTGCCTCACCCTAGTCTGGCTCCTGATGGTCTTGCCTCTAGAGCTGGCCTCCGTGCACCAGTGGCCTCACCTTGACCCAGCCCCTAGGCTTGCTGGCCCCATGTACTCTCCACACTATGTGTGCAGGATCTTCTCCTCTCACTCAAGGCCTGATGTGATCTGTGCTCAGCATATGATAAGACATATACCCCGCTACCATCAAATGATCCTTGTAGTATCTCACCTTGCCCATGGCATCTCTCAATCTAGTGGAAGGTATTATCTATAGTGGTGTCATTGGCCTTTGACCTTTCCCTACTCCTACTTGAATAATGGGACCCTGCCCCTTCCCCTATGGTGGTCTCATCATCCCCAAAGCCTGCACATGTACTTGGGCCTGAAGTTCCACTATTTGTGCTTATGCAACGGCAAACTAGATCTACAAACATGTAACTTGTCCATGTACCATGGCCAACTAGCCCTATAAAACCTATCACTTGCACCTGTAGGGAAGATACCTACACCCCATCTCCATCCCACCCTCTCCCGGTCCTTCTGGTGCATGTGACTAGTCCCTATACTCCCCTGTGCTTGAAAAGTAGGCCACCTGTGCTTACAAAATCACAACATGTGCCTCAACCTCTATCAAATGTCCTTGTATTATTCCCAACTAGGTCACAAGGGCAGCTATCTTCCCTTATAGGGTTTCTCTCTGAACCATGATCGTAGTCAAATTCAGCTACCCTAACGTTAGCAATACTCCTCGTAGCTATGCAACTCACCACTATTTGTACTTGTTTATCACCCCCAGTATCATCTATCTATCAGTCGACTGGCTGCTCCTCCTACCCGGTCAGCACTGTACGTTATAACGGAGACATAGGCCTCTCCACATCATCTCTCCTATACTTAAGGGAAGGGTGGAGGTATATCTTGTGTTAAACCACAATTCCATCTAACCTGGTCTACGGGTATCATCTCATGCTTTTTACGCACTCCTACCCCTCTATCTACCTATAAATATGTAACCCATGCAGATCTTGTCGTCATCTGCATATATGAAGGGAATAGCCTACATATGGCCTCTAACTGATGTCTAGGCAAGAAAAACCACTCCGGCAATTACTTCTAATAAGCTACATCATGTGTCAGCTCTCACCAATCGATGCACCCTCCCATAACAAACACCCATCGCCTATAGACTACTCAAACAAAACCTGGCTTGAATGTATCAGTCCAAGGCATACCAACTAGGTACACACACACATAATTTTCTCATATGCCCAGTAATGTAACAAGAATGTGTAGCAAAATCTGAATCCAACATAGTCATCCCATAAGCCCACAACTCCCTGTATAGCTTGTAACAGAGAACATAGGCGTCCATGCAAACTGATTCCTTCTCTCCACCATGTTGTGTAGAACCCCCCTCAGTGACCATGGAAATCTCCCACCCTATGCATCTGGCAGTGTGAAACATAACAATCTACCTCCATCAAAATCACTAACAGCCTTATCTCCTCAAGGTAGGATCGCTACATTACACTGTAGCTCATACTGGCAATATGGAATCCTAACAATACTAACCCCTCTCCAAATATTGGTAAAAGTAACTCCTCAGATGACTCTAAGGAGATCGAGTAAACCTATGTACCTACTATATGTAGTTGCAGGATCCCATAAACATCCTATAGGGTGATCATGATCGCAACTCATTGGCAAATGAAATGTATTAGTCACTTAAACCCCATCTATCAATGAGGGAAACTATCAAACTCGCCTCCCAGACTACATGCCGGTAACGTCTAACCTGTAATCAGGCCCACACCTATGCGACATGGATCTAATCCTCACATGTCATCTTCCCCTCATAATCTCCATAAGCAAGGGAGGTACAATGTCCCTCATATGTAGCTGGTCCTCTGGCTTGCATACAACCAATCATAATAATAAAACTTGACCATACTTGCATGCCACCTTGTCACCCCCATACTATACCACTTACCCTAACTAACTCAACCTTTCACCTATATCTCTACCCTAAATCAACACTACCTATCTACCCATGCCTCAGACCCACTCACCTATTTTCCATTTTCCCCCTCACCTCACTTATTCACCCACCTACCCTATTAACCCACCTACCCATACTCATAACTCTTCCCCCTTATTTACCTCCCCCTATGCTTACTTATATGTTTGTAACCTCATTTATTGTCAAGCTACTTGTGGGGCCTACCTCTCGATCCTTACTGACTAACATTCAGTCATCATTGACTGACCATGGTCGAATAATAACCAACATCGATCACTACATGTATGATCAATATCGGTCCTTACCTGTCACTGACACTGGCTAACAAAGTGAACTGACGTGTCGATCACTGTCACGGTGAAGAAACCCGCATGACACCCTACCCTATTTCTACCTACATATTCCTCATTTTTATCCATTTTCCCCACCAATGTCTACCCAATACCTATTCCTACCCCTCACTTTACTTATATATACCCTCCCTTGTTCCTCTTTTCATCATTCACATTCCCTCGCATTCAAAGTTTTCAATATTTCCTCCCAAAACAAAAACCTATTGTTTTCCTACTACCTGACTTCTACCCTCCTTCACCTACTCAAAATAAACAAACAATTGGAATAGATATTTTACCTCATCACACTACCATCTACGTGGTGGCACCTCAGGTTGCTGCTACACAAGTCCACCCAATCCCTCTCCTACCTCTGCTATCTCTAATTACCCACTAGCTCAATCAAATCTAATCCAATCAACCACCCAATAAAATCACACCGTGCTTGTAGACCTTCCTATCAACCAACTGATCACTCGACTCTGTACAGCCCACCAACCTCAGCTCTCTGTGTTACTTAATCAGCTTTTCACCTCTGTATCTCTCTCTCTCTTGTCATTTTCTCCAACATGGAAAATGAAAAATGATTTTCAAAAACATGGACACTTTTTCTTTTTTTAGTCTTCCCGACTTGACTGGAAATAGTTTTACCTTAACCAACATCGGTCTTGTGCCCTAGCCTACCGTGTTCAGTCTCATGGTGCAACCGGACATCAGTTCATTATTACCATTGTCAGTTATCTTGCTTCAGTCTTATTACTACCCGTTACTCCTAATTTTGCTGGCTTGGATCCTTTTCTTCCTTACCCTACACATGAATTGTACACTTCACTATACCCTCATGACTTCGTCATTTCCTACCTAACCTCTTCATCATTTGGGGACTCGTTATTTTACCCATACGACTACCCTACCCGTGCCATGACCTAGCTTCTTGGACCTAGAACATTGTTAGTGACCTATGACCTCGTGTGCTCGATATACCTTGCAACACTGTTACCCATGTTGTTTGCCCTGATGACCTTAACATTTCCTTTTTCCATGATCTGTTTATCCTGACCCACCATTGGGTGTACCAGAACACACCTAAATGTTCCTGCACTTAATCTGCGATGTGTTTCTTAGACCATATCCTATACCTTAGATACTAGAATCACCTTAACCTTTTTTGGATAAACCTATCTGACCTCAGACAATGTAGAGTTTTCCTGCTCTTCAAACTAGTATCATGCTATAATTTATACATGTGCATGTAGTTTTAATATTACTACCTTTGACCCTGACCCATTACCTACATTACCCAATTGGACCTTTACCCCCTAAACCTCCGTTGTCCCACCTTTCTCTTCATCACATTCACCTTTTATCAAACCAATTACTGATTCTCTTCCATTTTACCTCATCAGTTTTTGGTTTTAGGGGGATCACCTTCACCCACACATGGGGAAACCACATATTATTATTGTTAGCATCACTTACCAATACAATCTACACAACAAAAAAAGGCAAAATGTAGAGACCAAAATTGGGTCACACTACCCTTGATCCCTTCGAACAATAATCAACTCGAACACACTCACCTAACCATAGCCCCTTTCACCCCTCACTAATATTAATTTAATTAATTAAATTAAATTAATCAATGATCCTCATGATATTTATTATTTAAATATCATAATTAAGATAATTCTCAAGTCACCACCTCACCTATACACCTCAACTAGCCACCTCACCCCAAATCTATTCTTAGTATGTTGACATAACTATCTAAGACTTACATAAACCATAAAAATCAAAACCTAACATTCCTTCTAACCACATTCCCGCCTGTTACAAAAGGAATCTCCCATTCTAATCCACGAAGGAAAAGGAACAAGATCCAAGAAATCAAGTAGATCTACCCATTTTTAGTAAAACCTAAGGAATCTCTACCATAACCAACACTGCCGGTCACCCTAAACCAATGATAGCCAATCTAAAACCATCTTCAGTTACCTTTGATCCCCTTTGCTAACCTTATTTCGAGATTGGCACATTCAGAGAGTATGAAACGAGACCAGAGACTGCATGCAAGTAAAACTAGCATTCGTAGATGCATCCAAAAATCCATAACTAGTATTATAAGAAATAACACAAGTTGTTTTGCAGTCATGGGAGCATCCAGGGAAGTTCCATCACCACACCAAAATCCATCAATCTTAATTAAATTCCACTTTCATCTAACCATCAAGCTCATACAACAATAAGTATTTTGTTAAGCAAGATTCATCTTACTTTCATTTTCAGTAGGCTCTGTTACCTATATTATCATGTTTCTACTTGCACTCGCCTTTCTCCCACCATTTACCTTCATGTAAGTTTGATCATTCCTTCAACCATACCATTAAATTTCCCATACCTCGATTGTTAAACACCTCTGAGTATACTTAATATCTCCATAGACCTTTCCATTTCCTCTCTTCATTTCCTATTTAGCCTCAGATCTGTCCTCTACACCAAGAGTTTAATAAGTTTCTATCACTCAAATTTACTGTACTGACACTGGTTACCCATTACCTTCATCAGTCCATCCTGAACCGTCATCAGTTACACTAGAATCAACGTTGGTCTCTGTTTTTTACCCTCAGACCAAGAATAAAGCCTAAATTCCCCACCAAATACCTGAAAACAACCAAAAACTAAACCCTGACTAGTGCCAGTACTGTGACAGAGACCTTTCCCTTAAGATTCAAGCATAGCTTATCATTTTGTGAATGATTTTTCTTATTGTAGTTAAATGAGATACCTAAATCATTTTAACTACATTAGGATTTTATTTATTGTTAACATTGAATTATTTTAAACAATGGGTTGATCAACCTTCTAGGCAGTATCACACTTCCCAGAACTAGCATACGCTAGGCAGTCTACTGTCATATGATGTTTAATCTCTTTTGGTGGTTTTGTTTTTGATTTCAGGTAGTTCCTCCCAACCAAAAGGAAGCTCTCATGATCAGTTGTGGATTAAGAATTCATATGCGTGCAACAATGTTCAACCATCTTTAACAATATTCCTCCTAGCCCTTTTACCCTTATCTATTTCGTCACATTCCAAGAAATGCTCTAAGAATCAAGTGAAACAGTAATGACTAGACTCCTACGATCCCCATATTTTGGTGAAAGAAGCTTTCTAGCTACAACGTCAGCTAGATTTCCTTCTACATTGACTATTTTTGGGTACTTCCTCTTCCTTCCTAGTGTTTTTATGCAGTGGCTTCTAATTGTATGGTTTAACTTGGGAATGTCCCTTATTGTTGTCAAAAGTGGGACCTCAATGTTCATATTTTTCAATTCCTAAAGTAGTTTTGTTTCTTCCTCATTTTGTGTTTCTTTTAACCATTCTGGGAAAGGATTTGCAAGCATATTTTTATCATTTCCTTGGTTTTTCCTAGTGGCTCATGTTTGTGGAACATGTTTAGTTTCCTTATTTTCCTTAGGTATATCCTCACTTTTCTATTGTATCTACTTATTTTCCTCAAGTATTTCTATAATAACAATAGGAGGATTATTTACAATCCTTCCAAACCTCAGTTATACATTATTAATGGCATTCATCTACATCATATCACCTTGTCCTGCTTCATTAATTGAATTTTTTGTTGATTTTTAGGATTCAAGATAGGATAAGCTGGGGGTTACATTTGTGCTACTTTCCATTGCTGATAATTCTATTGTGGTGGGGGAATTAAATATTTTTGTTGTGCAAAACTCCTTGGTTGATTAACATTTTGTTGAGGTTCCCATTATTGATTTTTCCATGGTGGTATATTAGCTAGTGGTGCCCAACCTTACTAATTATATGAAGGTACCCATGTTGGTGGTTGTGGATAAGTCACCCATTTTGGTGGTCTCCAATCAGGTTACCCCCATGTTGGTAGAGGATCCTGATTGGGCCATGGCATCATCCAGGGGTTCTGAGAAACTATAGAGGCATAAGTAGAATAGTTATTTGATTGTTGTATGAAGTTTACCACTGTATTTGATTGAGTGATGACATTTAATTACTCTTTAAGATGAGTTAGGAGATTACAATGATTGGTATCATGGTTAAAGACATCACAAATCAAACACATTTCGGTGACATTCGAGGGACGTTCTCTCAAAGGATGTCTTTCCTTACATTTAGGACAGTATATATCTAAAGGTTCCTTTGCTGCATTTTTCTTGGCTTTCAACACATATATGGTTGAAGTTAAATATGACATGATGTCTTTTTTCATGTTATCAATTTATTTGAGAAGTTTTGAGGTACCTAAGTCATTAGTTGATGTTTTTCTTTTCCTTATACCTCCTCTTGTTCTAGAGTAACTCCTACATAACATAGTAATCTGTGCCATGGTGAGTTTGTGTACATCACCTCCTCCCATAAGATGGAGGGATTATTTAGTTTCCTCATCAATTCCTTGAAGGAAAATTGTCTTAATGATTTCTACATTTTACTCATAACCACTCCTATGGAGAAAGAGGAATATATCTAGATAATCTTCCAGATTTTCATCTTCTTTTTTCTTTATTTGGAAGAACTCTTCTCTCATATATATTCCCCTATAGTAGTCTCTATATTTGTCCAAAAAGGATATGTACATGTCCTCCCATGAATGAATGGAGTTAGAGGGAAACCCCATAAACCACCTCATGGTAGAGTCTTTGAGGGTGGAAGGAATTAGTTTGAGTTTTTGGTTGTCTATTTTGTAGTCATATGTCTGGCAAAGAACTTTGAATTCAAATAAGAACTGGTCTAGGTCTTCTATGGACATTCCTCGAAAGATAAGGAGAATGGATGGAGATTTTTTTGTTCATGGGTGCATCCTCATCCTCATTTAGGATAATGGGATAAGTAAAGGATCTACCCAAAGGTTAGTCCTCATCATTACCATTATCTCCCATTTTTGAAAGTTGTTTTGGTTCTAAATAAGATGATGTAGACTGTTTAGAATTGTTTCTAGGTGTTGTATTAGATTCAGTGCCACTTTCAGTGTTCCCTTCTTATGCTCTAATTTGGATATATTCTTTGAATATTCTGCGGTATAAATCTCCCTTGATCATCCTATGGCCTATGAATCAATGTTGGTCATGTAAACAAGGCCTAGGAATTCTACTGGTTACATAGATTAACTTCACTAACACCCATAACATATAAGGTGAATAAAATGATATGTTGTACTTATGGTTTCACTAGTAATGAAGCCAAAATTATGGTTCATTTTATTCTCCAATCATTTAACCAAAAAAATCAACTAGTATTGTCATTTAAAACAAGGGCTAAGTGTCCTAAGTTGTATTCAGTGAGTTCTTATGTAACTTAGTTGTTTTGGTGGTTCTTTTTGGGGGGTTTTGGTTGGTGCGATTCCCCTTGTTTCCCTCTAATCTATGAAAATGAAATGCAATGCTAAACTACTGAAATGAAAATACATGTAAGATACTGAAATAATGTTGCTGTGATAAAAATGCTTTTGAAGAAAATATATTAACTGAATTTAAAATGCACACACCGAATGTAAATAGTAGAATTGAAATTAGGGAAAAGTTTAGTGGAGAATTTTCGTAAACTTGTGAATATTAGGGATTTTGGAAATTGGAAATGGTGAATTTTCAGCAGTTAACTGCCGCCTACTTTGCCTAAAATTTCCACCAACAAGTCATTTGTATGGCTTAGTTTACCTACTATTTATATGTAAAAAATTAACTTATGCATGTATTCACCAAGGTATAATACATAGCTTGGGGGGTTACATGGGGGTACCCATTTAATACAAACATAAAAAAAAGAGTGGTTTTCCATCCAACTTAGGTTGGGATGGACAACCATTATCTATTGTCTAACCCAGGTTGAATGGTAGATGATCGATGGCTGTCTAACTTGGGTTGGACAAAAGACATTGGATAGTCATCCAACCTAGGTTGGATGGCTGGGTTGGATAGAAGATAATATATGGTTATCCAACCCATGTTGGATGGCTGGGTTTGACATCAAATTATAGATGGTCATCCATTTTCCGTTGTACAACCTAGGTTAGATGTTGTCTAACCTAGGTTGTACAACAAAAAATGGATGGTCGTCAAACCTAGGTTAGACGGACATCCATTTTATTTCATACAACTTGGGTTAGATGTCATCCAACCCAAGTTGTATGGAAGATGATGGATGACCATCCAACCCAGTCGGATTTTCCACAAAATGATTTTTTATAAATTTTCCATCGATGCGAAATTCAATTTTGGAAATTTGCCACCTATTCTAAACTAATTTTTCGGAGGGGGTCTTAAAATGAACCCTGATTGAAATAACACATACTTAATTGAAATAGTAGTAGGAAATATAATAAGCAGGGAAATAAACAACTGCATTAAGATAACCATTCAAATCAAAGCATTGAAACTTAAACTTATCATAAATAACGATCATTCATGAAACATAAATCCTCCAATCACCTTGGTTGAGTGGGACCTTTCTCTCCCTTGGGATTGAGGTACTCTTAACACCACAAAATATTCAAAAACAACATCGACTATATTGATTCAAAAGAGTTCCAAAATATATTCAGTATGAGACTGAAATTAGATGCTAACTAATATAAAAATGTACTATAAATTACTACCATCAACTAACTACTAAATTGTCTTTAAGGTGTATTTATAGACACAGTTAGTTACAAAATGTGCCATGAATATATTCACTGAATTCAACTAGTAACAACCTCATTGAAATCCTATGATTTAGCTAAAATAGGATTCGTGTTTGTAGGCTTGTTGTGGGAGAATCCTACGTGATGGTGTGATGGAAAAAGACTCTGAAATCTTGATAAAAACTTCCCAAAATTGTATAAAACACTCATTATTATCTTGCACACGTCATCACATTACTCACAAAAGCAGTTAGTAGGAATTTCTATAGTCATGAGTTCACATGAAGTATAAACAAGATAAATTCATAAACCTTAATTAGGATATAATTATATATAACATTCCCCATGAACTAATTAACATGTTTAGGAACAAACCAATAGCCATATAGATGATATATAATAAGTCAATTAATGCACTCATCGACTAGGAATAAAATAAATGAATTGATTGAGAGGGTATGCATTGAGGTGTGGGCCTTGAAGAAGAAATTTTAAAATAAACCAAGGAACTGGAAGAATAAGATGAAGGAGAAACCAAGGAAAAATAAAAGGAAATAGATGATATCTAATTAGAAGTAGTTAGGAGTATAATTAGTACGTAGTGGATATTGAACCAAGATAAACCATCATAGAAAACTTGGTATTGTGAGAATCAAGTAAGTATACAATATGAGGAAAGAATGCAATAGGACCCTAAAAGGCCCATAGAAGATGATAGTACCCCTCTTCTAAGATATATGTCCCTGGAGCCAGACAAAGCATTGATAACCTAGGATTATGTAAATGAAAAATAAAAAATAAAAAATTATACAGGAATTGCTAAGGAGACTAGAACAGGAATCTAAAACACAATTAGTATTAAAGTTGAGTGTAAAATAAATGGGTATAAGAGAAGTAAAGTTTTCATTAAATATTCCTTCATTTGAATAATTGTGTTAAGAGTAAATTGTGGAAGAAGTGAAGAAGATAGTAATAATATATCCATCATCCCAAAATATAGGGTCAATTTTCTTGAGTTTGAAGAATCAGAAGAAGAAAATCCGTAATCTAGTGTAGCCAGTACAAGTTATAGGAGAAAAAAATTCACAACTTGAAATACTTTTAAATTCAATACAATAACTTGAGTCTTTCAATGTTAAAAAATCAACTAGGATACCATTTGGGTACTAATCCATACACAATTTTGCAACCATATGATGGAACTACTGATCTCAAATACTACTTGTTGACTTGTGACATGTGATGGGGCGTAAAAGGAATCATCGATGACAATAACAAGAAATGTGAACTAATAGGTGCACCAAAAGGAAGGTCATTGGAATTCATTTACTCAAAATAGTTGAGTTTGAGGAATTTGTAGAACATCTATAATGTGTTCACTCAAAATTTCAAAAGAAATGACTGTGATGGGGAGATAATTCAGGATCTAAAATAAATATAAGGAGAAATACTTACCGAATATGATATGAGATTCTCATATGTCATGAATAAATAAAAATTCAATTTTGATGAGTCAAACAAAGATACATAATTTGTAGAAGAATTGTACAGTAAAATTTGATTTGTAATTGCATAGACAAAAAATTTCAACCTAAACGGAACCTATTGAAGAAACTATTAGAATGGAAAAATTTGAGGACTATGGGGATAATAGTAATTATGGGTCCAAAACAAAAGAAAAGCTTGATGTAGTAATGTGAAGACTAGAGGAATTACATGAAGGAAATAATCCTAGAATTAATACATGGTGTACAAATTGCAAAGAAGAAGGACATTATAAAAATGAATGCCACAATTTGAAGTCTGGAGTATGAAGAAAATTTTACGAGGTTTGTATAATATTTAGACACATAACTAACAATTATCCTTTTCTTCAATATTATGTAATACCCCCTTAAAATGTGGTATGTTCCTTTTGCAAAGCCATGACTCATGAGATAAAACAATTTCAGGAGATGATGGATGTAAATAAGGAAATTACTAGAAATGTTTTTCCATTACAATCTCAAATGGCACCCAAGGCACCAAAATATGTATCAAAGAGGTAAATTACCACATCACTAAAGCCAACTTCACTATAAATAAATCTGCAATGGATCCAACAATATCCTCAAGCCAGTATGAGTTTTACATCACCATCTCTACAAAATAATATGGGGTGGGCAACTCCTTTACCATAGTAATCACATGGGTTTAATATTCCTTCACCACAAGTGAAATATTGAGGATATGAAGGCCAAAATAAAAATAATAATGTGCCATCAAGACCATATAAAGTGGGGCAATGAGCATACTATGGTGCGTAGTAGCAAAGGAGGATAAGACCCAAACCCCAAAAAAAATAATGGATTTTTTACTTTTGAGGAGAACCAAACCACATTACATGAAATTACTCTTATAATCTTGAATGGAATGTTTATTGTTCTTACTGTAAGGTGCAAATTTAGTAAAATATAGAAGATTGTCTCGTATTGGATAAATAAATAAAATAAAAACAACTACACAATTTCAAAATGATTAATGTGGTACCCCAAGAAATTATCAGTCTTCAAGTAGTTACACACACACATAAGAAAGAAAGAGGCTTGGAGCATGAAGAGATTCTTATGGATCCTGAAATACATCAAGCACATAAAGATACCTATCCTAACCCAAGAAAGGAAAATATGTTAATGGAGGAAGCTAAAATTTTACTAAAATCAATTCAAAGCAAGGAGAGTGATATGTAGAATACCAAGGTAGAAGAAGCTTGAATTTAGGGATAAATAATTATAATACTAAAATAGCAAGGATTAGTTATAGCATTAGAGGATTTTTTAAACATACTGAATGTATTATGAAATGAATATATCTCATAGAACATATCCAATATTCTTATAACTCTATTAGAAATTGTATCAGATAAAGAGGTGAAAGTAACGAAACCAGTTTGGTATGGAAAAATAATAATCCATGGGATATGGACACCTGTATAATTGTAACTTTGGGGGTCTATAAAATAAGAGACACACAATAAACATGATGCAAATATCTACTAGGGAATTAAAGGGGGATGTTTCTCTAGCATATAGTCCTGTAGCACTCAGCCTCACATATTATGGAAGAGTTATACCCAATTGGTCAATTAAAAGACATTTAAATACATGTAGTAGACTTATGTTTGAAATTATATTTTGAATCCATAGATATGAAAACAAATGAAACACATTTTCTAGTTTTTATTGGAAAATTTTTGGCATATGATGGTGATATAATAATCAAAATAGTCACCAATCAAATGGAATCACATCTAGATGATTTTATTATTGTAATTCCAATTAATATATTTGAATAAAATCTATATACCATCCCTAAAAGAACCCTTGTCTCTATATGTCAATCATGTTAAAATTTGATTTAAGGTGGAACACCATGAAAGGGATTTTGTTCCACGAGCATTCCAAAAACAAGAAAAGAAGAGTTCCTGGAATGGATATACATAATTTAAATCCATACCAAGAATTCGTTCATAGGAGAAGAACCAAGTTATAATATCTAGTCCCCACATAGATTAGAGATATCACAAATCTATAACGTTGGGAAGAATGATCAAGATTACACATATCCAAATGGAGAAAGTACCATTCCATGAGAAATGGAATCTTTAGTTTTTGATGACTCAGATGAAAATTAGAATCATTATATGAGAAGGAGACATGAGATAAGACCAATGAATATGGTACATATTGAAGAAAAATGTATTTCACAATATTTTGGAACTTCATAATTAGATACATTCTTAGTAGAATTACAAAAATATGTACCTCAGAAATATATAAGAGTAAGTGCATTGGATTATGCACTAAATAGGATAGCTTCATCATGGTGGGATTTGCTTAAATATAAGACAGTAACCTGGGAAGAATTCATAGAAATACTATAGTCAAGATTTGCACTAGATGATAGGAATACTAAGTATCAGAGAAGTGATATGGATCTGTTGGTTTTGAAGAATGCATAGGTGAATGATGCAAGACATAAATTTTTCTATGACAAAAAAAAGCAAGCATAAAATATTGCAAGTTACGAAAATATAAGAGAGATAATTACAATAACAAAAAAAAAAATTCAACTCAATACAATAAAATAATGAAAAATATGTACATATAGGAGGTGAATGTGTAACCTCCTCCCAAAATCATGGTAGTATCCACCCAAAATAGTTGTAACCAACACCTATAATAGTGTAGTCAAGTGGTAACCAATACCTAGAATAGTGTAGTCAAGTGTACACCTAAGCAAGCATATCCCATAAGTGTAGGGAAACTCCAACTAAGGTGGAATATCCCAAGTGTGATAATACATACAAAGAGAGAAAAATAAATCCTACACTAACATCCACATAAGCATAGCTTAGGTGGGTAGTGAAAAAGGAAATTAGGTCCCAGCAACAAGGCCTAATGAGGTACGCATATATAATGCATCTCTCACAAAGATAGAGTAAAAGGAGAAAACCCAATGGGAAGAAACTCACTCAAGAAAAATGGAGAAGAAGAATAAATGGGTCCCAGTAAATTTACCTAATGAGGTACCCACATACAATGAGAATCACCTAGAGTATATAGAGAAATAAGTGAGGACAAGAAGTTCCCCTAAGAAGAGTTTTAATGATTTGGTCCTCTGCCTAAATATTGAAGAGAATCCTCATGTACCAAATAATGTTCCTACCCTTGGGAAGGACAAGAAAGGAGTAGTAAAAGTAGGCCCACTCCACAAAGGAAGAAGAATCCTACAATACTCTAATCTCTACATCTAGTCTGTAACTAAAAGGTCTGCATATGTCTGGTAAAATTATGCATAAAAGACAATGGGAATGGTACTGTAGTATATGTGTCAAAGAAATAAAATGGTGGGGGGAAAATAACTTATAAAGGGATCCAAAATAAGAGGTGGATCATGAAACATCTCTGAAATAGTGGAAGTGACAAATGTCCCATGGCAAGAACTCCCAATGAGAGAGATGAATGGGTCCTCCAGAATTTTTGATGGCTCAATTGGAGCATATTCCTTTAATAAAACACAAGTGGAATTTGTAAATAGATAGCTCAGGTCATGTAGATATTCATTCCAATAGGGTTTCTTGATGAGAGAAATGTATCACAAGAATTTATTAGAATCGCAACATGGAGTAAGAGGAGGAGACTATTGCGAAGAACTATTGGAAGTTCAATATAAAGAAATGTTGCACTCAAACATAGCAACTAGTGTATGTGGAGTTTCGTCAACTGAGAGATCAATATGTAATGGAACACGAGAGGAAATGCTCACCTATTACTTAGAGTAAGGTTCTCCAATAGAACATTGTTGTAGAGAGTGAATGGAATCATGAACATAGACGATAATGAGTTATGTAGAGGAAACAATAGGGAGAGTGCGCTCAATAGTAATATATTGTGGTGAATGGTGAATATGGGAATCACAAGTAGCAACAAGTTTAAAATAAAAATGAGAAATGAAAGGGGTGTGAGAAGGGGAAGAATTTTTGGTGGCACTAGAGTGGTCTAGGGAAATTTCATTATTAGATGGTGAAACAAGGTTACCATAGAATTGTCAGATAGTGGTCCAGAAAGTGAAAGGGAACTCAGTGTGCTTGAAAAAATTGCAATATATCCCTAGAAATAGTAAGACCTAGAAGGAAATAGACCTCATCATTGTGGTTAAACCACTCATCTTTCTGTAGAGGCTCGTCGGGCTTAGGAACAAGATAATGGAGATAGGTCGTAAAATCGTGCATAGTGCAATGATTGATAATTATTTCCTTCCAAGAAAAAAATTTCCTAGATTCAAGCATAACAATAGAACGGTGAAACTCCATAATACAGGTCAATCCCCCAAATATCCTAGATGGCACTTTATAACTTAGTACAAAAATTACAAGTCCCCGAAGATTTTTGCAAGAACCCCCCAAAAATATGGCACTTTATAAAGTAGCATGCTTACAAAAATTAATAAATCCATCATGTAAAGTAAAAAAAAACATGCACTATTGACTAAACCAGTGCTCAAATCTGAGCCACCAATAAAAAAATTTATAGCCAATACAATTTCTCATAAATAATGGTTTATTTAATTAAAATTTTGCAAACTAATTTAAAAACATATGAAATGAGGGGAAAGGGGGCCATGCGTATACTTATTGGAACCAAGAAAAGGATGAAGAACACAATGGTTTAATTTGTGAGGGGAAATTGGCCTCCTGTCAACCTGGGCCTCACCCTTTATCTTCATCAAGCGAAGATAGAAGTTTTAAAAACCACTTAATTCTCCCTTAATGTATTTTCCCAAAAATGACTTGCATCCAAAAATTTAATAACACTAAATTTTAGACAAACTAAAATCCAAGTTTGAAAATAAAATCAACTTATTGACCTTATGAGTGGTGGGGTTGACAAAAGGAAAAAGGTGTAGAGCTGATTTTAATGTTGAAACCCTAAATTTCTCTATCTCTTCCTTATGATGAGCTTAAAGGTGACACTTATGACAGCAATATGATGTCAAGGAGGTCATTTTTTGGGCTTGTAGAGGAAAAGAAGGAATGTCAAATTGATTTTTAATGTTGGAGGGTCGTTTTTAAGCATACACCAACATGTATGGGGCCACCCATCTTAGAAAAATGATGCCACATGTGTAAAAAACGAATTTCAACATTCCACAGGTGTAAAAAAACACCCTTCCCAAGTTTGTAAATGAATTTCCATTCATTATATATGATTAGCATAGTTGATACCTTGCACTTGAATTATTTCATAATTGTCATTCCATGGCAGTTTCCATGGCTAATTAAAACAAAGAGAACAATTGCACAGGAAATAATTTTGAAAATAATTAATTTCACACGCAAATATATTTCTTCTCTAATATCTTCATTCAAACACCATTACAGATTCATGAATTGAAATGTTGGAAGTGCTGGAATTTTAATATATAATATATATATATATATATATATATAAGAAAAGGAACCTCCTAAAACCACTCAATCCTACAATATCTCATATACTCCTATATTCATGAGTTATTTCAACAACTATACTCACGTACAATATAATAGAAAACTATATGTGATATTATATTGTTATTTATAACAATATAATATTAACAATCTTTATTGTATTAACCATACAGTTAACAACTAACATTATTATTTACCTTTCGATAAATATCAACCTGTTACTATTTACCTCTTGGTAAATCACCCATAAACATGTAAATATTAATATCCTAACATTCCCCTCCTTAATGTTTACATCATAATAATAGAAATTTCACACTTCCTCTGTAGCTTTCCTCCTTTATTCACTTGTGATCTTAGCACACACTTGAACTGAATGTAGAAGAAGGAAAACATCAACTTTTTATCAACTATGCACTGTTCAGGTCTTACACATTTGACCAATGAGGATGAGAACACACTCAATAATCATCTGCTTATCAACTAGTCACTCTAGGGAACACATCTCACATAGAAGTGTGGGAACTCAAGCAGGAACAGATCTGAACAACCTTCAATGGTTTTTTGGAGGCTAACCAAAAACCTGGGTATGAATAGGAACACATATGACTGTTCTACCTCGTCAAGACTCATGATGTTTCCTTTCACTATGCTATTTGTTCTTTACTATGTTTTTGCATAGAGGAAATAGCAATAATCACATACATAACTGAAAAACTAGAAATGGAACATTGGATCATGTTTATCATGTTCCCCAATCAATGTGAAAGTTTCCACTTATTGAATACTGCAAACTGTAAAAATGATGAAGCACACAACTGAAAACAAACTCACATTGCACACACGTGCCACCAAATCAGTGAAGTGGCCCTGTCATTAGCGACTAATGAGAGGTCATTGTCTGACCTCCAGCCTCTGATGCCTCCTTCCTCCAGTAACATGTTGTTAACTCAAAAATATGTAAACATGAAGTACATATGTTTTCCACATTGAACTTATTATATCTTCCCTCCCACAATGTGAAACACTTTATTTTTCTGGACATCGAGTAACACTGAAAATGCATCCGTAAGGCAAATTTTTACATTTTTTGACATTGACATGATGAGGCTAAAAAAAGGTATTTTTCAAACATCATATTTTTCAATGAAATTTGAATCAATGTGATGTGGATAAAAAAAACACTTTTGCAAAAAAATGGCTCTTGATTTCGAGGGGTACCAAGAAAAAGTTATTAAGATTTTAATTTCTTGTAAAAAAAGGCCCAATTTGAATTAAAATTAGATCAACAATTAAAAAATTACTCTGAATGGAGAGAATTTATCACGTGACCACTCGTTGGAACTAGGAGGAAATGAGGATTCCAAAAATGTCAAAGGCCCAAAAAATAGTGTTGGAAAAGTATTAATTTGGCTTAAAATGTAATAATTGTCCTTAAAATGCAATTGTTAAACAAAAACTATAGTAAAATTAAAATTTTTAAACTATAGTCATTGCTAAAAAATTAAAAAAAATAGCCAATCAAAAATGGCTGCAAAAACTCACGCTTCATTGAAGTGACATAATGATTTGCTAATAATTCGACAACCAAAGCTCTGTTTTATAAATTAAAAAATACGTTGGAAAGGTGCTTTCAATATCTTCTCAGATGTGGTTGATGTATGCTGCTAGAAAATGAAAATAGGAGAGAGCTGTAGAATGCAATCAATATCAATCTATATTTGAGTGCTATATTGGTATGTCTACTAAGAATGCAGAGTTGAACGATGAACACCAAATTTAAATTCTCCCTTTTAAAGACATCACGCCTATCTCATCTTCTGTGAAATAATTTGAACAGATTTTTGAGCCTTACAAAAATTCACAAGCCACATGATATATCAGAAAGCTTTAAATGAATGTATGTAGATATATAGCATTACATATAAGTCATTCTCATCTGGCAGCTGAAAATTGACCAAATATTTGACTTTCTCAACACATCACAAATGCAGAATTCTTTTCCTTGAATAGAAATTGGTCTAAAATGATCTGCATAAATATATGGATCAGGAGATGATCAAGTTTTATTGGGAAATAACATATCTTATTACTGCACGTAAGAAAAATACACAACGGTTCATCTACTATAAGAATATAGACATCTTATGACTCGAGCCTTAACCTAAGAAAAAGAAAGCTCATATGTAAAACATAATATGAGGCAATGGACAATATCACAGCTACCCCTAATAATTCTTTTTCTTAAAACTCCATAATAGGTACAAGAAATACCACGCTCTGATACCAAATCTAGACTTTGAACCAAACTTGCACAGGAAATAATTCTGAGAATAATTAATTTCACACACAAAAATATATTTCTTCTCTAATATCTTCATTTGAGCACCGTTACATATATAAGAGAGGAATACCTATTATTATGGAACCTCTTAAAACCATTCAATCTGACAATATCTCATATACTCCTATATGCGTGAGTTAGTTCAATAACTATACTCACGTACAATATAATAGAAAACTATATGCGATATTATATTGTTATTTCTAACAATATAATATTAGCAATATTTATCGTATTAACCATATGGTCAAAAACTAACATTATTATTTACCTTTCGGTAAATACCAACCTGTTACTATTTATCTCTCGGTAAATCACCCACAAACATGTAAATATTAATATCCTAACACCCTCTCTAAGATGGAGGGCCCTCTTTCTAGAACTATAACAGGTTTAAGGGCATATTTATTTTATAATTTGACCCATTTTTTTAGCCCATGATGCTTCTTAATGAATTGATGCTTACAGATGAGGTTAATAAGACCTTGGATTTTGAGATAAGGAGAACCCCGATGGAATTTCTTAGTGGAAAAGGAAATAGATTCAAATAGAAACTTTGGAAGATTAAATTTATTGTATCCTTTGTCTTTCCCATGGCATAGGTGGAAAAGAATTCTCAAGACCAAGCCTAAAATAACCTCATATTGATCGTCACGTGTAAAATATTTGATAACCCATTTTTCTACATCTGCCCATGGCTCAGTGAAAGTGCTTATTTTGATGTTCTTGGCATTCCCTTTATTATCAATAACTAATTCCAATTTTTATTTCTTTCAAATAACAAAACATTTAATAATTTCATAGTAATGGGTCCCAAAATTGACCAATTACCCTTCCTCTGGAGTGCCCAAAATTTGACTAATTATGAAGAAGCTAAATAGTATTTTCTTACCTTTTAATTTTGAGTGTCTTTCCAGAATGTTTGTTACAAATTTTGTTGTTGTACTAGGGTCGAATTCCTCATATGCAAGTATGAAATCCAACCATCCTATTTTGTTGAAGACTGCTACTCATTTTCTATCTGAGAGTAATTCAACTAAACTTGTAGGTTCCTGAAGAATCTTAATCCCCATTTTTGTATGGAATATAACGATTAGTGATGTATGACTAAAATAACTAGAGCATAGGAATGGGTAATGTGATAGTGTAGGAATGGAAATTTTGATAGCATATGAATGGAACCATTGATAGTGTAGGAGTGGAATGACAATAGTGAAAATGGGGGAAAATTGAGAGTTGAAAACGATTTTATATACACACAACAAAAATTGGGTAAAATTTAACCAATTGTGATGGATCAATGATAGCATGGAGAATAAATTGGTATGTGGGAGGGATTTATAAGGTACGTGCAAAATATTTATTGGGATATGGGATGCATGCTTAAGCATTAGAAATGGGGAGTCATCATTTTACACAAGAGTAATAATTAACATCCTATAATTAGACTTTTTAAGATTTAAAGGAGAGTAATGGTTAATACCTTTTTAATAATCACTTGTCAAATTTACTAATCAGCACTGGATTCTCCTTTTCTCTCCCTGCATGTTTTCATAACACATTTATTAATGGAATGATTCTTAGGTGACCACCATTACTGGTTTTTAGCCACTTGCATTTTATTTTCAAATACTTTTTTTCTTTTTTTAGAAGGAATGATCACCATTTTTATTTTTCAACCACTCCATAGGATGATTGCCACCATTTTTTTTTTCAACCATTCCCTATTTATTATTTTAATTAAGGATTAATTTAGCTTTGAGTTGACTTGGACAGGAAAACCTTGTCTAAGAAATTTAGAGTTACATTATCTTGTAGCTCATCTTTTTGAACTCTTCCTTTAATTTTGGATTTTAGTATAACCTCAATCTCTGACCATTAACCAACATCACTCTTCTTTTATCATCAACTGGAATCAAATTTACATCTCCCATTATTGACTACTTTGTCAATTTGGTATCAACCCATCCATCTTGTTTACAATTTCCCTTTAAATCCCTTGTATTTTGAATCAAATACAAGAGCCCAATCCCCTTTTTGAAATTTCTTTTGCTTAATATGACTATCATGCCAAAAATTTCTTTGATGTTGGATTATTTCTATTTGGTGTAGTGCTTGTAACCTCATCTCATCCAATTCATTAAACTGAATAATCCTTGTTTGTTGTGCTTATGATAATTCAATTCCTAATGCAAAATTTGTTCTTAAGGTCTGAATTTCAAATTTTATGTAAAATATAAGTTTCTTTCCATAGAAAAATTCATAAAAAGTGAATCATGTGGTTGTATTCTAAGTGGTGTTGTAGGCACATACTACTTTAGGTCACTTCTAAACCCAATTCTTCCTTGAGAGGTTTACTGTCTTGGATAGAATTTTTTCCAATTCTCTGTTAGTAACTTCAACTTTGCCATTTGATTGAGGGTGGTATGTGGATGATTTCTTATTCCTTTACTGATATGTTGCCACAAACAAACTAATTACACTTGATATGAACTATGGTCCCTGATTCTAAATAATAGATCTTAGTCCCCAAACCATTGGAATATGTTCTCATACAAGAAGTCTTCAACGTTCTCATCCCTTGCATATTGGAGAGATTGCACCTCAACCCATTTTATGACATAGTTTGTACAAACTAATATTTACTCTTTTCCTTGATAAGGTGGGTCAATTGGCCCAATGAAATCTAATCCCTGCTTCTCAAATGGCTCTATAAATACTTGAGGCTGAAGTGGCATCCATGTTGTAAGTGTTGGCTTTCCCATCCTTCAACATTAATCACACTGTCATACATACTTTTTGACATCTATATGAAAATAATGCCAATAGTATCCAAATCCCAAAACTTTGTGGATAGTTCACTTGAATAAGTATTTTCCCCTTGATTATTCATCATGACATGCTTGGATTATGTCAAATATCTCATATTTAACTACATAACTAGATAATACATGGTTAGGTACACATTTGAAAAGAATTCCACTAAACCATGTATACACCACACTTTGTTTAATTAATTTCTTCCTTTGTTTATGTGTGAGGAAAGATGGGAAATTCCCTATATCTAAGTAGTTAGCCATGTCTTTAAACTAAGTAGAGACAGTTGAGATTGTAAATATATTTTCATATGGAAAATCATCATTGACCTACTCCTCTGTATCTGAAATAGTTATCCTTGAGAGAAATTCAGCTACCACATTTGATTTCCATGGTTTATCAATAATCTTTATGTTAAATTCTTGAAATAAAAAAATCCACCTTATAATTTTACCATGCACCAAATATTTATTCATTAGATAATTGATAGTATAATGATCAATATGAAAAATTACTTCATATCATGGAATGTACTAGCGAAACTTGTTAATTGCATAAAAAATTACAAGAAACTCCATCAATTTGGTAGTGTAATTCCTTTCAGTAGGGGAGATGTTTTTTCCAATGTAGTTGATGGCATGTATTGCCTCTCCTTCATCTTATTGTCCAAGCAAAGCTCTAACTTCCTCATTGGAAGCATCAATTTATATGTGAAAGGGAAGCTTCTAATTAAGACCTCTCAAAACTAAAGTATTTTTAAATTTATCCTTGATGATGTCAAAAGATTTTTGACATGCCTCTGTCCATTCAAATTTAGAATCTTTTGTTAGAAGGGAAAATAGTGGAGAAGCTAGATTACTGAAATCTGAAATTAATCTTATTTAATAGCCAACACATCCTAGAAAGCTTTTCTACTTCCATTTAATTTTTTGAGGATGGAAGTTACACGATGATGTTGGCCTTATCAAGATTTACCTTGATTCCCTCAGCTGAAACATGGTGGCATAAGACTATGTCTTGCTCCATAATGAATAGACATTTCTCATGGCTTAAAGATAAGTGATGTTTCTCACACCTAGAGAGTAATTTGTATAAATTTTCAATTTCCTCCTGGAATTTTACATAATCTACTGTTAAATCATCCGTATAAGCCTCCACATAATCATGAGTGAGATCAATAAATATTGCTAACATGGATCTTTAAAAAGTAGCATGAGAATTACATAAGCCAAAGGGTAAGACCCTATAGGAAATTGTCCCCCATGGGTAGGTTAAATTATTCTTATCTTAGTCTTTATGTGCCACCATGATTTAATTTTACCCATTGAAACCATCTAGGAATGAAAAATATTTTTTTCCAGATAAATTATCCAAGACCTAGTCTATAAAAGGTAAAGGGAAATAGTCTCGATTTGTTGCCTTATTCAATTCCCTATAATCCAAAAAATCCCTCTATTTACCATTATTTTTAGGCACTATAAATAATGAAGAAACCCATTGTTTATCTTAGATTGGATAGATAAATCCTACCTACAGAAGTTTCTCAATTTAAGTTTTTATAATATCTTTTAAGGCAGGGTTTATCCTTCTTTATGGTTGTTTTACTGGTATGGAATCAGTTGTGTAAATGTGGTGTGTAAAAATATTGGGATGAATACCCTTAATGTAACTATATTACCAAGAAAAATCTTGAGGATGTGAGCATAGAAGCTTGAATAGGGTATTCTCCTCTTGATTAGTCAACCAACTATTGAATGTTAATGTTTTTCCTGGGGAAATGGGTAGTTTCTTGGTGTCTTGGTGGAGAGAATTTAACATTGGGTATTCTCTCAATAATGAATTCAAGGGGAACCTATGAGGAATAAATATATGGATCTCAGTAACGCTGTGGAAGCTACTCTTAGTTAGATCTATATTTCACCAAAAGAGACATATTATAGATTGGTTGTTTTCATCTATGATGTTGTCTTTTATCTCAATTGGTTATGACTATAATTCAAAAGGATCCCAATTATGGATCTATTATGAATGTTCTTGAATTATAACCATAACTACAGAGGAAAAAATATCATTTAAATCTTGTATCAACCTTCCACCATTGTTTATCCTTAGTGTCAAAAGGTTTTTCATTTGGGTCAATGGATAATTTATTTGAATTGTGCCCATTTTTAATGATCATACTTCTTGTCCTACAATTAATAAGAGATGTTGTAGTGGCTAACCAAGGGTATCCTAGAATCAATGGACATCCAATTTTCTTATTCTTTGTTTTTATAACCATAAAATCTACTGAGTAATTATATGCTCAATTGTTATGGTTATATCCTCTATGATCCCTTTAGGCTTGGCTACAGATTGGTCATCTAGTTGTAACACTATTAAAGTTTATTGTGGTTCAAGAAGAACCAATGTGGACAAGGTGCCAGTAGTCATCACATTAATTGTAGCCCCTAAGTCAATTAGAATATTTGGAATCTTTAAATCTCCAATACAAACTATAACAATTGGAATCCCAGGGTTACCATATGTTAGAGGGGTCATGTTCCCTTCTAATACGCTAGCCAATTTTCCATCAACATGGATTATTCTACGCTATTTTTTTCTTCTACCTGGAGATTTAACAAAGATATATTTGATATTTTTATTCAACTTTGGGATATGTCTAAGAGCTTGTAATAGAGGAATTCCAATAATTTTTTATCCTTGAATCAGTTATGACGCTGGTTTTTCTTGGATTATAGTGTTGTTTTTTTTCCAAAGGTCTAGATGGAAATGGCATATATGATTTTGGTTTAGATGTTTCTTTAAAAAAAGGTTGGGGTTTTGTTTCTTCTTTTTTTTCTTTGTCTTTATAGACTTATTCTATAATTGAAGATGATGTTTTTGAAGTAACCTTCATTGACCATAACAATATATTTCTATAGTCCAAATAATTCATTGTGGGGTTCTTGTCGGATTCGATGGTGTATGTAGGCTTACCATGTCTCACATTATTTTGATTTTCCATGGTTTGAGTTGGAATTTGTAGCTGAGAAGGTTGTTCATATGGGGTAGCAGTTGTAGGCCTAGTCAAAAAATATTGGTATCCATGGGGTCTTCTTGGATTATAATACTGTTTTCTCAATCCTTGGGGTACATTCCACTGTTGTTGAAATTGAGGGTTAAATTATTGGAATGGTGGAATTTTTGAGTTTAGATTCCATGATTTTTTATAATAATTAGGTTGTGTATTCTAATGAGGAATCCATTCTTGTGGGACTTTTTGTAACTAAATTTTGGGGTATGACCATGGTGTGTTCTACTGGTTTGGAACCCATTGTGTTTTTAGTGCATAGGACTAATTTTGATTTTCTTAAAAATTCCCTCCTTGCCTTCTAAGCCACATAATTCAACTCAACTTCACTTGGTGTATTTTGTTTTAAGTGGTTCTTTAGCAAGGGTAATAGTCCACAATGATCAGTGGGATGCTTTAGATCACATATAAGGTAGATTTTTGTTTTATCTAAGGGACAACCCTTAATCCCATGTTTTTTCTTACATCTTGGATATTATATCAATAATGGGTATGTATTCCCATAGTTCTCCCTATTCATAGTTGTATTAACGTGAACAAAGAGATCCATTCTTAAATTTACAATTTATTCTCTTAGTTTGGATATGTTGCTATTGGCCATCTTGCCTTTATACTTTCGAATGTTTGGGTGATTCTGTGAGTAATTCCTATTGATTTCAATGATATCAGTGAATTCTAATTTGTTCATATCTCCTTTTCCAATTATATTAAAGGTTTTTTGTGTGTCTACATCCAATCCTTTAAGGAATAGATTTTTGAAGAAGAGTAATACCAAGACCAGTACCACACCTCCTATAAAGGAAGAGGAATCAATCAAGGTAGACCTCAACACTCCCATCCTCCTTTTTTGTATCCTAAAGAGTTCTTCATTTCTGTCCCTAACCCTTAAATTATCTTGGTATTTATCCAAGAAGACTGTTTCCATCTCCTCCCAAGTTTGGATAGAGTTGGGGTTTAGGCCCATGAACCACCTCATACTTGTATCCTTTAGAGTTAAAGGAAATAGCTTAAGCTTCTGGGTGTCTAAGGTATAGTCATAGTTTTGGCACAACACTTTAAACTCAAATAGAAATTGATCAAGATATTCTGAGACTAGTCACCTAAAAGTTAGTAAAATTGAAGGAGATATATTCTTCATGGGGACTTGGTCATTAAGGTCCAATTCTATGGGATAGGTGAATGTCCTTCCTAGTGGGGGTTTCCATTATTTTCACCATTGGGGTTTTCTACTTCATAAACCATATTTTCTTACTGGTTAAGTTTCTCCACAGGTTGATTTTTAGGGGGTTTTGTAAATTGACTCTAAAAAATCTACTCTCTACGGTCTATAGGTCTAAACATAAAATCCTACCATACTTAAAAACAATTTCTTAACTATAAGTACCTAACTAATTGTTTGTGTTCCACATACTCCAAATCACATAAAATAATCTTGTTATCACTACAAGGTATTTTATTTCAAAAGAAAGAGTTATGGAAAAGATATTTCTAAATGGAAACTTACTAGGTTATTAATAATTACTCAAGTTAGTACCTTGATCTTTGCTAACACCTTAAAAATTCCTTGGCAATGGTGCCAAAAAGTAACAAATTTTGTTGATACTTGCACTTTAATTATTTCATGATTGTCAGTCTAGGGTGGTGTTTATGGATATTTGTAACAAAGAGACTAATTCAAACTTTGTTAAACATATATTCACTATTGAATTAAATCAAATAATAATTCTAAATGCAATTAAGAAATGCCTTTTATTGATAAAATAGATATTACTAAATTCACGAATTGAAATGCTAGAAGTATTGGAATTTTTATAAATAAAAAATGCCAAATAACAGATAATCAAGTAAAAATAATGCCCTTTATTGAATGTAATACATTAGTCAGTTTAACTCATAATCATGCACTTTATTGAATTTAATACAATACTTTCTTAAAAAGTAAAAAAAACTAACTCCTTAACTAACTCTATATTTCTACTACAAATGCCCTTTTATATCAAAAATGTCCCTGTCACTCTAAAATAGGATGGATTATTTGAAACAAATAACTACTAATTAATTGAAATATCTCTATAACAGCTTCTTGATAAAGAGTTACAACTTTGAAAGAACAAGTGCATGCCGCACTTGGATTATATTTCATCTTATTAACTCTAAGTGGAGTCCTCGATTAACTCTTAGGTGAGATTATTTAGTGATTCTAGAGGATGTCAAAGATCATGCATTGAATCCCTTATTTCAGGGTGATTACCAGTTGTTCTACTCATTTGTTCCAAATTTCCAATCGAACTAGATATTGAGTTGGACTTACATAATCCACATGAGTTGTATGATGACTAGATAGTAATCTATGTCCAATGATCTTTTCATTTTGAAACTTGTGTGATGAATAAATCAACTCACATCCTTTTCATTTGAGTCCTTTATTTCCTTCATATGATTCATGTGCTTTCATAACGTGAGTCCTACGCTCCAAAGTGAGTCATGTACTAATGTGTGGGTGACTCTTACGTCAATGCATGAATGAGTCCTATGTTGGGATATGTATGAGTCTTTTTATAGTCTTAACATATGTTCTTCAACCAAATTGTTAGCGTATATACATCTTTATTTAAAAATCATTTAAATAATCATAGATGAGATGAAAATAAACAAGGTTATGCACAAAAATTTCCTTTTAAATATATAAAAGTATTAATTACAAAATTCTAATATCAGTATTAGTACAAAATGATGACAAAACAAAATAGTGGTTTACATAGGATTTAACAAGGCACGTCACTATAGCCTTCAAACGCCCTTCATAGAGGTGAAAATGGCCATCACAAGTGAAAATTCCCCTCACATCTTTTATATGCATGCAAGTCGCTACCACAGGTCTAAAACACCCTTGTATGGGTTGTATATACATGAGCATGTTTGTGGTCCATTTTGTAGACACAAAATCATGCACTTGGGTACATTTTTAAGTCCTAAAAGCATGCAAGTATTTACATGATTCCTAATAAAGAAAACTAGTGGTTGACAACTATCTTTGGCCTCTTTTCTTTGTCTCTTGTTTTTTATTTGTTCTTACACACCCTATAGCCCAGTTGGAAATTTATTGATTTATGATTTATGGCATCAGACACCAGCATCCATCTAGGACAATAGCACTCAGGTGCTCTTGTCTCTCCTGGGTGCTCATGACCCTTTCTTACCTTACTCACTTTTTGTAGGTATCTTTTATCTTTTGGCCATCTTTTTCACTTATGTGTCGGCCTTCCAATTTTAAATTACAAAATTCAAACAAGTAAATCATATAAATAGATGTTTATGTGTTCAAAATAAAGGACAAAGCACTAAACATTAATATCATCACCTAATATTTCATCCAAAGGCACAATTATCGAAATATCTCTCCTAATTATTTGGACAACTTGTATACATGTTCTAGCTCTAAGATCTTCATTGTAAGGTTGTGTATGCTCAAGTTCACTTGGCACATTCCATTTGTTACATTTCCTTGTTTTCCCCCCCTTATTTTCCTCGTGTTCCCTCACATGCTTCCTGTTCTTCCTTTCCACTCTCCTTTTCCTCTTTGTTCCACTCTTGTCTTGTGTGCATATTATGTGTATCCACCTTACTCCTAGTAAATGCTTCATTCTAAGTGCATGCCTTACACTTACTTCAATCAGCTAAGTCTCTTGCCCTCTCACATGCCCTGAACATTAATTTATAATATTTTTGCTTTGACCATGTGTTCTCTACTCAAATTTTTTCCTTATTTCCTCGCGCGCATTTCACGCGCCTCCCTTCTATCTTATTCTTGTGTCTCATTCTTTCGCATGCCTACCTTTGTGCCCTCCTATGTGTCATTTCATGCCATGTCATTCCGATATGCTTGAGTGTGCCACAAGTAACTTATCAAAGTGCACCAACAGGGTGCCGAATCCTTACAACAAGTAAATAAATAACACGTGGAAAAAATAACAAGAAAATTTTCATAGTTGGTTGTCCTTTCAGCCAATCTACGTGTACCATGTGTCTTACGTGCACAGACAACTCTGAAAAAATTCTGACAACAATATATTTTTCTATAGACCTTCGATCAGTGCACGCCTAGTCTCAATTAATAGCTATTGACAAGGGCTACAGTGCTAAATATTCAAATTTAAATTCTTGGTAGATCTGGTAGGTGAGAAATGGGAAAACATCTTTATGAACATTAATGAGAATATCTAATTTCTCCAACCACCTAATTTGATATTACTCTCCCTCCTTCCTTCCTTCTTCAACACACCAAAAAAACCTGGGGAAGTGCATTTAAAAAATTCTTAGGTGGATTTGCAAACATTGAAAGCTTCTTGTTGGTGCTTACATTTCAAATTTGGATCTTCCCTCCTTCTCTTCATCTTCCATGGATTCATCCATAAATGTAAGATTTGGGCTCATTTTTAATGTTGGATACTTTGAATCCTTACACATTTTGCTAAGGACTTCATATTTTTTGTATTTTTAGTTGTAGACCTTTGGATCAGGTTCTTGCATGTGGATATCATCCTCTTTTTCCATTGTAACAACTTTATGCATTTCTAGAAGTAATGGAAGCATAATTTTTTGAATATTCTCTATCCTAATGTGTTTGTATTCTTCTCTTTTCCTTTTTTTTTTCATTATGTGCTCATTGTGCCATTCTACGCCCCTTATAGTTCCTTATTCAGTTGTGTTCCATGAGACTAATCTAGTAAATACATTTTAAGTTGTGCTACACATGTCTAGCCTTCTTTCATGCATTTCCTTTCATTTTCACTTAGAACAGATAGTGTTCATCCCTCTTTTATGGTTTTATCACATTTTAGTGTAGTATCCTTTCATGTTATCCTCATATCCCTGGTCCCTTGGTATCATTATCTTATTTTTTCCTTTCATCACTAGGAGTAGTAGTAGCAGTTGAAATAGATAGAGGAACCGGCCTTCTTCAGAGATCTATCTCAAGTGTGCAAGGTCCCACAACTTGGAGATGGCTCCATTATGATATAAAATGACTCGGTTCCTCCAGATCCAAGACACAGCTGTAAGTTTGATGACCAAATGTTTTTGGCATGCCCAGTGGGAGAGCATTGAAACCTTAAATTTCATATTGCTAAGTTCTAGTGTGTGGACTTAGCATTTTAGACTTTGGGGGATCATTTCAACACATTTGGAGACTCCCGAAATTTATAGATATATATTTTAGAAGCCTTGAGTGCCTCTCATGAGAAGAGTGAATACAAGAAAAATTACAGTAGTTGAATATTCTTTCAAGTACCTCCAGCTATCCCTCAGAAGAGTTCATTGCAGAAAATCTGTGGGCACATCTCCATCTCCAATGTGTCATGCCTATTCAAATCCTCACAACAACAAAAAAGTGCACCCTATTATGGCATATCAACCACCTCCTCCACTAAGGAACTTTGCTAACTTCATCTGAAGAAGTCCCCTAGTTCTTGTAGTGCAACATGATATTCCAAATGGTGTGCTCAAAAGTATTCCATAATTTATTGGTGAGAATCAAGTCACCCCTCAAGAACATATGTTCACTCTATTTGATCACACACGATGATGTAGCAGTCAGGCTACTTACCTCTTTCAAAGGAAAAGTGCTTCAATGGTACCAAGGCTTGAGACTTGGATCTATTACCACATAGGATGAGCTCGGGATAGCTATTTGTAATTACTTTGAAGATAAATTAGATCACTTATATTTGGTGGAGCAACTTACAACAACAAGGAGGGTGCCCAATGAGAAGATGATTGATTTCAACATCAGATTTCAAAAGACTTGGGATAGAATACTTCTTGTGGTAAGACCTACATCCCAGCATGCTTTTTTGTATTATCTAAAGGCACTCAACAGCGATATCTCAATCATGATTCAATCCATGGGAGGTAGGAATTTACTAGCTACTTATAATATTATAGTAAGGGTAGAAAATAGTTTTATTCAGGCTGGAAATATAGCTCCTAGACCACATATGCTCTTGTTCCCAGAAATTTCACAAGCACCCTAGCCTTCTTTGGCCCCTATTCCTATTCCTGAGAAAATTGTGCAACTTGTTGCATCAACATCCTACTCTCCAGTGTAGAAAAAGGAAGATGAAGAATTGAAGACCCTGATTAGAAATTTGTCAAATAAATTCATATTGTTAGAGAAACAACAGGTACAATCCTATAGAGGAATTTTTAATCAAGCGCATAGCCAAAGTAATCATCCTTGGTAGAATCAATATAGAAACCAAAGGTATGCGCTCAACCAATAGAATTATATATGGCATGCTAACACACATCTACCCTTTCAAGTAGTTCATCACGCACCCTCTCTTCAAGCACCCAGTGTAAGTCAGGCACTTGTTCCGGTTTAGAACAATTTGGCGCAAGGGTCATAATGGTGATTCCCTTGTAATATGCCTCATAGGAAATATCATTATGTTAATGTTACATGCACACAAGCCTATATGATCCATAATTATTCAACTTGTGAGCCTTCAACAAGTGCCCCTGAAGTAGAAAACCAAGAAAGGCCAAAAACTTCTCTAGAGGAAAACTTGATGTTCTTTGGTGTTGAGGAATTATGTGTAATCAACCAATCTATAGAGAATGTAATTAGACTGCATGCCTAAGTTTTAGCTAACATAAGGTACAAGAATAGAACGCTCACATCTAGCGTGCAGGTCACAATCCCAGAAACATAAGCGGAGTAGAAAAAGTAGAAAGATGGAGCTAGGGGATCTAGTAGCAAAAGTGATCAAGTCCCTACATAATATATCCTCTACAAAGCTTCTCTAGAAGTGGCACGTGCCCCTCTTTTGGTAGGTCAAGCCTCATCTTCACGTAAATCCCAAGTTTCCGTGCCTGAGTAGTCAAGAAAGGAGGATATCATTCCCCAAATGCACAAGTCATTAGGTCTTCCATTCAGCATTGTGGACCAGATGAAGAGGACAAACATAAATGTCACAATGTGGGATGCCTTGATTATTCCATCACGGTGTGACCTATTGCATGAGGCCTTGTTATAACTTCTACAACGCTGATCCAAATGTTCACAAGTCATGTGCTTCTATTAAAATTTTCCAAGATGAGGAGAAACAAGTAAGTAAATTTGTTAAAACCCCACCCTTCTATATTTCCTTAATCATAGGTAAACACCTAGTCCATAATTGCATGATAGACTTAGGCACTAGTACTTCTAGCATGCCTAAGAAGATAGTTGATGTTCATAAGTCTCAATTATAGGCCCCCTCACAAAAGGATTCCTGCAACTTGATGGCTCAACTGTTACTACATTAGGATTCATTAAGGATCTTGAGTTTTACCCTTTATGCATGTCCAAGCCTCACCATAACTCAAGATGTATCTATCACTTACCTCCCTTGTTTGCCCTATGTCTATCAAGAGAATTTACTACAAAATTAGGTGGTTACTTGTCTTCTGATTGGTATCATATGTTACTCAAAACAAGGTATGGAACCCAGTTTACCATACAAGTTGAGTCAATATTTTCCTATCATGTAGAGTCATATGTCCCATCCCGTCTCCAAGGTAACTGTTAAATCCAAGAACCAGCTTCAGTTCCTGAAGAGTATCTTATTATACCTTGTATTCCTGATCTAGTACTTGATGAGTGGGTAGAGAGGCACAATAAATTTGACCCATATGTTGAAGAACTAGAAGCCTATGAAATTGGGCTTGGTAACTTACTACATTCTTGAAGAAGAATATTTGTTGTTGTGCACACTCAAGAAAAATGAAGAGAACACTGGTCTATGGAAGTTATAATTTGATGGTTCCTGAAGCAGAAATAGTGTGGGAGTAGGGGTTGTTCTCATTTCTCCTAAGGATGAGAAAATTATTCTTCGTGCACATATTACAGTTTACCTGTTCTAACAATGTGGTAGAATATGAGGCGTTAGTGAATGGTTTTTCTTATTGCTAAAAAGAATAAAATTAAGGCGCTTCAGATATTTGGGGGACACAAAATTGGGTTATTCACTAGGTTACCAACAAGTGCCAAGAAAATAATAAGCTTATTAAAGCTTACAAACATAGATTTTTGGGACCTCCTTGAGAGCTTTGATGCTCTAAATCTGTAGGTGGTATCACACAAAATGAATAAGGAGGTTGACCAAATGGCCATACTTGGTTTGTAGGTCTATCTTGCTAAGGACTTTTTCAAAGGAAATACTCAGCACATCAAGATGGTGATCATACCATCCATTCTAGATAACAACACCAGCTAGGAAGTGTTTGACAGTGACACACATATCATCTAGTTCATTCAAAATGAATCTGAATTCTCATCAAGCATACAAGTTGACTTACATGATAGCTATGGTAACCAAGTGATTCAACTAAAGACAAAAAATCTACCTAGAGGGCTGGTCACCTTAGAAAAAAATTTTATCCATGATGATGAGTTTAAGGGTGAAGAAATTTAAATGCACATCATGCAAGAAGAATGTTCTCCAATCACTATTGCACACAGGAAAGAGTTGTTACTCAGTATGACATGCACACATAATGAAAAGTAGGCCTTCATCTCTCTCTGTCAAAAACACATTGATATATTTTCATGGGAGTATGAAGACATCAAAGTTTTTGATCCAAGTGTTTCTCAACACTCCATTGATCTTGATCCTGGTATCAAGCCCATCAGATAGAAGCATAGACCAATCAATATAAACATAGAGCCCCTCATGAGAAAGAAATTATCCAAACTTATTGAGGAAAAAGTTATTTTCCCATCAAGTACTCTACTTGAGTCAAAAAACTAGTTCCAGTGTGTAAGAAGAATGATGAAATCAAACTCTGCGTTGATTTCAAAAATTTGAACAAGGCATCTCTAAAGGATCATTATCCTTTGCCTTCAATGGAGCATATTCAACAAACTATGGTTGGTGCGTAAATATTCTCAATGTTAGATGAGTATTCAGGTTTCAAACAGATCCTGGGAAAGGAAAAGGATCAATTCAAAACAACATTTACAACCAAGTCGGGAGCATATGCATATCAGAAAATGCCCTTCACTATGTCAAACACAGGTGTGACATTTCAGTGTGTCATAGATATTTCCTTCAAAGGTTACATCAATGAGTTCATCTTGGTTTACCTTGATGATATAACGATATTCTCAAAACAGAGCAAGGATCATATGGCGCACCTAGAGAAATTCTTTGAGAGGTGTCAAAAGTATGGGGTATCTCTTAACCCCTAAGAAATGTAATTTTGCAGTGGCATAGGACAGGCTCTTGGGCTATGTGGTTTCAAAGGATGGCATCACAATTAATCTTGAGCACATTTCAGCCATCCTGGATCTTCCCCTACGAAAGCACAAGAAATCCTTGCAGTCCTTCCTTGGCAAGATCAATTTTGTTAGGTGTTTTATCCCTAACTTTGTAGGACTAGTTTTACCCATCACCCTAATGCTCAAGAAGGACATGGCCTTCAAATGGACTGTAGAAGGAAGAGAGAGATTCAAAAAAATCAAGCAATAAATTACTTTCACACCAACACTCATCAACCCAGATTATTGAAAGGAATTCATCCTTTATGCTTATGGAATCGATGCGAGTGTTATGGTTGTCCTAACACAAGAAAATGAACAAGGTTTGGAACATCTAGTGGCTTTCTTCATCCAGATGTTGAAGGATTATGAATTAAAATATAGTCACATGGATAATAATGTCTTCACCATCATGCGCACACTTAAGAAATTATAAAGTATGCTCTCCACAAATCATATTAAGGTATTAGTCTCCCACTCTTTTATTAGATACTTGATCATGGGAGCAAAGATTAGTGAGAAGAGAGCATGATGGGTGACCAAAATCATGGAATATAATGTGACTATCAAATCCAAAAATTTGGTAAGAGGTAGCGCAATCTACAAGTAGATTCCTAAAGATATGTAGATTGAGCCTGAGACTTCATTATTTCTGGATGAGGATCTCCCTCATGCAGAACTTGAGTAGAGTATAGAACCTAGTGTGTGTGACTGGATGAATGACATGATCACATTCCTTTCTGAGGGGCGCATACCCTCCTGGGTTAAAAAAGGAAAATACAAGACATCTAAGGTTACAATCTATCCCTTATGTTTTGATTGATGTACTTCTCTTTAAGAAAAATTTTGATGGCATGTTGTTAAGGTGTATCAGCAATGCGTAGACTAAAAAAATTTTAGCAGAATTTCATGATGGATTATCTTGTGAACATTTTTCTGCCAAAACTATAGCAATGAATATGGTAGGACATGTGCATAAAAGGAAAGGGTGGATGCGGGGACTTAGCCTTTTTTAAGTGTACATGATATTTTTGGAGATAGCATACAGAGCACACAAACTGGATGAAGACTTATGTGACACGCATAGGCTATTTTTAGAAGAGCATCTACTAATCGCTTTGCATGGGTTTGAGCTAATAATAGAATTGTTACTTCTAGGTAACAAGAAGAGATCTATTATTAGTGTGCTTGCATGTGTGTCTTGTTAGGAATATCTTGATTAGTGCTTCACATTATAATATTTACATTGTGTAAGATAATAATTACACTAGTAATTATTATTATATAGTTTAATATGATATTAATATATTATTGTTATATAAACAATAATATATTATTGGTGTTGAGTTGTGTATTGTTACGGGAGTAACAATCACAACTAAATAGTGTTAATTGTTGTAACACCTCCCTATTTTGTTGGAGGTTGTTCTGGTTATGTATATGGCTATATAATAGCCACTTGTATTTGAATATCAATATAGAGAAGAATATTATTTTCTGTGTATTCATTGTATAAACTGGTGTTGTACTTACATTTGGTATCTGAGCAGTGAATCCTGAAGTTGAGAGTTTTTTGTTTGTGCTAATATGATTTGGTAAATACTAGAGGGGCAATGATAATTCTTCATTTGCCCTGTGATATGCAAAATATTTGTAAATATTTAATATAATAAGTGTTTTGTTTTGAGAGAGATCCATACACTGCAACGTCTATTTTTCCAAAGACGAGCGTGATCTTTATTGTGCAGTTTTTGTGAAGTTCTGAGTTTTTATTTCTTGGGGGATCAGTTCTGTTTTGATCCATTTTTTTGCATCGATTTGGTATTCAATTGGTCTTCTGTCAATTATTGAATCGAGCAATTTGGCCTAAGTTTGGTGAGTAATTTGGCCTGAGTGTTGCTTTGGTATCCACATTGATTTACAACATTCATTGGACTCCATTGTGCATATCACGACTGCTCAGATGTTTATTGGAGTGATTGCTTCACAAGGCTAAATTCATTGGCGAATGATCTTTTGAAAGTCAAACCTGTAATTCGCATTGATTCTACAAATTCTTTCATGCAATTCCATCTGTATATCTGATATTACGGATCACCACTCCTATTTTGGGATCTGAGAGCTCCAAATTATCTCATCATCGTTTGATCTACGTGCATAAAAAGATAAATTTGAGTGCCACACGTGTTTCATTGGTCTCTGATTTGCATGCATCTTCCTGGTGCTGGGCAGATTTTACCTTAAGGAGCATATTATTGTTGAAGGTATGGCGCAACAATGGACTATTAAAAGGTATTGATAATAAAAACAATTTGATAATTGTCTATTTAGATCAAAATTCATCCCCAGCTGAGTATCCATTCAGTCAATTCTTCATTATTGAAACTTTGTTGCATGTGTAACCATGTGGTCATTGAATCTCAACTCAACTGCCCAGCTATAAGTGATTCATTCAGATCTACAAATAACTCTTGGATCGAATTTCCTACAGGCTTTGCCATTCTATAAACAATAACCTCAAAGTGTTTGGCAGAAAATACAATGTATTCAAGTATTAACCGTAATAGGTATTTTAGTCTTAAATTATATTGTTTAGGTTATGTCTAGTTGGTTGGTTATTATTGTAGAATTTGGGTAGTCATTTTCCTATAAGTTTTTCATTTCTATTTTGAGTCAATTTTAGAGTCACCGTATGTTGTCTATGGTCTACAAGAAAGTCCCATATTTTTGTGTGTATTGTTTTGAAAGTTAGTTGTCAATGTAAAAGAGTCTTGTATAAGTGTCTTATATAGCACCATTAGTGTGTTTGTCGTAAAGTGTCATGATATGTATACATGGTAAAATAGTCGTTTTTGTCTCCATTTTAAAAAAATCAAGGAGTCAAAATATTGAGGTTAGTTGCGGTCAAGTCAAGAGTTATTTTTTGTTTAGTCATCAAAAGTTCTTTGTGGGTCAATCTATTGTAAAAAGTGTCATCTTCCAAAGTTCAAAAAATAAAATAAAAATTACCTGCATTTCAATTTTGGACGCATTTTCGCTTGTACGCGACGTCCAAATTATTGAAGGTATTTTGAGCTTCATGATCACATTCGGTTGAACTAGCACCATGATGATTGGAGGATGGAGGCATAGGAGGCTAGAGGTCATTCAACGACCTCTCTTCAGTCACCAACGACGTGGGCCACACATAAAGCTGTGGTGGCATAGTGTGTGTGTGTGAGTTTTGCTTTCTTTTCAGAGTTGCAGTCAATTTCAGTTGTGTGCAGCATGATTCTTTTTCAGTGTTCCTGTTTTGGTTTGAATAAGTGAAATGTTCAGATTGAGGGGGGGGGAACATGTTCTCAATGTTCCATTTTCTCTTTTTCATATTTGTTATCAGTGAGTGAGTATTTCCTACATAATTTCCCTGAAGGAAAAGCATAATGGACAGATGAAAGCACAAAAGAAAAGCAACATCATGATATTGAGGTTGTTGGTTGTCCTGTAAAACCATCTATGTTGAGGTTGTTGGTTGTCCTGTAAAACCATCCATGTTGAGGTTGTTGGTTGTCCTATAAAACCATCCATGTTGAGGTTGTTGGCTGTCCTGAAAAACCATCCAGATCATGAGCACGCACGGGTGACACGTTGCAAAAGGAAGTGCAATTATTGTTTCCCCATGTTTGCACTAAGGGGGGGAATGTTAGGAATATCTTGATTAGTGCTTCACATTATAATATTTACATTGTGTAAGATAATAACTACACTAGTAATTATTATTATATAGTTTAATATGATATTAATATATTATTGTTATATAAACAATAATATATTATTGGTGTTGAGTTGTGTATTGTTACGGGAGTAAAAATCACAACTAAATAGTGTTAATTGTTGTAACACCTCCCTATTTTGTTGGAGGTTGTTCTGGCTATGTATATGGCTATATAATAGCCACTTGTATCTGAATATCAATATAGAGAAGAATATTATTTTCTGTGTATTCATTGTATAAACTGGTGTTTTACTTACATGTCTATTATTGTAAAGGTGCATGGATATTTTCAGCATTGGACCTATTTTGGGAATTCTGCAAGCGGTGAAGGACAAGTCTCCACCCTTATAAATATGTAGTGATGTACATAGAATAAGAGGACTATGTGAGGACTAGATATAAGTTATTGTGAGGTTATTTTTTTAGATCTGATGCACGCATGAGCTTATGGTATTACGTATTGTAAAAGCTTTTGTACATTTATTGTGTTTAATATAATGGAGTGTATTGACTGATTCAAGGTGTTGAACATGATTACAACTAAATCTTGCATGGAAGAATTCATTGTGGCTATTACTTAAATCTATTACTCTTTAGATTTAGATATGGAATATGATTTGTAGAATGTTATACTAATTATGGATTTGAATACATTAACTCTTCATCTTGTTAACATCCTGCACAAGCAAATCTAAATAGGGTCCTGGTACCTTTGTACACTTCAAGTGAGTGTTCATTCTAGGCTAAGTGATGTGCCAACATGCCTAGGTTATTACTGGTAAATTCTAGGCTGCATCATTGGTTCCATTTCCGGGACATCTTTTTCACTTGTTTTCAAGATGGTTTACAATGAAGACATATTGGTTGACTCTAGAAAGTGTTGAGGAGTGGATACATGATCTAGAAGAAGAGTACACATGGAGGTTCAGCACCAGATTTGAGTTTAACACATGTGCATGGGTGGAACAAAATCTATATGGTTGTTTGTATGAGAGCTTCTTCGCTATTTTTTTGGTAGAACTATATGAGTCGCTGGTTGTTTATGCATCTAAAAGGGATTTGAGGTATCGCGCACTTTTCTGGATGTAGGACAAATTTTAGGACCTTTCTAATCTAATTTGGACACATGTTGTGGATACTTGATTTCATGGTGTTCTAAACAGCTATATTCTAGAGTACTCAATTTCCACTTATTCTTTACCAGAAGTAGCAAAATTCATTTTTTATGGTATCCCAGGGGAATTTAGCTACAAGGCATTCCACTAGTGATCAAAATCTTGATGGTAACCCTGAACTTGGAAAGCAAACCAATGGATAACTAAACCCCACCATGCGCGGGGGTAGGAGAAGGTTTGGTGAAGGATGGAAGACCTAGCGGTAGAAAGGTAGAGAGAAGAAATATGAATTAAGTATAATGAGGTCGCGAGAGGGAGATAGAGAAGTAACGGGAGGTTACAAAGAGAATGGCATTTAGGAGAGAGATGGCTCACAAAGGATTTGGAGCTCACATAGAAGACGTGGAGCAAGAGCATCAGGAACTCCCCTATTTGGGAAAGTATGATTGGGAAACCCCCTCATCCTTACATGGAAGCACACAAGTAGAGATGACCTAGGCCATGGGAGCACATTTGAATCTACCTGGTAACCTAGCCCTTGCACTTGGTTTTCTAGTATCTAATATAAAAATTAGTCATCAAGATAATTTAGGTAGTGGGAGGGAAAGAGTAAGTCACATAGAAAATACATCGATGGCAAGGAAAATGTCTTCATTGTTGTTTGGGGGTACCCTTTCAGGTGCATCATCCACACAGAATTTAGGCTCATAGAAGTTTGGACTCACTTCTAGGAGTGGTAACACTTCACATACTGTAGGGGTTTAGTTCATTACTACTATTTGGACACAAGGAATTACATCCACTAGTCCACTTCTAGCTACAGGTGGAAGATTAGGAGGTATAGGTGGTTCTAGTTCTGGTGGATCTGGTGGTTCTAGAGGCAGAGGAAACCCAATAGTTTCTGGATCAAGTGGGTAAGGTCTGCACTAATCCCAAAATATTTATATGGAGATGTGTCTTCATCTGCCAAAATATAGGGCATAGAAGATGCTACTAAACACATGCACATGTGTGAAATATTGTGGCACACAAAAGGAATCATATCTTCTGAGCACAAGGAAAGTTAATTTGTAACTATGTTACAAGGATGCACACACAGTTAGTACAGAAAGTTTGACCTTAATCATACTTACGTAGACTATGCAACATTAAAAGATGCTTTCCTTAAAGAGTTTCACATCCCTGAGTTTTAGCAGAAGATTATGAGTGCACTCAAGGATATTAAGCAAGGAACTACTGAGAGTGTTAGGGAGTATGATGCCCATTTCAAAACTCTTTTATCTAAGCTTTCTTATGATATTCATGCAATCTAACATGTATAATGATTTGTTGGAGGTCTGATGTACACTGTTTAGAAGGGCGCTATCAGATAATGCATACATTGAGCCATGTGAAGCACTTGAATCAGCTTTACACACTGAGGAAGTCAGAAGTATAGACACAAGGGTCAGTCCATTTTTAGAAGCACAGATTGCAGCTATGGAAAAAAAATTAGAGAAATTATCGGCGAACTCAGCACATGAGACGTGCCCAGGGATTTGGTTTACAGATTGTGATGTGGAATGTCAAGCAAAGGAAATTTTTCCCTACCGATCAGTACATTCATTGTTGTTAGACTATGAGATATGTCATTTGAACTATGATGCTAGCCACTACCAATTATTGCAACAATAAGGAAGAATGTATCCTGCTATTGTAAGATTTTTCAGTCCAGGGCTCATGATACAAAGGACTGTAGATTGGTTGGTCACATCTATGATGTTATAGATATTAGTGTGTGATAGACATGAGTCTCATATAACTCTAAAGTCAAGAATGAGCATCATGATTGAGATCACAATCAAGAAAGATATGATCATAATGTAGGGCTTTTTGAAGGATGTCATGGCAGAGGTCGAGGATACTGTGGTGGATTCAGAGGATAAGGTCATGATGGTGGACAAGGTGATTTTCCTCATAGAACATGTTAAACATGTGGATCTCCTAACCACTATAGGTGCGAATGTCCTTAGAATATTACTTGTTCCTTTTTTGGAAAGAATCATAGCTATGATGAATGCTCAGACTTATATGAGCATCTTTGTAAGTAGCATAAACAATAACTCAATGTGATACTCTACAATCGGTACTAAGATCACCATGAATCTCTCCACAGAAGGAGACAACTGAGAAGAGGAGGAGAAAATTAAAGCTGAATGAGGAGACGGAGGAGTCTGAAGAGAGTGCACCTAGATCTCTAATATAACTAGAGGATGTGGAAGAACCCAAGAATGAATAAATGAATATTGAAGGAGTAAATAATCCATGAGAAATAGAGAAAGATACTACTCAGTACATAGAGGATCCAACTCCAAACCTTGACGCTCAAGTTCCTAAGGGGCCAATATCAAGGAGGGAAAGTGGAGAGTATGTTGCACCAGTCATGGTACATGAAGAAGACACAAGTAAAATTTTCCATGTGTGATTCCGAAATACATTACACCTCAAGGACTTGTATGGATGGGATTTGATGGACCCTGACATGACAACCATGCACACGAGGAAAAAAATTTCATGGTCCATGAAAACTCACATGGATGAGCCTAATTTTGATGTGTGTGAAGAGTTTTGTGTGTCAAGGAGAATGAGGAAGGAACCACAAAATAGGCACATAACCATCAAGCTAATTTTTATGACTGATGAACAGGTGAGTGATACCTTAGTGAAGGTATCTATAGAGGTGGGGGCACAAGAATGTGGATAAATTTTCCACCATTAAAGTGAGAAGAGAAGATATTAAAGTGTTAAGAGAAGACATCAAATCCAAATATACAAATATCACGTGTCTAAAAGGAGAAAGGGACCTAGAGATAAAGAAGAATAGAGTACTCATCAGCATGGTAGAGGATATTGGAGATCATGTCCTGAAAGCAAGACCACACTTGGAGTCCAAGGTACTTGAAATTTTCCCTTCAGCTATGCACTATGTGTGTACCCTATTTGATTTTGTGCTTGAAGATGGACCAGTTTAGATGCCAAAACCAAAGGACCCTGAGTAGGAAGTAGAGAGGGCAAGGGATTCAGTGGAAGAAAGCAGACCAAGCATTGAGTATTTGTGTAGCTCTAAATGCAGTAATAAGTATTAGGACCATAGTAGAAGACAATGAATTCTAGAAGGTAATGAAATATGAGACATTAGCACGTGTAGAAATAGTGGCGCTATTCAAGAAAAAGTGCGAGGCCCTTACAGCAACACAGGACCCCCATAAAGAAAAATTGGATGATATTAAAAAATGTATAGCACAGAAGATGGATCTATTGAAAGGAAGAATATATTCTATGTCCAACATTATTCTAGTGTTACAAAATGAGAAGGAATAAATTCCCAAGATGAGTTGAAATCTATTGCAGTAGAAATTTCAGAGAAGATAGAAGCCATGCTAACCGAATGGAAGACTTTAGAGTCTAAGATCAAAGAGGAATATCCACATTTGATTCTTCCAGTCGAAATAGAGGATGGTGTAGGGTGAAGGTCATTCTTTTTACATAAATTATTTACTTTCCATTCATTCCATTCCTTATTCTTTATTCTTTAAAAATATCATGAGGCAACCATTTTTAGGACAACAATGTAGTTTAGTGTGGGGTAATGTTGAGCAGACAAGAGTATGATACTAAGGATAAGGTGCACATAAGATTCGCACGTAGGATTAAAGCACATTAAAAGGAATGGAAGGATAGGGAAGGACATGCAGACAAAAGGCAAGGGAAGATGTGGGACTTAACCAAATTTATGTGTATGGGCTATTTTTAGAGATAGTGTGCAGAGCACACAAACTGGATGAAGACTTGCGCGACATGCATAGGCTATTTTTGGAAGAGCATCTACTAAGTAATTTTCATGGGTTTGAACTAATAATAGAATTATTACTACCAATTAACTAGAAGATATTTATTATTAGTGCACTTGTATGTGTCTATTATTGTAAAGGCACATGGCTATTTTCAGCATGTGACCTATTTTGGGAATTATGTAAGCGGTGAAGGGAAAGTCCCCACCCTTATAAATATGTAGTGATTTGCATAGAATAGGAGGACTATGTGAGGAATGGATATAATTTATTATGAGGCTATGTTGTCATGTGTGCATGAGCTTATGGTGTTACTTATTGTAAGAAGCTTCTGTGCATTTATTGTGTTTAATATAATGGAGTGTATTAACTGATTCAAGGTTATAAACATGATTACAACTAAATCTTGCAAGGAAGAATTCATTGTGGTTATTACTTAAATCTATTACTCTTTATATTTGGATCTAGAATATGCTATGTAGAATGTTATACTAATTATGGATCTGAATACATCAACTCTTCATCTTTCTAACATCGTACACAAGCAAATCTAAAGACAGGCCTAGTACCTTTGCGTGCATCGGGTGAGAGTTCAGTCTAGGATGAGTGATGTGATAGCGTGCCTGGGTTATTACTAGTAAATTCTAGGTTGCATCATAATTTCATGATTACATAATAGAATCCATGCCCAATGTATGCTTCAGGCTACTGATCTCCTTCATCTAGCATGAAGATGGCCCTGAAAGTCACCAAAACTATTATCCAAATAACTCTCCTAGTTATTTGGACAACTTGTATACATATTTTGGCGCTAATCTCTTCATTTCAAGGTTGTGTGTGCTCAAATTCATTAGGCACATTCCCTTGGTTGCATTTCCTCACATTCCCCCCTTCTTTTTCTCATGTTCCCTTACGTACTTCCCCTTCTTCCTTTCCACTCTCCTTTTCCTCTTTATTTCACTCTTGTCTTATGTGCATCCACCTTCCTCCTAATAGCTTCTTCATCTTTTGCATGCACCTTTCACTTGCTTCAGTCAGCTATGTCATTGGCTCTCTCGCGTGCCCTGCACATTACTTTGTAATAGTTTTTCCTTGACCATGCATTCTCTACTCAACTATTTACCTTATTTCCTCACACATGTTGCATTTTCCTCCCTTTTGTCTTCTTCTCACACCTTGTTCTTCTGCATGCCTACCTTTGCACCCTCCTCTACACCATTTTGTGCCATGTCATTCTGGTATGCTTGAGTGTGCCACAAGAAACTTATCAAAGAGCACCAATAGAGAACCAAATCCTTGCAACAATTCAATGAATGACACATGGTAGAAACGACAGGAACATTTCCAAATTTGGTTATCCTTTCATCCAATCCATGCACGTCATGTGTCTTGCATGCGTAGATGACTCTGAAAAACTTCTAACAACCATATCTTTTGCTACAGATCTCTGATTGGCATGCACCTAATCTCAATCAATAGCTACTGACATGGGCTATAGTGCTAAATATTAAAATTCAAATTCTTGGTGGACCTGGTAGGTGAGAAATGGGAAAACATCTTTCTAAACATTAATGGGCATATCTAATTGCTCCAACCACCTGATTTGATCTGATTCACCCTCCTTCCTTCTTCAATACTTGTGGAAGTGCATTTGATAAATTCTTAGGTAGATTCGCAGGCATTGAGTGCTTCTTTTTGGTGGTTGATTTCAAATTCATATATTCCCTCCTTCTTCTCTTCTTCTTCAATTTATTCATCTTTAAATGTAAGAGTTGGGCTCATTTTTTAATGTTGGATACTTTGAATCCTTAAGAATTTTACTATGGACTTCATATTTTTTGTATTTTGAGTTGTATACCTCTAGATTGGGTTCTTGCATGTGGATATCAGCATCTTTTGCCATTGTAATAGCTCTATGCATTTCTGGAAGTAACAAAAGCATTGTTTTGTGACTATTCTTTGTCCTAACATGTTTTTGTTCCTTCTCCTTACCTTTTCTTTTGCAGTGCATGCTCGTTCTGTCATTCTACATCTCTTGTAGTTCCTTATTCAGTTGTGTTCCCTGAGACTGATCTAGTAAATATGTTTTAAGTTATGTTACATGTGTCTAGTCTTTTTTCATGCATTTCCTTTCATTTTCACTCAGAACAAATAGTGTTCATACCTCTTTTGTTTGTGCTATCACCTTTTAGTGTAGTTTCCTTTCATGTTATCCTCTTATCACTAGTCCCTTTGCATCATTAGCTTAGTTTTCCATTTCATCACTAGGATTATCAGTAGCAGTAGAAATAGATAGAGGAATCAGTCTTCTCTGGAGATCCGTCTCAAGAGCGCAAGGTGCCACGACTTGGATATGGTTCCATTGTGATCTCAAACGACTAAGTTCCTCTAGATCCAAGACACCGGTGTGATTTTGATGACCAATAACCACTAAAGCACTCTAAAGGAATCTATCTAGCATCCATTCAAGGTACAAGGGATGCATACATCTACATATACTACATAGGAGGGGGTAGTTTATTTTATTCCATCCACACATTCTACTACATTCCTACATTCTAGCTACAACCCAATATCATTTTTACAACTTGTACAAGGGTATAGTAGGGAACAATTTCTCCACACACACAAAATAAATACATGGATTCTGAGATGTAGTGCATCACTCGATCATAATTTTATTCTTCGAGTGACTTTCAGGGTCAATTCGAATCCCCATTCTACATTTTCCTTTTTAGGTTTGATGTGTTTTTTGGGCTTGTGCAGGTGAAATATCTCTTTTACATGTTATAGGTGTGATTGGAACACTAAAAGTGAAGTCAGAGGAGCAAAAAAAATATTGGAGCAAAGACCTTCCGAACTAGAAAAAATTTGAATATGATCATCTATCTGGACATTAGTGCCTAGATCTGGTCACTAGCATATGAGTGCTCTTATCCTTCTGTGGTGCTCATGTCCTTCCCTATCTATGAGTTCCATAATTTACAATGAGCAATGACGACCCTATTTACAACATGTTGAAAAATTTGACCTTTCCAAATCACCTCCAGTCTACTTCAAAACCAGCTAAGTCTCTTACCTCTTCATCTTTCCCATGGTTTCACATCATTTCATGATTGTTTCTTGTCCATTACTATATTCTATCATTTGCATATCATTTATCAGAGTAGTTACTCTAAAATATATATAATTCAAATTAAATTAAATCATTTGGTGATCTCATATCCTCATTTAAACACCATTAGTTATTTATTTGTTGACAACTTAGATACCCTACAATTTTTTCACCATGAGTATCTCCATCCCTGCCTTTTTGTAGGCCAATCCTGAATGTCAAACTAAAATCCAATATTTTTTTTCCAACACTTATATTCATCCTCATACTTCTCCTGAATTTGTATCATAACTTTACTACAACATTATCTTTTAAGGAAGAACACATTATTTTTACATCTGCAGAAATTCCTTCTCAATCTATTTTAGATAATGATCCCCCTCTTTATATTCATGTTTGTATAAATAACATAGGGGTTAAACAAGCTTTAGTAGATAATGGTTCTAACTTTAACATTTGTAACCTACCGTTCCTTTAGAAACTTGGCCTTTCCGAAGCATCCTTAACATCCTCATTTATTTGTATTTTTGGCTTTGATAATATTCCTAAAAAAATATTAGGTATAATAACACTTCCCATTACTATTGGGACAAGTACTTTATCCATCCCATTCCATGTAATTCCTAACAATCTTAATTATAATATTCCCCTCGGATGGCCTTAGATCCATTCCATGCATGCGATCCCTTTAACACTTCACACACGTATTAAATTCCTATACCAAGGTGTGGTCTATGAGGCCTTGGAAAGTCTCTCCCCATTTTCCTTTTACAACACTATCAATCATTCACTTGAACCCCTTACTTTGGCCACCCTCCTCCCAATTTCATAAAGTATGGACCTGGGCATCGGTATATGCTTCGTTACAGTTTCAATGGCACTGGATTAGGTAAATATGCAAAAGGATTCAAAGAAAATCTTTCCATTCCCACACAATCCACCAAACTTAGCCTTGGCTATCACCATCCACTTACTCCTTTTATTCCCACCACATCTCCTCTAATTTTTACTCTATTTCACATACTCACCATCACAAAAAATAATTTTCATCTATTCTCCATACTACAACTTACTTTGGCAAACCTACTCCTCCTAACACTAATACCAATACTCTCAACACATTGCCACATCTTCTACCATGACATGGTCACCATTCTATCCTCAGATATATCTCCATCACTCACACACTTGGGGGCATCAAACTCTCCCCCCTCATAGTAATATGTTCTAATCAGCAGTTTTCTATCCATATTATTTACATACGCATGTATAAATTACTCTTTCTTTACAATTCATGTCATTATTTCTAGCAGTGATTTCTCATATCTACACTATGGGTATACCTTGCTACATCTCTCTACAATTCTATACTATTACATACACACTTTGTTACTCATTCTTACTTATGGATCCTTATATTCATGATACACATACTAATTTCTATACATGGTATACATCCTTACATGCACTATACATACTCTAGCTACTCTTGTTCACAATGATCACATCTTTTTTCCACCAGCTCCCGATCAATTGTCTCTAGTTTCTACTACACTTCATGCCTCGTGCTTCATGACTAATCATTATCAAAACTCCTACACCTTTGGTACACATAGTGTATCATTGCTACCCAATGATGCACTCTATTTTTATGGTTTGCACTTGACTATTGAGGGCATCACTTCTTTCATGAACCCCACATTATCTATAAGCTTTATGCTCTATGTTTCATGATATATCTTTCTAGCATCTACTCCCGCATGTTGCATTCATTACCCTATGATGCATTCTAGTTCTATGGATCATACTTGACTGTTGTGGGTCTAATTCTGAAATGAGCCTCATATTATTCACACTTTGTCCTTCATGATACGTCTTTCTAGCGTGTATTCACATACATTACCTAATGACACACTCTTATTATGTGGTTAATTATTATTTTTTTAGGGTTCCTATAAATGAACCTCATCTCATGAATATCCATTGGGGTGCATGTTGCTCCTATCATCTTCACAATTTACATTCCATACCATCACACTCATACATTTCATTTGCATATCTTTGTTGCATCTATTCTTACTAGCTTTTTCTATTTACATATTACAATTTGCTTACTATGTTAGCCAAATATTTAGTATGTCATCATCTTTCTATATATATACACATGCACTTTCACTTAGTATTGTGAGATGAATGCAGATATCTTACAGGTTATTAAATGTTGCAATGATGTTTGGCATTGTACCTCTTACCAATCCCATAGAGGCCTGGGGGCATCTACTATTAGATACTACATAGGTTCTATTGTTACATATCATTACAATAACTTTAGTTTTTCATTGATTTATGCATGCTCATGACATATTATTTATATTTCTAACATGCTAACAAGTGCTTTATGTGTAACGTTTGTTATGTAGGACTATATGCCACCATGATTATCTGATACAATTTACTTGACATTATTTTCCATTATATGTTATTGTTTAAGGGCTATGCCCTATGTCTTGTATGCTTTTGGCCACTCCAACCCTGATTTTCTTGTGACATTGTGAGCAATGTCCCATATTTGAACCCCATTTTTTATGGTCCATCTTGTTTTCACACTTGCTTCTTACATTGTTTTCTATTGCATGCTAGCTATGTTTTCTACTAACACATGTTATTAGCTACTTTGTTTGCATGTGCATAGGTTTTTACCATTCACATCCCATACCCCATGCAAGCATCCACTTTAGAAAAACATCAGGTCCTCTCCTTTAGGCCGCATCCTCCTACCATCATTCCATGCACCCCAAATGAGGGGGGGAATACATAGGGTGAAAAAATAACCCCTACAGTATTTCATAGCTATAACACAGTACAGAACCAGCATAAACATACAGTCACAAAATGGTCTAGAAACATACTTGTATCTCAAGTATAATACAATCACTAGTACCCAGACTCAGACACTAGCACTTGGGTGCTCCTGACCTCTCCTAGAAGCTAATGTCTTGGGGGAACATGCATTCATCTTCTTAGATTAGTACAGTTTACAAAAGTCTTTAGAATAGTTCTACAGTTATAGGCACATTCCTCCAGTATCATAATGTATTCCATCTCTTGTAATTCGTACAATTTAGAACTAATTCAGAATAATTGGGAAAAATAAACAACAAGAACAAATTGGTACACACCATCTACAGTGTTTCTTATTAGGTAGAGTCATGGAAGGAGATTAAAACTATACCTCTCTCCCAAAAAAATTCTCTTTAAGATTGGCCAAAAAACTTGCTCTTAGCATGAGATCACCAAAAAAATTGGATCTTGGCATGAGATTGCCTAAAAAATTCACCTTCAACATTCAAATATGCAACTTCAAGCAATAAGACAACTTTCTATCTCTTATTCTCTTACATATCATGTGCACACTTTCCATTTTACACACTTTTATGGTTTTTACATACTTATACACGTGTTTATCTAATTTATCATAGACATGAATTTGACTACTCTCTTTAGCTCTTCTTTTGCAGGTCCATCATTAATACACAACAAGAATTAGCCTACAACAAAAAATATAAACACAAAAATAGGTACAAGCAATGCATACGCTTCACCCCTAGGGTCACTTTCCTTTTCTAGTCTCCATGCTTCACTTTACAATCATTCCATACTTCACTTATCCACTTAGCACATTATTCACCACACACTCTATAGGATCATAAGGTATGTATCTCTTATCTACTTTATGTTATAAAGTATTCACTCAACAACATAAAGTGGGGGATAATGTAGACATAAAATCACGTACTTGGGTACATTTCTAGGTCATAAAAGCATGATAGCATTTACATGATTCAGAAGTAAGAAAACTAGTGGTTGTCAACTATCTTTTACCTCTTTTCTTTGTATCTTGTTTTCTATTTGGTCTTACACAACCTAAATCTCAGTCATAACTTCATTGATTTATCTTTTATGGCTTCATACACCAGCACCCAGCCAGGACAGAAGTGCCTAGGTGCTCATGTCTTTCCTAGGCATCCTTGGCCCTTTCTTACCTTACTCACTCTTTTTGGGTCTCTTTTATATTTTGGGCATATTTTTCACTTACGAGTTAGCATTCCAATTGTCAATTACAAAGTTAAAACAAGGGAATCATATAAATACATAGTTCTTTGTTCAAAATCAAGGACCAAGCACGAAGCATTACTATCATCACCTAATCTTCCATCCAAAGGCATGCATCTAGCATCCATTCAAGGGAAAATATATGCATACATATGCATACACTGTATAGCAGGGGTAATTTAATTTTATTCCATCCCCACATTCTACTACATTGTTAGATTCTAGCTATATCCCACTATCATTTGTGTAACTTGCACAAGGGCATCCTAGGGAAACATTTCCACACACACACACACACACACAAAAACTACATGTATTCTGAGATGTAGTGTAGCACTCGGTCATAAGTTAACTCTTTAGGTGACCTTCGAGGTCAGTCTAACTCCCCATTCTACATTTTCCTTTTTTAGGTTTGATATGGTTTTTGGGCTTATATTAGTGAACTATCTATTATATAGGTTATATGTGAAATTGAAAACCTAACAACGAATTCAGAGTGAAAAAATGAATATTAGAGTGAAGACCTTATTACCCACAAAAATCATAATCTGAGCATCTGTTTGGACACTAGCACCTATATCCAATAGCTAGCACTTGGGTGCTTCGATATTTCTATGGGTGCTCCTATCCTACCCTATTTATGAGTTCAAGAATTTACTACGAATAGTGATGACCTTGTTTACAACCTATTCAACACTTTTACCTTTCTAGATCACCTCCACTCTACTTCAAAATCAGCTATGTATTCTTCCCTCTTCATCTTGTTAAGGGTTTCATATCATTGCATGTTTGTTGCTTGTCCATTACTGTATTATATTATTTATATAACATTTATTATTGTAGTTACTTTGAAATATATATATTATTTAAATTAAATTAAATCATGTTTAATATTTTTTTGATATGAAATCAGTTGTAGGACACCACAAAAAACAAACCAGCAAATACTAGATCCAAACCAGTAACAAAACTATTTCAAATAATAATCTCGTATGAAATAAACTTACATAATAATAACTATACAAGCGCAATACCATCTCTTCTCTGATATTATATCAGAGAATCACCATGAATATGTTGGTTCGAAGAATACACAGGTGAATGATGTGAAACATGGATTGTTCCAAGACAAAACAATACAAGCTTACAAGAGTGTAAATTACAAAAATACAAGAGAGATAATTGCAATAACACAGAAATAGCTCTAACTCAATAAAATCAAATAGAATAATGCAAAATATGTACATATAGGATGTGAATGTGTAACATCCTGATAGAATCATGGTAATCTCCACCTAGAATAGAGTAGTCAAGTGGTAACCAACACCTAGAATAGTGTAATCAAGTTTACACCTAAGAAAGTATATCCGATAAGTATAGGGAAACTCCAAGTGAGTTGGAATATCCTGAGTAGGATAATATAAATAAAGTGAGAAAAATAAATCCTACACTAACACTAAGAAATGTACCAAATATTGTGTGGAATAATTCCTAGAAATACACATCCATAAATTCATTGAAACTTATAAATTTCAGGAGATAGAGCCAAAATGGCGGGTATGTATTTTTATTGCATAACCCCCCCTTAACCTTTGAAAATGGTTATATTTTAAAAGGAGTGATGACCCTCTTGAATTTAAGACAAGTTGGTAAAATTCAAATGACTACCTTTTGTTTTAAAAATAGACTTTTGTTGGATAACCTTCATTTTAAATTATTGCTATTTTTTGCAATAAATTGAATTAAGTCTTTACTTAGTTAATATTTTAGCACTTCAAAATTTTGGTACTCACACTTCATATAAGAAAGCACTCACACTTGACTATTTATTATTCCTCGCACTCACATTTCATGATTTCCTCATATTTGTAATTTAAAAATCTCTCACATATCAAAATTTTGAATTTTGGCTAATTAAAAGTTTAACTTTTTCTCACAAGTCAAAGAGTGAGAACTCGCACTTCCCAAGTGTGAATATTCAAAAATGATAATTCAAAGATCAAGGGATAACACTTCTCAAATGTGAGAATTATTCAAAGGAAAGAGTTCAAAGATATAAGTATTTAAAACTCGTACTTCCCAAGTGCGAGTCTTCAAAGGGTCATTTATCAAGGTGTGAGTACTTAAAATTTGGAAGCTCGCACCTCACACTTAATGTTAAAATCAACTCTCCAAGGTTCATTTTTAGACCCCCCCTCTAAAAAATTAGTTTAGAATTGGTGGAAAATCTCTAAAATCAATTTTCACCTCGATAGTGAATTTCTAAAAAAACTGTTTCGTGGAAACATTGACAGAGTAGGATGGTTGTCCGTCGTCTGTTATACAACCCAGCCATCCAACCTGGGTTATATGGCCATCTATTGTATATCTTTCAACTTGGGTTGGGCAACCATCTAACCCAGCCACCCAACCTAGGTTGGACAGTCATCCATTGTCTTTCGTCTAACCCAGTCATCCAACCTGGGTTGGACGGTGATCCATTGTCTACCATCCAACCTAGACTAGACAATCATCCATTGCCTGCCTTCCAACCCAGTCATCCAACCTAGGTTGGATGGTCATCCATTTTCTATCGTCCAGCCCATCCATCCAACCTAGGTTGGACGATCATCTATTTTTTGTCATCTAATATAGGTTGGATGACTAGGTTAGATGACAGAAAATGGACGACCGTCCAACCCATGTTAGACGAGCATCCATTTCATGTCATCCAACCTAGGTTAGATGGTAGACAATGGTTTTCCATCCAACCTAAGTTGGATGAATAGCTACTCTTTGTTGGATGTTTGTATTAAATGGTTACCCCCTTGGAAACCCTAGGCTATGTATTATACCTCAGCGAATACATGCATAAGTTAATTTTTACATATAAATAGTAGGAAAACTGACCCATACAAATGACTTGTCGTCCAAAATGTTTGGTGAACTAGGCAGCAGCCAACTACTGAAAAATTCACCATTTCTAATTTCCAAAAACCCTAATATTCACGAGTTTACGAAAATTCACCACTAAAATTTTCCGTGCAACTCACACTTCTAAATGTGAAGAAAAGTCCAAAGTCAAAGGTTAAAGAAATTCAAGGACATGTCATTAGTTGATAAGGGAGAGCCAATCTTGGTGTTACACATGGTATCCCACATTTCATGTATGTAGCTCCCATGCTTCTAAAACGGTAAAGACTAGTAAAAAAATGGCTATGATATATCCTAGCCTTCACAAGTGTAAGGCCCACATTCAAAAGTCCAATTAATTTAAAAAACCAACATTCCGTGAGGTAAAAAATATCAAGTCACACCTTACAAGTAATTAATATAGAGCATGTCATTATAGATGAAAAATTTCCCAATTTATAAGGATATTATTTTAGCTGAGAAAATTTATTCGAGTTTCCAAAGTTTCGAAATTGCCTAGGAAATTTTAATCTATTTCCAACTCCTTATTGACTAAATTTATTTAGATAAGTCTACATTAACTTTGCAAGCTGATTATTATAAAAAAATGGTGGGAGAACAAAGACCTTCAAATGTGGACAAGTTCCTATATTATTACTCAAATACCAGAATACTAAGGTGTACTGTGTATAATTCTGTGGCACTTGACCATGAATTCCAATACTATTTAGCCATATTTTCAACCATTTAGAGAGAGGATTGATGCAGATGTTATGGATGAAGAAAATATGTTGGCCAACTAGTCATATAAAGCTGAAAAGCTTAGGGAATTAAAAAGGATCGGCCTCCATCAAGTTACAGGAAAACTTGAGGTATTCCCATGCCCATAATTTCTCTCTTTTCTTCTCATTCATGTTAAGGCAAAGAATTGGGATCTGTATTTCTATACAGAAGTAAATAGGGTGGTTTTATTTTTTGCATATACTTTTAAGGACTATTACAAATTGCTTTAATCTGACACACTTTATAACTCAACTACCATTGAAACTGGGATTGAAACATGGTAAACAAGGTCTATTTTATAGAATTAGGATCATGACCCAAATGATATGGATGACACACATCTTAGTAAAATCCTTATTTAAATATTCCAACCTAGAGTTTGGTTTGTAATGTCATTTATTAACCAAATATATGATAATCCATCTATCACTAAGATTTATGTATCTTGGATTCTTGTGTTTTCCATGATTATTGATGAGAACAAGATTTCTTCTCTAGGGCAAGTAGTCACATTAAATCTGGTCTCTCAAAGGTCCTCTTTTATTGATCGCAAGAAACCATTTTGCATGGCCTCTTACCTATTGGATACAATTTGTGGAGTACTCAAATGTCTTAAATTATGTGATCCCTCACTCCCCATATGCCCTATAGAAGTAAATTAAGTATATTCAGATATGTATGCCCATAGATACATGGCACATATTGAATACATTTTCACTTCCTTCTACCCCCTACTCCACCAAGAAATGTATGAAGAACCAATGATGATAATATTTGTAAATGTTCTCAAATAAATTAGAAAACTGAGATCAGTCTTCTTTTACCCTAGATACACAGTGATAATGATTCAAGGACTTCTCACACCACCTCTCCAATTACCTTATTATATTCCTAATAAAATATTTGAACAAGAAGTTTCTTATCAAATCTATAATGGTATAGTTGGAATGTGTAAGGAGAAGAATCTCGGGCCTCAACCTCATTTATCATTAATAGCGGGATGTAGGGAATTTAAGAGGTGGATAGACTTGAAATTTGTAGTTTCCTGCAATATATATTTTAACGTGCCTCATCACCCCTTAAGTAAATATGATTCAAGAAAAAAGTTTGCAAAGCATCTAGAATCACTTAAGGGGTAAATCAATTTTTCATATTCCCATGAGGTCGGTGTTAAGGATTTGGTGTGGATCACCCAAATAGATGAAAACCAAAGTTATAAAAATATGAATATTGTAGAGGAAAATCCTCCTCCAAGAGGAATAATTAGAAGAGAATTTATAAGAAGATGTGCACTCAGTTAGATAGAACCACCAAGAAAATACCAAGATGCCACATATCCTACTTCTTCTCTAAAACCAATTAAAATAGAAAATATCCCAGACGTCCAAGAATTCATTCCTAAGCTAGCTAAAGGGGCCTCTTTGGTAACATATGACTTGTCCTCAAATGATGAAGCCATCTAGGAAGTGGCTAGAGAAGATGTTACAACCCAAGAAGGATCAATCCAATCACAATCAAGTCAAATGGCCCATGCAAATGTTCTTATACCAAAGCCTCAACAAGATTGGGATAAGAAGGCCATGATCACCCATAGGGAACATCTAGATTGGGTAGCTCAAGAGGAACTCCTTATTAACATAGAATTTAATCCAAAGATTGGGACTTTAAAAAGGGTGAAAAGGAAGGGAATGTCCACACAACAGGACATTATTTGGAATTGAAACATTTGAATACCTCTTCTTTCTCACTAAGAAAAAGAAAGTCAAGGGACCTCAAATGGCACAAAACCAAGAGGATATAGTGTCCTATATAGATTCCTCAATACAACTAGTAGTGGAAATGGTAAGAGGAATAAATGTCATAAACAAGGAGCTAGAAACCCAAGCCAAGGCCACAATCCCTAAAAATATTTACTCAAATGTGGAGAAATAGTTACTCATCTTGAATAAGGGAATCAAGGAGAACACTGGATCTAAGAAAAAGGGGAGGCTTTCTTGAATAAAACCAATGCATTCATCTACAAGATGGGTGTCATGTGGAATATGTTAAGATTCATGGCTCGGGCCATCGAAGAAGTAATCTACATAAATTATGTCATAGTTGCAATGGAAGATATTTACAAATGTCAAACATATTCCAATTACATTAAGGTGTCCTTAAAAGAGTGTGCAAAGAAAATGAATAAACTTCCCCCATAGCTTGATGATTTTACTTCAAGGGGAAGCCAACTATTTTTAGAGGCCAATCTCATCAGAGTATTCAAGGAGGACCAGATAGTAGTACCTATTGTAGAGTTTACTTAATTTCTTAACCAATTAATAGAAAAATTTTAAGTTAATATCACATAAGATAATGAATCAGAGGAAGCCAATGTCATTGAAATTATTTCCCAGACCTGAGAGAATGTCTAAAAGATATATAAATTAAAGGAAATTGTAGAGAAAGTTGTGTCTTATTTATATAAAATGTTAGATAAAGATATTAAACTCTTTAGGAATCCCATAATTGGCCTCGAAAAACTCAAAGAAGATTTAAAAATATGTAGAGAATATTTAATAGCAGAAGGAAAGAGGCCAACCCTAGCTGATCCAACCCAACAGGTACCTATGCAGACTGATCCAATTTGATGCAAATCCCTGAATACACTCTTTAACTCAACACCAATAAATGCATTAGAATCTTCAAAACGAACTTTTCTAGTCACTTTCCCCCAATGGACTATCACCTTGTTTAAGAACCTAATATTGCTTAAAACAAAAAACATGTCTTAATAAATTGAAGGACTATAACCACCTTCAACATGTTTATATCCATCCAAAAAACCTGTTCAAGCTACATAATTAGATTCAACTCACTATTTATCTTGATTTTCCCTTTTAGACATCAATTTTTCGTGTAGCCCTGTAAATAGACAAATTCTGATAAAATTCATAAAATATACATCTTCAATTTTTAGTGGTAAACTTTTTATATACCCTTTAAGCTCATTTAGGTGATTATAAAGTTGCAAGGCTTCACAATACACCAATTTGTCTTTATTCTCCTTATATTGTTTGGAATTAGCCCTCCAAGTACACAAAGCTCTTTTTGTAAAATAATCTACAAATAATCAAGCAAAGGTAATTAGCTTTTCAAGCACCCATTATGGCCCTCTAGCTTCACTTAAGTTTCATTTTTCATCTCTTTATACATTCTTTTCAACACCTAATCCTCCTTATTATGCTTACTAAATAGGTCTAGCTAGGGTTTGATAGCCTTTTCTAGGGTTTTGAATCTTCCATTAACTTTCACACCTATGAACACTTCAATCCACCTTATCGGACCTTGTTTAAGGTCTCTTTAATGTATACATAGTCATTTAGGATCAAATAAGCTATTTTTCATGTTTTGGGCCTCTTGCTTAGTCTTGCTTCCTAGCACCTTTTGGTCTTCCACTACTCTATGTTAGTCCTTCCTTTGTTTCTATTTAAAACCCCTCTTCTTTTCTTCATGCCACTTCTTACTCAACTTATCCACTTTTCCAAACCACTCTCCTATTTCACCTCTTCACTTTGTTAGCTTCACTCTTCATATTCCTTCTCAAGGGCTTTTGACTCCTACAGTCCTTCAAAACTCTATTTCATGCCTTTATCCATGGTTTTTGGTTCTGATTTCTCACTAACCCTTCTCTCCAACTTTTTTCAACAACCTTGACCACTAATCCACATTACAACTTTATACTTTCAAGACTCTTCATCTAGACCTTATGACTGTATTAGGACATGGTAATCAAGATTAGGTATTAATTATGGGTATTTGAAAAAAATTCATGCTCTTCAAGGGTCTCAACCAACCTATCAACAATGCAAACATGTTTGGCACACTTCCTTGTCCACTTGGGAAAATTTAGGTTTCTGTATTCCTAGGCTTATATAGGACTATCACAGTTCTCCCATTTGGGACTCTACACTAGTTTTCCTCTTAAATAACTTATTAAAACATCAATAAATGATTCTTAAACTCTTAAAACATTGATCAATATTTGTTAAAACACCATCAACTTTAAAATTGGAAATACGACTCATTTCACTATAATATTGACTTTTATGCCCTCAAAATGGGCATGCCCATTCAAGTTTGTATTTCTTGTCTTAAATAATTCTAAGCTCTTCCAATAACTTGGAGACATCTTTAACACCCTTCATACACCAATTTCTATTGTTACATTATCTTGGAATAGGTTCAAGTGATTACATCCATCAAAACACCAATTCTTTCTCTTCAACCTAGCCCTCCTTAACAAGGTACAGTCTGAGGTAGAGTAGTTTCTAGGTTATTTATTTGTTCTTGAGTCTTATAGAGATCCTAAGGATTATTTCTCCCTGCCACACACCTTGGAATATTTGTTAACAAGATCTCATTAAATTACAAAGGTATATCTCTCCACAAACACCAAATCAAATCATGCATAGATTGTCACACATAGATTATATAGTTTTGACTTTTCTAATCCCTTTACCAAGTCATAGGCATATCCACAATATTTTCATACCATAAACTTAGGTTTTATTTTTTCATCACCTTTTCATAAGTTACCATTCATCATAAAATTCAATCTATTCATTTGATTCAAACATTTCTTCAAACTTACCTTTCTCTCATGGTCTTACATCTTTATTTTTCCTATCATCCTTTCCCTATTGTCACCCTCAAGTCTTCTCCTCATCCTCCTTAGGGTCTACACATTTCCTTAAACCTTGTAAATAATCATATAATATTTCAATGGAATGCAAAAATTCCTAAATATTCAATCCATGCAATTACAATAGATCCATAAAAACATAGTTTTATAAACTAATAATCCTTTATTTAATAAAGAAATGGATTTGTACAAAGCTTCATGAGCCTACAGGTTCTATACAAATATTTTTCCCTCCTTCTTTCCTTCTATTCCAACCCCTCTAACCTCTCATTCGAATTTCTTATGAAAATCATGAAGAAGGAGAAGTGGTTAAGTTTCCACTACCTAACTAAAACCATGACTTAAGAAAACTATAGTGAACTTGCACCTTTTTATGGTTAAGTATGTGATTTCATCACATGACCACTTTATTACATTAATGTTAAGCCTATGTTAACACCTAGATGACTAACATACTAAATCTTAGGTCTAGGATACACTACATGACTAGTTTTAATATTTGAATGTGGTTTCTAGAGGGAAACCTTCAAAATACCACTTATTACAAACATAGGAGTTCAAATGGACTAAACATAACCCATGAGCACCCAAATGGACCCCACAACACCTAATAAACTATGGAAATCTAAAATTTATCTATTTACATTGATACTCCTACATCATACTCCCCAAGTGAAGAGAATTGAGATTTATACATTAGGCCTATTATTTATTCTCTTCCAATTGTGCTCCACTTGTAAGATTCTTCTCTTAATTGTTTTTTTTCTTACAATATTCATCAGTAGCATGCTTCCTTTATTCTTCACCAAGTGTCTTCATCATGTCTTGGTCCTAAAAAATGAGGATGTATTCTCTTTGCTTATTCATTTGAGATCTTCTAAGATTTATTTCTTCAATGAGCTTCACCTCTTCATCAAGAAAATCTGCAAAATCATAAATACAAAAAAACTTACATGATAAATCAAGAGAATTTTGAGTCTCTTCACCTGTTGTCTTCATTACTTCTTCTTCACTTTCAGTCACTCCCTCCATCTTTTCAACTCTTACTTCATCATTCATGTCTTTTTCACTATTCAAAGCACTTTCAAGTTTTTGCAACTCATCCTCTAATTGCTCCTTACTCACATACACAAACTAAAAATTAGTTTTTCTATGTTTTCCTTTAAAATATTCTTCAAAAATTAATTCATACTTCACTATTTCTCTAATTTATTCTTCCTCTTACTTTTTTTCCTTCTTACTCATCCTCTTGATATTTCTTTCCTCATCTCTTAACCTTGTTCTCCATTGCATTTTTATTGTTTTTTCTCCATGAATGACCTTAGAGGCCACTTGACCACCTTTCTTATCACTTTTTTAATTCCATTTTTTTACATTTCTTCTTCTCTTTTCATCATCATTTCTAGTTTATTCATATCTTTTCTCGTTTCTCTAATCTCTTTCTCCAACCACATTCTTCTCTTTCCTCTAACTCTCTCTCTCTTTCTCTTATTTTATTTTTCTCTCTCATCTCTTTCTCTTTACTATATATGTTTATGCATTTGAGAAATTTCTTCACCAATTTCATTTTATTTTCATCCATTTTCTCCTGGAAAGTTTGTTTCACCTTGCCCAAGCCTCACCTAGGTTCTATTTCACACCTAGTCTTTTTGCTCCTCTTTTCTTCTCTACCTCCTCTTTTTTTTCTTCACTTTCCTTCACTTTGTCTCTTTCTTGCTTATTATTTATTTATCTACTAAGGGATCAATCTATCACTTCACATAAAAATATCAAGAAGGCAAATTGTCATCTCAAAAAACTTCAATCAACTCACATCAGTTTGTCACACAACTCAAATCACATATTTACAATTCTTCTTAACAAAATCAACTTTACCTCTAAATAGATAAACTTCAAATTCCTTTATTTTCACATGTTGATCCCAAATGATGTATATCCTTGCATATACTCTTCAACACAACACCAATAAATGCATTAGAACCTTCAAAACCAACTTTTCTAGTCACTTTTCCCCAATGGACTATAACCTTGTTTAAGAAGCCAATCTTTCTTTAAACCACAAAAATGTCTTAATAAACTAAAACAAGGACCAAAACCACCTTCAACATGTTTATATCCATCAAAAAAACTTGTTCAAGCTACTTAGCTAGACTCAACTCACCATTTATAGTGATTTTCCCTTTTAGACCTCAATTTTGCTTCTAGCCCTACAAATAGATAAATTCTGATAAAATTCACAAAATCTACATTTTCATGTCTGACTGGTAAAATTTTTGGATACCCTTTAATCTGATTTAGGTGATAAGAAATTTTCAAGGCTTCATGATACACCAATTTGTTTTTATTCTTCTTCTATCATTTGAAATTAGCCCTTCCAATTAGCCCTCTAAGTACACAAAACTCTGTGTCTAAGATAATATATAAATAATAAAGCAATGGTAATTTAAATTATCTTTTCAAGCACCCATTATGGCCCTCTAGCTTCAGGGTAAGTCACATTTTCCATCTCTTTATATTACCTTTCCAACACCAAACCCTCCTTATTAGGCTTGTTAAATAGGTCTAACTAGGGTTTGATATCCTTTTCTATGGTTTTGACTCTTCCATTAACTTTCACGCCTATGAACACTTCAATCCACATTATGAAGCTTGTGGATATGCCTCATACCTTTCTAAAGAGATGGAAAGGTAATATAAAGAGATGGATTGACATTTTTCTAATCCCTTTACTAGGTCCTAGGCATATCGACAATCTTTATCATACCATAAACTTAGGTTTGATTTTTTCATCACCTTCTCATGAGTTACCATTCATCAGACAATTTAATTTATTTCTTGGATTCAATCATTTCTTCAAACTTTCATTTCTTTCACAATCTTTTTTTTTCCTATCATCCTTGCCTTATTGTCACCCTCAAGTATTCTCCTCATCCTCCGTAGGGACTATATAGTTCCTTACACCTTGTAATTAATCATACAATATTTCAATGGAATGAAAACATTCTTAAATATTGAATCCATGCAATTACAATAAATCCATAAGAAAACAATTTTATAAACTAAGAAGCATCTATTTGATAAAGCAATGGATTTGTAAAAATATTCATGAGCCATGAGGCTCTATACAGATATTGTTTCCTCCTTCTTACCTTTTATTCCAACCCCTCTAGCCTCTCATTCAAATTCCTTATGAATATCATGAAGAAGGAGAAGGGTTAGGTTTCTACCACCTAACTCAAACCATGACTTACACAAACTATAGTGAACTTACACCTTGGTAGGGTTAAGTAGGTGAGTTCATCACATGACCACTTTTATTACAATTATGTTAAGCCTATACTAACACCTAGATGACTAACTCCTAGGTCTAGGATACATTATAGGACTAGTTTTAATATTTGAATGTAGTTTTGGGAGGGAAACCTCCAAAATACCACTTGTTAGAAACATAGCAGTCCAAATGGACCAAACATAACCCATGAGCACCCAAATGGACCCCAAAACACCTAATCAACTATGGAAAGCCAAAATTGATCTATTTATAATGATGTTGTTGAATCACAGTTCAAAAGGGACTTATGGTAAAGCAAGTAGGTAATCTTTAGGAATATTTTTTACTTCTTGTGGCATGTTGATCTTCATCTCATTGTAATTATCCTAATACAAATCAGTTAGGATATTTTTATGGCTAGCTTTCTTGGTAATATTCCTTGATTCTATGTAATCATTACTTAAACAGGGCAGAGAAGTGAGGCTTAATTTTTTATAAATATGTTTACCCTCCGGCACTCAAAAACGGGGATGACATTTTGATCGATAGATGTAATCCAGTTAAAACATTATGTTATGCAAGTTTATATTTTAATCGTTTCATTTTGCTCTTCTCCTACAAATTAATGTATTGAGAGTTCATTACTTTCCTAGGTAATCTTTGAATTGTGATGTGCAAATTTTAAGTAAATTACCATATGAGGCTTTAAATTGGATTAATTAGGCAACTATGTAATTTATCAATTTAATTGGTAAATCTAACTTTCACTTTGGCTAATTTTAAAATCTCCTTTAAATATTTTCACCATTGACATCCAAATTTGAGTCTAAGCTACATTTGATGCTTCTAGTTAATAAGGAAATCACGTTATTTCTAACAATAAGGCATCAAGAACTTAAAACGCATTTGTTTCATGATTTTTCTTTTTTCTCTCTACTCTTCCTTTCCTTTTTGTGTCTTTGCATAATGCTCTTAGATTATATTAGTTTAGGAGGTCTTCAAAGCTAAATTAGGTGAATAAATTACAGGAGTGACACTAGAAGGACTAATACTATAGAAAAACCCCTTTTATTATTGGTTTAAATAAAAAATAGCCTAAAAATCATGCACTGAATCACATTTTTGTGGTCCTAAAATGAGTAGGATGTATGAGCTTATCATTATCTTCAATGGTGTGTAGTTTATATACATCATCAAGAAAGAAGGAAAAGTTGGCGCTAGAAGGAGGACCAAGGCCAAGTAAATTTGTTGAATGATTCTTGCAATAACACATTTTCATTTGTTAAAATATTTCACTTCAGACCTTGAAATCACATAATAAATATAGTTCAATTCTAGAAGTCATGGTTTACATGTTTTGTTTTTTAAAATTTCCTTGAATTTAATTATCTAATTCGAGTATATAAATTAGATTTACACACAATTATGACCATATCTAGTTATAATAAAGATTTAACTCATTTTTCTTTATTTGCAAGTATAAAAACATGCTCTGATAAAGAAAAATCCAATATTATTACGTCCTCTCTAAGTGCTTCCCTGATTGGTAGGTCATTAATTCCTCCTAAATCAAGAAACTCTTATTCTACAGTAGTGACCACAATGTCCTGGTTAGCAAGATATCCCATGAATATCCCTGGTGCAGTCCATGATTTTCCAAGAGACTCGATGAAATTTTTTACCACCTTGTGTCATGGTGTCCTTGTCGTTGATGTCCCTTTATATTGTTCCAGTGCATCTTTGTCATGGAAATGGTGTGTCCAGGGAGTCACGGAGTGTTGAGCTCATGTTAGTCCATGCCGAGTCAAATTGAAGTTGAAGAAAAGTGAATTTTTAAACACTTGGAACAAGCATATCTCAAGTAGATGAACTCATTTCTTAGAAAGTCAAGAAACATGTTTTGAAGAAAAATGTCACTTATAGCCAAAATTGTGCTTGATAAACCTAGTTGTTCTTACATGCAAATAGGATAGGCCAGGAAAAAATTAGAGCTAATTTTTTCAAAATAATCATAGGAGATGGTGAATATATATTTATTTTAGCTTCATGCAAAATTTCAGGTCCTCAAGAGGTCATTCGAGCAAGTTATTCAAGTTCTTGTAAGACTAGTTCCTTGAGAAGTTCATTTTTAGCTACCTAGCTTCTTAGATGTCAAAAAAAATATGAAGGAATGCTCAGATAAGTAATAAGAGAAATTTTTTTACAAGTTGTCCTATAGTTAATTTGCAAAAATAATTTTGTCAAAAGGATGTGTATTTGAGAAGTTCTTGTAATTCTTTTGAGCATGTTTTTCTGGTGTCCAAACAGAGCTCTGAATCGATAGAAGCAAAAGTTTGTGGTTGACCTAAAAACCTTTGTATGATCACTCCTAATGCCTCCAGTTGGTAATTTATGCTTTTTTAAAGTTTCACAAGGTATTGATATATTTTTTAAGTGTTGAAGGTGCTTGACAAGATTAATCACATGATTCAAGTCAAGCTATTCTTTATGAGCAAACACTGGTGATAGTTAGCTTGAATCAGCTTATCCTTCAAGATGGGATTTTTGGATTGTATGAAGCTATTTAAACCTCTTGGAATGATTATTTTCTTGTTTAGGGGCTTGTATAGTAGGATGGTACAAAGAATAAAGGTAATGTTTAACAGGTATTTAGTCCTCAGTCATGGTGCAAAATTAGTCAAACTGAGCCAAGTAGGTTAAAGTAACATGTGTACAAACTTCTACAAAGAATCCATAATGGTCTAGTTATGATCCAAATTGCATTTTTATACTATTAATGCATATACTACATTGTCCATAATGAATTTCATGACTCTAGCATGTTCTATAGCCTGCAAACTGTGATGATTAAGAGAAAATGAAGCTGGCTCATAGTGCAAAGTGGTTGGAGAAAGGTAGAAACTAGTGTTTTAAAGCCTTGGGAGATTTATTTTTCCATTTCCACTAAAAAATTATCAAGGAAAAATATCCAATGTGACTATTACTATGTTTACATGATTTATGGTACCAAATTAAGCTTGCTGACAGTAGATGAACCTCTTTCAAAGGTGAAACTTGTCTTGATATGGTGGAAGTTGGTCTCACAAAGACCAAGAATTTGAATTTTTTTGATTTCATCCATTATTAAGGGAAAAAAATTATTTTTAGAGATCTCAGGATCTTACAGTTTCTCATACCATGATCTAGGGTTTTAAAACCATGTTTTTGATTGAATAAAGCCTTTCAACCAACCAAATCTCATAAAAGTTGGTACAAATATCTATAAGGGTCATATAAATAATTTGAAAAAAGAATTTTCGAGTTTGATCTAGTGTAGAGAAATAATTAAATGACAGAGTCTTCAATTTTCCATGCACAGCTATGTTTTTTACTGTAGAACGGGGTTTTGTAACATTTCCAAAGCTAAATCATGCCAATGAGATATGTCACCTACTAAATATTGTTCCAAAATGATTATTTGACTGATGAATATGTTTTACTCGAGTAAACAAGTTTTTTTCATACAATTACTAGTTTGTGTGATTTCACAATGATGTATACTTTCTCTCTCTTATCAGTACAGATGTGTAATGGATATCTCCAATTGGAATTTGTGGAGATTTTCTAGTAAGTGGTTTCTTTAACCATCTAGAATGTGTTTTTATGATCTTAGAAGTTGATCAAGAACATTTCAATTCTTGAGGCTATAACTTGAAAGCACCAACAATTTTATCCTATTCCTTAAACCATGAAGGATCAAATTGTGCTTCCTCTATGGAGGTAGTAAATGTTGAAATCCCTCCACCTGAAATGATGTGACTCTTTTGATAGTCTGAAAGGGAAAAAGACAATAAAATCTTGCTTTGAACACAATCACAGTGCTACACAGACTGAGATCTATCAAGATTGCTAATTCTTCAGATAACTTCACAATATATGCAAGTGTAAGTTGTTTCAAACTTCCTTGCTTGAATTGAGAGTTTTTTTTAAGAAGGAAAAGAGTCATTCACAGGGTCAAAGTCATGCAATTTTCTCTCACCTCAAAGAATAAGTTCAAGGGTCACTTGTTGATCCAAATTCTTTCAAAAGAAGCTCATAACTGTTGGACTTTCAAGAGGAAAAATTGAAAGGTCATGAGTCATTATTCAAATTTTGAAGTCTTAGTGGAATTTGAAAAGGTTATATATCAAAAATTAGTGAAAATTGCAAGGGATTAACTCAAAGAATAAGAGACAATGATAGATATATAGAGATCAGAAAATGTGTAACTGCGATGGAAACTTGTTCAAGGAAAATGTGGGTGAGTAATAAGCAATACAAAGACTTATAGAAGTTGAAAAACAAATTTATTATGTAGATAACTGACATAGACATGAAACCTGATACAATAACAAATTCCACTGAATAAAGTGGAAGACAATAAACCTATGCACAATAAATGAATGGTATGTAACAAGGTGAGAGATATAACAACTCAGAATAAGGCTTACTAGGTGAATGTTTATCAGATAACAGTGAATAGAAAAGGTACAAAGGAAGATTTACAGAGTCAGAAATAATAACAAGGATGATGATGAGATTTAATAGATAGTCATAGGAGAAAATTTATGAGCATTTGACTGAGAGACAATATAAAAATTAGATAATCAGTTGAATTGTGAATTTTTGAATGAAGTGCACTAGTAAAGTGATCATGATCTGTTGATGGAGCAACAAGGAAGGTATATGGTCAATTGAATATTGAAAATATTGTCTGAGTAGGTTTTTGGAATGAAGAAGTAGGTGTTTCTTCTACAAATACAGTTGAGTAGGTGCTTAGAATTCATCAAGTAGGTGTTTGTATGATATTTTGAAGTTGGTGCTTTAGTGATTAAGTGGGTGCTTAATCAGTTATAAATCAGTGCATCATAATTGGTGTTCTAAATAAAGAGGTTGGTTTCAAAGTGGGTTTTCTCCCTTCTTGGGTTTCCCACTATAAACATCATTTCATGCTCATATTTTTTTCTTGATTGAAGTTATTTTTTCTTATAATCTAACTACTAATTCAAGTTAACTAAAATATAAAGTTTGAAAATACCTTAATTGTGCTAAGCACTTATTCACCCCCCTCTCAGTGCTTGTTATGTCTAATAGAAATACCTCCCTTTCTTTGACCTAGCCAGCCATATCTTTGTTTAGGATCATATCAAAACATTCAATTCATCTCTAATAATCCTAAATATAATACATGACGATGTTTCATGTAGGATCTTCCCATTTTATTTGATAAATGTGGACTATGACTAGTTCTTGAATCTATCTAAGGATGCAATTACTAGCTGAAAATATTTCTATGACATATTTATCACCCAGTTTAGAAGAATCACTAGTCCAAAAATCATATATCAAAGGTTCGCCACCCTATAAAGGGATGTCCATGAACCCATCAGATCTTTTTATGTTATATTCTATAATATTTACATCCTGATCACCCAACCATACAAACCTACAAATGACTTGGCACTAGATATTTACAAAAATACTTTAGATCCCATGACCTTAATTTTTTTAGAAGATCCCAAAATATCACTACATTTATAGTTGCATATGATGAGGTTATCCAAATTAATGAGAAAATTCACCCTCAAGGATATGTTACCCCTCCTTTCAAAACCCACATCTCAATCAATTTCATCGGGCTAATCAATTTTTTCCAAATCTCACGCAGACACCAATCCTAAACACTACATATTAATTAAATAGCCCCAAATTAGTAGCAAGGCTTAACTAATCCTATACCCCTTTTTGATCCACCAACAAATGATAGTCAAGCACAATTCCCTATTAACACTACCAATTCCCATACAATAAATCAAGAGAATGCAAAAGGAGAATTGTATTCTATCCAAAGGATGGTAAGAAACTAGGCCAAGACTTCTTAAGTTTGTAGAGACAAATAGACAATACAGTGGAAGGTAACCCAGGTAATAGTTATAGTTATCAAGGGTATAATAATAGGCCCTTTGATAGGAAAAACAAAAACTAGGCATAATCCTCTCAAAATAAAATTCCAGAGATAAATGTATGTAAAATTACATTACCAAACTAATGTAGAGTTCATAATACATCCAAACATGGTGAATTGGATTGTGTTGATTTTGTCATGCATTTGAAGTATTTCAAAATGAGTTAGATAACCTTGAAATAATTTCAAATAAAAATTACATGGTTAACCCATCAAATGATATAAAGTCACCAAGCAATACCATGATAGTAGAAACATTTTGCTTCCCCTTGCAAGAGGACAATGGGCTAGAGAAGAACACAGATGAGGTGCATGTGTTTCCGCAGTACCAGAAGAGAAATTATGCATTGAGGGATATGAAAAACACAAATTCAACACCACATAATGTTATTACTGGTCTAATAGACCCAAAGGACAAAAAAATTCCTCCTCCAAGATTAAATGATCCTCATCCATAAGAAACATATCTGGGTATTTGTAAAATCATTTATAATAGTGTAGAAGCATGAATAATATTAAGGTGAACAATACTTTGCATGAATTATCCTAAATCATAGAATATAGATATTTGCTGTTAAATTATTTAGCTAACAAGACCACTAAATACCCCCTAAAGTCCTCTCATACCAATGTTTTCTTATACAAAATAAAAATAGAAGCTCCTCCCTTCCTACTAATTATGGTAATGTTTGAAAAGAACTTACACAATTGTTTGGTTGGCTCTGGAGCCTCTGCCAACATTATTCCTTCAAGAACGTGTAATAAGATTATTTTAAACCCAATTAAATATGACAAGGTAGTGGTATAATTAGAAAATTTTAAGGTATAAGTAATAGGGTAACTCCTGAATATTCACATGCATCTAGCCTCCAAGCCTAAGATCTAGAAATTTATAGATATACAAGTTTTAGAAATCCCATAAGCTTATGACATGTTATTAAGCAAGGATTGGTAAAAATTATTAAATGGTTACATGGAATATTCCCATATGTGGTTTCCATGGAGAGGTATCCCATAACATGTCATAATAGAAAGATATCCCAAAATGAAACACATGATTACTGATTATAATAACAAAAATGAGGAAGCTAATTTTTCTTCAATAGGCATTAGGGAATATACTTTGGACATCAAAACTATAGAACGGATAGAGAAAAACCATGATGACTTAGGGATATGGTCCATGTATTTTGATGGATATTTCTATAAGTAAGGATCTAGAGTAGGAATTATCTTTACTGGTCCAAACAAAAACAATATTCAGCTTTTTATAGACTAAAATTCCCATGCACCAACAAATTGGCCAAATATAAAGCCTTAGTAATAGGATTCTAGCTTTCCATCAGACATAATATCAAAGATCTAAAGGGACTCATAATTTGTATTAATCAAGTTAGGAGAAAATATTAATGTAAATGGTCATATATCAAGAAGTATAAATGAAGAGTTAGGGATCTTATTCAATATTTTGATGCATTTAACATTATATCGATCCCCAAGAAATAAAATCAAGAAAATTATTTATTTTTTTCTTCCGTATTTTCTCTCACACCAACTCAAGAACTGAAGAATGAAATAATGTTGGTGGATATAGTTCTTGCTCCCTCACTTCCGAAAAACATAGACCATTTTCAGATATTTAGTGATGACCATCAAATTATGTAGTTTCTAAATAGTTCATATGTTTTAGAATCCTAATTCATTGATGAAAAAGATATGAATAAATTAATTGAATATGGAATAATAAGTCTTAAAGAGAATAATTGCAAGGGCATGATAGATCTTAAATGGATGTATGATCCGGAACAGAAGGCATAAAACAATTCCAAACCCAAATCTAGTGACAATGACTATACTTAAATAAATATTGGCACTAAGGAACAACCCAAGTTTGTTAGCATAGGATTAACATGTTCAAACTAATAGAAAAATAACCCTCCTAAGGAATTATGCAGATGGCATAGCCTAGTCTTATGATGACTTGATTATTTTTTATCCTAAAGTTATCATTCATACCATCCCACCAATGGAAGATCATAAACCTTTTAGGCAAAGGAAAAGACTAGTAAACCTAGTTTTAGAAACTCTTATCTATAAAGAAGTGAATAAATTGCAATCCTTTGGGATAATATTTTCAATTATTCATTCAACTTGGGTGGAAAATCTAGATTCTATACATAAAATGAGTGGAGAAACAATGCTATGTGTATACTTCAAGAACCTAAATAAAGCTTCAAAAAATGACAATTATCCCCTCCCCTCTTTAGATGAATTCATACAAATAATCATTGGATCTAAAATGATGTCACTCCTTGATGGTTTTTCAGGATACAAACATGTACTAGTAAGCAAAGAAGATAGAATGAAAACTTCCTTCACCACCGAGGAATGTTTGCATACAAGAGAATGTCTTTTGGCATAATCAATGTTAGGTAAACAATATAAAGGGTTATGGATCATGCTTTCCAAGGTCTTAATGGTAAATATATCATAATTTATATGAATTATCTAACTATGTTCTCTAAAAACATATTGAACCATATTAGACATTTGTAAAATATTTTTGAAAGGTGTTAAAGGTATGCCATCTCCTTAAATCCAAAAAATAGCATATTTTGTGTTACATGAGGTAAATTACTTAGTTTTTCCTCAAAAAAGAATGTATATCTATTGACCCTAATAGATTTCATATCGTTTCTAACATTGTCCCACTGAATAGCAAAAAGGAATTAAAGTCTTTAGACACCCTAAAAATACATGCTTATTCCTATCTTATCCTAAATTTATTCACATCCCCTTTAGAATTAGTTAATTAAATTAATTAATTCATACTTTGAGTATTTATCCTTTTTAGATTTAATTTGAATAAATCTATCATATTCCTTTATAATTAATTAAATTAATTTTATCATGTTCACATATCCTTTAGAATTAATTAATTAAATTCTAATTACACCTAAGTTATACTCCTACCAATTTAGCTAATTTAATCAAACATTTATTTAAGTAAATGGTTAATTATCCTCTAATAACTCATAACTAATTAAATTATTTGTTTAAATAGAAATAATTCTCTGTATATACTCATACTCCACTCAACTCTACTTCTATAATCCTATAAAGGTGGGTGCAGAAAATTTGCACATACAACCACCTTCCCAAATAAATTCCAAACATTTAGTACCCATGTAAAGTTACAACTACAACGACCAAATCCAATGGATATTTCAATAAATTACAATTATGAACCTGTAACCCATTCAAACCTTGATCAAATATCCATTGCCTCTCCCTCCACGATAAATAATAGGCCTATCCTTTGTCAATGATCCTTGAAATATTTGTGTAATTACAACCAACTTTTACAAAAAAATCCATCTATATCCTTGTGTCTATTTTTTCTCATAGCATTATTGTTCCTTCATTTGGAGAAAAAATTAAAGTATCCACAATCCAAAAACTACAATATTCTACAATTTTAATACTTCAGCAATATTATCATTGAGGTTTACAAGGAAGATCTTAGAGAAAGGTTTATTGTCTTTATTTGTTTGTCTTTCACTTTTGCTAAGTTTTTCATTGCTCACATTTTGGCATGCTTAGTGGGACACCCACATCTATTTAATCATTTTTAGTTTACATTTTTTTAATATAAACATTTATGTGTATTCCTTATGTGATTCTAACCTTTTTGTTCAAGTTTAAATATTTCAGGCATAGCAAAGAAGGAGAAAGTCCAAAAAACCAAATTTATGGCCATTTTTTGCTACATTTTGTTCACTCCTAGATTCCCTGCACTAGCATGTGCTAGTGTCTCTATGAGTTTGTTTATGTATAAGGGAATTTTCTAGCATTATCATCCATGTGTGATCATTACATTGAAATTTCCATTACACATGCCTACATATTCACATCCCGTGATTTATTTTTGCCTCATTGAAACGGATAGGTCATAAAATATGGGTGGGTCACATGAATCGAGGGATAAACTATGTTGCGGATTTGTATATGTAACCACATGTGCCTGTGCATAACCTATAAATGATATGCACACATACTTTTAGTTACATGTGCAACCCTGCAACAATGATTATCATTCAGCACATGAGGTGTACTGAGCATTTATGACGTGTTCATGTTTTGATTGGTCATTTTATTTGTATTAAATATGATTGTGCACCATCTTATGAAGTATGTTATGAGATGTTACCTTGTTACAATTGATTAATGGACCAATGACTTACTTATTATTTGTGCCTATATTCTACCTACTATTATGGTTCTTGATCTTACTTTATTTGCATTGTTGTAGCGTGCTTGAAACAATGGGATTAGCACACTAAAAGTTGAACATATTTTTGTATCAATATTACCTTGATTCCATTGTTATAATTTTTGACCACTTTAATGGAATCAACATATCAATTTCATATATTATAACTCACATTTGTATAAGTGTTGCATTATGATACTATATGAGGTATATTGGACGACTGTGAACAGGAATGAGAATGAGATTTATGGGAAAAGGTAAGGAGATCATGTTATTCTTATTAATGTTTATCATGAGGTCTTGATGATAATATTACAATACGAAAATTGGACTACATGTGCTTCTATAATATGATATTGTTCATGTGCTAAACAATAAAGCTATGATTGTAACTATTACCTAAAGTTTGAATAAGATTGGGTTATGTTTAATCTAATATGTAGGGGATGATTTTGATTGCCTCAAATCAAACTTTATAAAGTTTGGGGAATTAATATTTGAGGCCTATACAATGCTAAGCTATGTTTTTGGTATTTGAATCCTTAATGTTCTAATCTACGTTGAAGGGCCTAACACTATTACCCTTGAATTTCACTTTATAAACATGGCATGAATATTAAGGGGAACCTAAGATTATACAAAAAAGGGGGGTTGAAAGTATTCTATCCCATTCTAAACTTATGATAAGGGGGCATATTGGTGACCACCCCTTTTTACTCTGTAAAACTGGAAAATAATAAAGGAAGGGCATTAATGAATCACTGCTAACCTTTCAATGTGGAAATGGATAGTTATGAGGCACGACTAAATAGTTGTTAGCGTAAGGCATAAATTTTTTCTGTGAGCTTAGTGGTCTTGTTAAATTTAAAAAGGTAAATTTATAGGAAGATATTTAGTGGGGGGATTAGTAATTTTTCATGCATGCATTAATTTCATTGGGAACATACCTCATGACCTCGGGGAAATGCAAGGTGGTTTTGGGGGGAAATGGGAGAGTTATGTTGTTATTGTTGTTTTTCATTTTTGGGAGGTTTTAGTTGAGCTTTGCATTCTTGAAGATCACCCTATTTTTGGGTTCCCTTTCATTTCAAACTTTCATGCATTTTCAAATAAAAGTGGAGATATTATTGGGAAGAATTGATATCTGGGTTTAATAAATATTAATGGAGGAGCTAGGATGTCTTTACCTTGCTGTGTAATTGATTTTGAGGTTGTGTTTGCAAAGGAAATCTTGGAAAAGAAGGAGAAGAAGAGGGATTTCATTATCAAACATGATTTGTTCTATTTCTCTCATAATGGCTTATTCTATTTATTATTTGCATGAATAAAATATTGCAATATATATTTTGGTTGATTGTTTTGAAATGGGTTTTAAGGTATTTTTCTATTCGGTGTAATGTCTATTGAATCAATAATGGTAAATGGGTTTGATTACTTATTCTCCTAAAGTTTAAAATATTCAATGTAATTGTTAGAGTAATGCTTTTACGGATATATTCCTCTATAAAAAATTTTGTTAAATTTATGCCTAGATTTTATTGAATACCCAGAAATATTGGGTGTATATTGTTAATAATATTATGAATCCTTATATTCAAATGTGGGTATTTATGTGTTTTACTATTTTTTTAAGACCATTCAGGTTTATTATTATTCGTCCTACTAAGGTCGACTCATAGTTATGGAGGAGGTTTATTCTTTTCTTTAGACCCATTCAGGTTCTCCTAACAGCTTTGGGTTGAGTAATATTCTGCATAGGTTATGGTATTACATCTTCTTACTCCAAGATTAGGCCCAATTTTAAAACTTTTTTTAGTCAAGGGAGACTCTGATTGTTAATATAGTTGTTTAATCTTGCATTTATAACAGTCGATCCAACTAATAATAGCCTAGTAAGATTGGTTCGTAGATGAATGAGTGGGTAACATTGAATGGTTGCATGATTATAGTTTACTGTAATGGCAAGTAATGGTATTTTGGGTAAGGGTTAAAATATCTATTATGATAATGCATACTCATATTTTGGTTATCATTTTGCAATATCCAAACTTTTTTTAAAAAAATAGTGGTTGTAGATGTCTATAGCTTACAAAACGATTATGGTATTGTGATATTACCTTAATGTTGTCGAGAAGGTGAGTTTGGGGTTTGATGATGTCTATTATATTCCTATGGGTATGGATCCCTTCTTGAAAATACTTGGTCTCCATTCTATGAATATAAATATATTAGGAAACTTTCAATGTTTCCAAGCCTGACTCTATTGAATTTTTTTCCCTTAGCGGGATCACATTGATATTTGTGTGGTCATGGTGTGATAATTTTATTTGGGTCCTCAATGGTTTACTTTTTATCTTTCGAAAATTTTAAGGTAAAATAATACTTACCTTAGGGTTTTTGAATACCATTTTACTCTTACTTTAATGAATAATTGTCGGGGTTGATTGTTTTGTATAAGTAATGTTTATTAATGAAGATAACTATGAGGATGATAAGCAATCGATTGTACTTTTTTCAGTACTTGGAAGATTTATCTTGACCTTGAAGTTATAATCGGTCCTGGGAAGCAATGAACTGTCATAATATGATAAACATCCCTATTTATTTGACTGTAGACAGAAAATGAGGATTCCCTTGACTAACAATGGCAATCAGACTTAATGTAAAGTACTAGCTATATCTTTATAAATGTGAATACTGTGTGTGTGCATTCGTGCACAAATATACATATTAGTTACTGTTAAAATAATATATGTACCAATTCTAATAAAGGTTGAATTGATAATTCCATAATATGAATGCATGATATTGTATTATGTGACTTTTGTGAAATCTGTCTTAACTTTGTAATTGTTATGGAATGCATTCGTAGAATTAAGATGATGATGTAGAGAATGATTAAAAGGGGATGCAAAGTGAGATTATCTTAAGTAGATGATTATTTGATCGTATTGAGTTATTATGTTGGTTTTTATTATTTTTATAATTATTACAACATGTCATTTTATACAAATATTAAATGTCATATATTGGTAAGAGTGAAAAAGGACTTATCATGTCAGTTCATATTGAGACTGACCTTCTCTAACATTTTACAGATGGCATAATTTAAGTCTGCAAAGCGAGATGATGTTAAAAGAAATTATTTGCTTCAATCTCATTAATTAAATGTTGCAATGTATTGAATAGTGAATGATTGTAATCAAGTAAAATAATCGTTGTTATGTTTAACTGATTAAAGGGGGCTAAGTTAGCCTATTCATGATTTGTAACTATTTTGAAAAGGAAATAAATGAGTTGTAATCATTATTGGATTTATGTCTTACTATGAATCGAGAATTTAAGGGAAAGGTTACTCAAATTATTTAAGTTGAATGTTTGGGAACTTATTTTGGTTAATATATTATTAGGTTGGGAAATTAAAATATTAAATATTAAATGGATGGTATATGAATAATTGTCTTTTAAATATGAATGGATTAAGTGCATTATGGACTGTTGCTTAATCATTTTGACATTAGATCTATTAATTACTATCCTTCGTATGACACACTACTAGTGTAAATAGAAAAAATTAGGAGTACGGAATTAATGCAGTAAGCTAATTGAAATTTACAATCGAGATGTAAAAAGAATGTAAGAGTATAACTTAAATCTGCATTTGCAACTTACATGAATATGACAGTATGTTTAACTATACCTTAAAGCTATATGAACACTTATTAACCACGTGTAATCTTTATTCATAAGGAAAGGAAACCTATTGTTGCATCAATTTGAAAGGGATCATAATGACAAATGATATCTCATTATGGTAACTTGACCATTAATAATGACATACTTAGTGTTGATAGATAACATAAGATTTATTTGTAAACCTAGATGTATAGGATTCCATAATTAGTTATCTGATATGAACATAATGTTGTCTTCTAATAGCAGTGACATGAAATCATAACGGATTAAGTATCATTTGTCATATGTACCAAGCACGACGATATGGAATGAGGTATATAGGTACTTTTAGATCACTAGGATAGGGTACAGATATATGTATCTGTCCTAATAAAATAAATAGGAATGGACATTAATGAATGATTAAGTTTTTAACTATGAACTTAATAACTTAAGAATTGGAAAAGAATCTATATAATTGAATTAGGTGAAGGAAAAGTTCCTAACGAAAAATGTGTCATCATGGAACCAAGCATGGAAAACATGTCTCTAAAAATTTGATCAAATTAGTGTAATTTTTTTATTACACTATCTCGATTCACCAAGATCTCAGATGTAAGATTCTCAATGGGATTCAAATGATTGAGTAGGAATGCACTTAGAAAACATTACTTGAATATCAATACTTGTCAAATAAAACCACTAGTATAGTTTGTATACACGCTCGTAAAGAGTGATATTTGAGGGACCGGTTACTAACCGACTCATACAGTGGCACATGGTTTATAACAGTTATCGGATGGATTCAATTTCAGATTTATGCTAGATTTAAATGTTGGGTATTTAAATCAGTGAAGTATAGAGTTAATATAAAAAAATCCTAGTTGATAAGTGTAATAAATAGGTGTTACATACATTATACTACACATGTTTATGTTCCATTCCATGCATTTGTGTATATATACACACACTAGAATTGCATATTAATGCTAGTACATTCAAGTGCATGTGCTAATGTGCTCTGACTGTTTTTATTTTAATATTTTCTTACAATTTTAGTCTCTTCTAAAATCTGTTTTAGGTTTGTTTCTAAGTATATTTCTTACAGGATTGTTGTAGTTAATGACTTTAAGTTCTTATTTTGTTATTACCTTCCATTTTTGTCTAAATCATAACAACATCACTGTGTATGCTCTTCTCTCACACTTTTATAAGTGATCTTGAGAATCAATGGCATGAGTTTGTTTTTTATTATTTTTTATTTTGTCTGCAGGACCAACTTTATGAGGATTATTTTTAAAAACTACTAATTATAGGTTACCTTGTTCATCGATTCAAGCAAACTTTTATCACCCTTTTTATTACAATTTTTATAAAAATCTCTTTTAATTAAATTTGTGGAGACATGATTATTCCCCGATCCACTATAACTATGGGAAGTGCATGGCCATGGCCAAAAACTCTTTATTGAGGAGTACCATTGGAACCCCAAAGTAGTTGGAACCTTTAGTGAATCAACCAACAAAATGGGAACCCCCGCCCACTTGACTATTATTCCTTTTTAAGAGATTAGATTCAAATATATCCATAATGACAACCTTGGTTTGATCATTTTAGCTTATTAAAATATGGTTTATCATATCAAGAGGGGTAAAGTGAATCCAAAAACTAGTAATAGTATATCGCACTCGATCTGGTAATCTTTTGGCATTTAGGGAGAGAACTCTTTTCTAGGAAGCCACTCCTTGACCAAGCCAACTTAATTTTAGAGGCCCTCCTTCCAAAACATCATTTTCGTTTATTTTACGTATTATTGAGTTTTTGTTCCACACTCACATCATACACTCTCTATCATCATCTCTTTTTGAATCCTTCAAATATCCTTCATTTGAATTTCTCTTCTTGAGTTCATTTTTACCTTAGCCTTAAATATTTAGATTCCTTCCCCAAAGTTTAAGTCTTATTCTCATCAAAGTTAATCCTTTATTTATGGATACCCACTTCCTCACTTGAGTACCTTAATTCTTAATCTAATTATTGAAATCATGATATTCACTTTATCATGGTTAAGAAACATCACGGTATTAATTCTCTATCATTTTCCTATGTCTTTTAGTTTAACATAGAAATTTTTAAACTCTAAGCACTCACCCATCCTACGTCTACAAATTTAACATTCACTTTGTTAAATTTTAGACATCGTAATTTCAACACCTCTTATTTCAACATTCACATTGTTGATATTTGATTATTCCCCTTTCATCACTAAGCCTCTTCTATCTTAACATTCACTTTGTTAAGATCCAAGAACATCAATCGTGTTTCCCATTCTCTTCCATCTCAACATTCAATTTTTTAAGGGTTAAGAAAATAATATCAAGTATCTTATGTATTATCATTCACTTTGTTAAGAGTCGAGAAATCAACATTTTCACCCTCTATTATCTTACCATTCAATTTTCTAAGAGTAGAGCATATCTATCTTTATCACAAAACTCATCCATCTTAGCATTCACTTTGATAAGGGTCGAGTGATTAGACTTTATTTCCCAAGTCTCTTCCACCTTAATATTCACCTTGTTAAGGGTTGATAAATCAAAAAATCCCCTCTTCCATCTTATAATTCACTTAACTAAGGGTTGATTTGTCTTAATCTTCATCACTAAATCTCTTTCATCCTAACATTCACCTTGTTAAGAGTCGAGCAACTCTACTCTTCAATATCTTTCGTCTTAACATTCACTTTCCTATAGGTTGTGTGCTTAATCACACCTTTCTTTATTCCTCCCCACTTTCAAAAATGGTGGGAACAAGACACCGAGATTATATCCCCTTTGGAAGACAAGATAGAAATCCTTTCCATTTTAGCTCTGACGAAGAGGATGAATAAAAGACCAATTTTTACTTCATCTCCTCAAAATCTGAGCAAAAATACCTTTTGATTTTAGCAATGACATTTTCAAAAACTTACAAGGTCAACCCAAATCAACTAAGGGTACACAAATTGAATCAAATAACCATGATGAAGTCATACCAAGTAAAATGAACATCAATAACAAAGCTAAATATAGTGCTTCAACCCCAAAGTAAAATCAATCCTTGATCGATAAAATAAATGCAATGGAAAATAAATTGGATCTAATATCTTCTAAAGTCACTATTGAAACCACATGTACCAAATCTAAGAGAATAAGTGATGATACATCAAAAACCTATGTTGAGACAGACAAAAAGAAAATAATCTAAAAATGATACTACTTCGACTATCCCAGAAAATAATTCATTGTTTTCTTAATAATGATGAAGGATACAATTCGGGCATGCAAAAACAACGTAAATAATTCAATTTTGAATAATTTTTTCCTTACCCTTTTAATAAGAACATATTACACATACCCTTCCCAATATATTTTGAGACACCCAAATTTGACAAATACAAGGGAAAAAATGATCCATGAAAACATATAAAAGAGTTCTTCATGGCATGTCAGGAAGTACCCTCTATGGATCAATCCTTTTCTCCTCATATCATTCCATTCACGGGTAAAGGTCATATTAATGTATAGAACCATTTATAATGTCAATCATCTAAGTATTCTAATCCACCTATCTTATAAATCATTCACAAAGGTATCACAGAATATGAATTTCAACGTATTCTCTACATCAACAAATTTCCTCTAAAATCACATAGGTTTTCTGATCTCATCAAAAACTTATCCAATCACATACCCGTCGACTTGGATCTTGTCCACCCCCAAGCCTCGTATGTTAGGACCAATCGCATTCTCTTCCCATTAACTTGAATTTTGTCCACCCAAGTCTCATACATTAGGACTCATCAAATCTAAGATTCATCAACAACCTTTTTATACACTCCATGGACTTGGATCTCATCCACCCAAGTATAATAACAACAACAATCATAAGGACTTGTCATGATAAAACCTAAGTACACTCCATTTCATTGGACACTGTTGTTACCTGAGTGGTTTCACAGAGGACTCATCGAGTCTTTCGATTCAACTCTACATAACAATGGACCTCATTAGCCCAACCTGAAGTCAAATCAATCCATCGCCATTTCGAATCATAGAAACTCCTCCCCCTCATGATTACAAATGAATACAATTCATGCCTAATCTGGGATAGACCCTTGGACGTCATCCTTGCAACATCTCGTACAAGTTCCAATATGGTTACTTAGCCTATCGCGAAACCATTTGCAGAAGAAGAACCTAAGCCATATTGGTATACACCTAATACATATTGTGATTTTCATTTCATTGATGGTCATCAAATAGATAGATATGCACAACTTCATAATTATATTCAAGACCTCATTGATAGTAGAGACATAGTGGTAAAAAACACAACACCAAATAAAACACCAAATGCTAATCTAAAGGTGTTTTCCAATCTGTTCCCCAAATATTGTTCGAATAACAAAACTCCCAAATAGGGTCAATCTTCAGATAGTGTTGATTTCAATTCCATCATTCCACTTGTTGAAAAGATGCCTAACACTATGACATGTAAAGTCAAATGTCCATTTACACCCCTCATAGAAAGTCTCTCTAGTGCCTTTCATCAATTACTAAAAGCTAAAATGATAAACTATCCAATCACAAGACCCTTATATGAAGGAGAACCTAAGCTTAAGTGGTATAAATAATCAGAATATTGTGAATACCACCACATCAATGGGAACTCTACATATAATTGTTCAAATCTATGCCATTATGTCCAATACTTAATTGATGACAATGTCATCATAATAGAAATTGACATCGAAGCTATCAAAACCGAAATTTAGTGAAGAGTTAAACATTGTCCAAAATTCTTGACATGTTAAAACTTAATGAGATTAAGATGGCAAGGGTCAAGGATATATAAATCAAAACTAATAAATCTCTCCTTTGGATTATCTTTAGTTAATGACAGTTAGAAATTGAAAGTTTTTCAGATAACAATCTTCAAATGTCAAACGAGAACTTGAACTTTCTCCAAGATTCATTTCCAACCCATGATATAAATGAAGACTCTAAAGAAGAAGGTCAATCATCAAGCACCATTGAGCTTGATTATATTATTTCCATGCTATATCCTACACCTGAAATCCCTAGTCTTTTTATAGAGGCACAAAAACAATAAGTTTGGGTACTTGCAATAATGCAACCTTCCATATCCATAATACATCAAATGATCAATCCTGCATTCAATAATGTTTCAAAATAGTCATCTGATGTAGATATTTCTTGTGTTTTATATAACATTATTAAATAATCAACAATGATTCATATATGTCAAGACATCCATATGCGTTCACTCCACAAGGAGCTTATTCCTAGGGGTATCCTCACATAACCATTTTAAGCTTTAATTACAAATATATCGTCAAACACATTAATCCAATGTCTACAAGGAGAAACATCAAATATTTTCTCTCTACAACCTACAAGATGCCTTGAATTCCAATCTATGGATCAATCCTTTTCTCCTTGCATCATTCCATTCACGGATAAAGGCCACATTGATGTAAATGATATTTTAAAGTGCCAATTATCTAAATCTTATATTCCACCTACATTGGAAATCATTCACAAGGTATTGGGGAATATGAATTTCAATGTATCCTCCGCATCAAAAAATTACCTCTAACATCACATATGTTTTTTATCTCATTAAAAACTTATCCATTCACTATGATGACTTGGACCTCATCTTCCCAAATATCGTACATCAGGACTCATTAGATCTTTTGATTCACTCCTTTGGCTTGGACCTCATCCACCAAAGTCTTCTAAATCAATACTCATCAGATATTTTGATTCACCTTGTTGGTTTGGACCTCATCTACCCAAGTCTCATAAATCAAGACTCATCAAATCAAGGGCACATTGAAAATCCTTCTAGCTACTCCATTGACTTAAACCTCATCCACCCAAGTCTCATAAATCAGGACCATTCAACTTCACTAAATATGGAATTATTCCATGATGATAAGTCCAATGCAAACCCTCACCCACAAAAACTTAGAAAAAATCAAAAAGCGTAAAAAGAGAATAAAATCCATATCAAACCCATCCTTAAAGAACTATTTGAAAATTAGAAGCGAAAAAGTAAGAATTTATTGTTTGCAAATGCTCTCTGCTATAGGGGAGGCCCCTTGTACAAGCAATTTTAATCATTTCATCAATCAATAGAGTTCCCTATTATATCATAAGTATCCCTCCATATACTTCATTTATATGACACATGTTAATATTGTTCATCTTAGGCATTGTGTGTCTCATCCCTGTTATGGTTTCCACCATTCTAGGTATTTTTACGTATGGTTTTGTCTAAAATCTTACTGATGGAAAATATCCCTTTCAAACAAGTTCTCTCTTTAACAAAAAGTACTAAACTTAGTTACCCAAATCTTTTGACCATCTATCTCTTTCTAAGTTGTTGAACCCTTGCGTCCTACTAGTCACATGAGACTAAGATTTGGGGGTAAAATGTTCCTTCCTAACAAGCACAATATCAACATACAAGGAAAAATTCATCTAAAATATAAAAAATTATATCACTTATTACTCCTTTCTTCCTTAACAGTCTTTGGTGATGAGCCCATACATCTTACTAGTAGTATGACATTGGGAATGGAGGAATATATCCTTACTTTCCTACATTTTGTGTTTGGTATTGAGCCCTTGCCTCTTACTGGTAGCATGGGGCAAGATGTAGGGAGTCAAAAATAAATTGAACAAAATAAAGCCTTTGGATCATATGAATAAGAAGTGCTTCATCATACACTTCCCAAGATGTTTCTCATGTTAAGAGAGATAATAATTCCTTCAACCTGATCTTGTCAATTAGAAGGCCATTAATGGATCTAAGTCTAGGTAAAACCTATAAAGTGAAATAATCTTAAAATTAGTCAGAGAATCTTGACTGGAGATGAGTCATATTTTCCCAAATGGACCATTATTACACCTTGTGTCTTGGCATCCATCATTTTCATTTTCATATCACTATTCCCCTAGTTCTCACATCCTCCTTGGCTCTCAATGGTTATCCCTCACATCTTCCTTAGTCGCATGGAGTCACGAGTAGAGTGAGACATCCTATCACTATATCATTTACATTCTACCAATGGAATGAAATTCTTACAATTGTTTGAATAAGAGTTCAAAAACTATACCCTTTACCGAGTCAAAAATACAAAAAACATTCAAATATGTTTAAAACTCCAAAAAATTTCAAATATGTTTAAAAATCCAAAAAACATTCAAATATGTTTAAAACTCCAAAAACATTCAAATATGTTAAAAAATATAAAAAACATTCCAAACATGTTCAAAAATCTAAAAAACATTCAAATATGTTTCACAAATAAAAAACATTCAAATATGTTTAAAAACCAAAAATTGTATAAAAATCAGCAATAAAAAAAACATCCAAAAAATGTTTGAAAAAATATTAGCAACTATGAATAACATAGTTCAACAATATCGTCATTTGACAGAAATCCCATTGATCATTCCAGATCATCTTGCGATAATCACTTTTCTTTTCAGTGGTGTATATATATGCTCAGAACAAAAAAACAATCAATTAATCATTAGCAATATAACTTTTCTTGGGGCACACTTGGATTAAATCTAATACATATCAAAATTCAATGGGGCCCAACAAGAGTGTTTTTGGAGTATCTAAGATCACTCCACTCTTCGATCCCAATCTAATCCTCTTGCATTTCTAAGATATAACTCGGGGGCATTCATATCTGCCCTAATTCTTCAATGTGGAACACATTATGTGTGTCATTAGAAGTCATTATTGCAAATCATGTTGTATTATTGTTTTTTGTTAAACTTTGTGACAATGCTTTTGTTAGCATGTTAGTTTTTTGTTTTGTTGTAATTTGTTTATCTTTATTGTAGACCAATTGTAGGAAAGATATTAGCATCTTAGTTCACATATAACTTTAATGTAGTTAATTCATATTCATAGTGGGTTTGTTTACAATGCTTATTTTGTGTCTTTGAGTCACTCGTACATATTGTGTTATCATCCTAATTTATTAAATAAGTCATGGTGTTTTTTTTCTTTTGTTTTTTAATTAGGTATGTTTACATTCATTTGTATTTGTTTTCTTTGTAAGTACTTTGTTGATAGTCTCACATGTATAACATTATTACACATATAACATAATAATTTATCCATAATAAATCAATGTCACAATCATCATCTCCTTTCTACTTCTTCATTACTCCAGATAGTTTATCTTGGATTATTATCTCCTCTCACATGATTTATTGGCTTTTTTCCATGATGCTCACTCAATTACAGGGACAATTTACTCCACTAATTTCATCTCGATGGGGCACACCAATACTTTAATGGGGGAAATCATATGTAACAATCATTTTTCTCTCCTTATTTGCATCACATTTTTCAAACTCTTCACTAATTTCAAAAGATTCAAAAAAAAAATCAAACATTATTAAAATCCAAAGAACATTCAAATAATCAAAAAATCCTAAAATTTTACAAAATCATTAAAAATATTTTTAAAAATCAACACAATCTTGTTAAAATCAAACTTTTAACTACTACCCTAGTAATTACTCTGATCTTATGACATCATGATACATCAGCTTCAATTTTTATGCTAAAATTTCTTCTTGGGGCAAGTCAAATAAGTTGTTTTTCCTTTGCATTGTAACTTTGCTTGGGGAAATCTTGACTCTCATTCCTTCCCCTGCAATTCATAATCATAGTTCTTGGGGGAATTGATCCTTTTTCACTTTCATATCAATCATCAATGTGGATCCAAAAAGAGTTTCATTAGGAGTATATAATATTACTCCTCTCTTTTCCACATTTTGTTACTATAGGATTGCAAGCAAATTACTATTTGTTTTCCGCATTATCTCCTGAATTCCCTTGAACGCTCCATCTGGGAGTTCTAGAAGCATACCCGGGCAACCCCTCTTCATCAAGGTCTTATTTTCTTGTTACATAAGCTATGTGTCACCAAATACCCTAGTCTCCCATCCTCCCTAGAACGAATCCTCTCCTTCCCACCACCACTACCCCCACCCCCATCCCTTCTACCATGATCCCCACCCCCATACTTGCCACCACATCCAAGCCCAAAACAAGAAACCAGAAGAAGCTCAAACTAGAAGCCCCTGTTTCAGGTAGAATCCTTCGCAGTAGAAAGGAAATGGAAGTTGTCCAAAACCTATTACACATCAGTAGTGCAGGTCATGAAGAGGCATCCCAAAAAGAAGGAAACAACACTCCCCAAAGGCTAGATGACTTAGAGAAGGAGTTGATGAAACTGAAGGAGGAAGTGCAGCAATTGGTCAAACAAAAAGGTAAAAAGAAGATGGATGAGGATACTGAGATCGATAATAAGCAAGTGGAGGACATCTATAAAAAGCTAAACTCCATGGACAATTGGATGGGAAGAGCTAAGGATCGCCATGAACACAGTATGGAAATTTTTAATGTTATCAGTGATTTTCTGGAGCAGTATGTTCACAGCATCTCTGTGCTCAGCGGGATACCAGAAACTTTGTGGGGAACGGCAAAGGAGAGCAGCCAAACCATGGCTAAGCTAGATGCTAAGGACCCCACCCATATGAAAACACTGGCTCTTTTTACCTCAATGCAAACCATTAAATCCAGAATTATCAAAGTAGCCAAGAAGTAAGGAAGGTTTTCACTGCAGAAGCCGGTCTTTTTCGTTCTATTTTTTGTTCCTTTGCTATTCTTAAGCTGCATGGTTGCAGTGCTTGCTCTGTTTTTCCTTTTTTTTTTACTTTTTGGTTACAGTTGGTTTTAAACACCTATTCTGGATGTTAATTATTTTTTATGGATGCTATTACTATTATATCTGGCTTTTAGGCCCTTTTTGTAAACATGGTATATTCCCTTCAAAACTATTTACCATTAATAAAAAAATATTACTCCTCTCTTTAGTCTGATCCTATCCCCTTGCATTTTTAAGATATTGTTTGGGGGAATTTGCATCTACTTAATCATCACTGTGGAATGTATTAGTGGCATAGCTAATTATATTCTTTTCGAAGTTATGTTGCATTGTTGATCTTACTTTTTGGACCAGCTACATGTATTTCGTTATTATCTTAGATTATTTATAGCCATCGTGCATAATTTTACGGTGTATATTGGATTTTTTTTCATTTATATATTTTCTTTGATGCGTGTGTTTTTGTTTACACACATAATGGGTTAAACATCATGATTCTTTCATAATCATGGTGACAACTCTATGATACAACAACAAAATAATGTCGCTCTAACTTTCACTCTCTAAATGATGCTTATGCTATGATCACAATCCCTCTCATCCTCCTTCAAATTCCTTGCCTTCTTCCTATCAAGTCATTTTCCACCTCTTTTTTGCATCACCCACCCACTTGAGGGGGAATTCCATTGAAATTCTACTTCTTGTGGCATCTAAATGCTTCACCAGGGCATATCAAGCAAGTCCATTGTGCTTCCTTTCCTTCCACTCATTGGTCTACATATATCCACTATCTTTAAAATGTTATTACTTTGTAATAACACTTTAAAGAGGGGAAGGTTTAGACATCCTAAAAATGCATGCTCATTATTAGCCTATCCTCAAGTTATTCACATCCCATTTAGAATTAATTAATTAATTCATACTTTTATTATTTATCCATTTTAGATTTAATTTAATTAAATCTATCATATTCCTCTAGTTAATCAAATTAATTCTATCATGTTCACATCCCCTTCAGAATAAATTAATTAAATTCTAATTACACTTAAGTTATATTCCTACACCCTTTAGATAAATTAATTAAACATTTATTTAATTAAATGGTTAATTATCCTCTCATAACTCATAACTAATTAAATAAGTTATTTAAATAGAAATAATTCTATTTATATACTCACACTAACTCAAATATACTTCTAGAATTGTACAAAGGTGGGGACAAAAAATTTACACATATAACCGCCTTCCCAAATAAAATTCAAACATTCATTGCCCCTGCAAAACGACAACTTCACAGACCAAATCTAATGGCTATTTTAGGAAATTTCAATTATGAACATGTAACCCATTCAAACCTTGATCCAATATTTGTGTCCTTTCCCTCCATTATAAATAGCACACCAATCCTTTGTAAATGAATCATTGAAGCTTTCTGTAATTGCAGCCAACTTTTGTCAAAATTTCCATATGTATCCCTGTGTCTATCTTCGCTAATAACATTATCATTCCTTTATTTGGAGATTAATTTAGACCATCCAAAATCCAATAACTACGACATTATACACTTTTAATGCTTCAAAAATAATATCATTGATGTTTGGAAGGAATATATTGGAGAAATTTTTACTTCCTTTATTTTTTATCTTTCACTTCTGCTAGGTTTTTAATTGCTCACAAATTATTTTTTGGAAAGATTAATTTTGTAAGGAAATTAATTTCATGTTTTGTAATAATTTTCAAGCCATTGAACGTAATGCTAAAAAAGGATGCTAAATTTAAACAGACAATTGATGGTATGAACTCTTTCCAATAAATTAAAGGAGTGATAGCCCATGCACATATTATTATTAGTCCTAACTTCACCAAGGAATCGTACTTGTATTATTGTGCCTCTATGTGCAACCATTGCAATTTTTCTCACTTAGAAAATTACGGACACAAAACATCCCATTGCATTCATGAGTATAAACTTAAAATATGTGTAACTTGATTACTCCATGATGGATAAACAAGTGTTTGCATTAGTCAAGGTAGTAAATAAGTTTAGACATTACATAATCAGAAATAAAGTGCATATTATTCTCATAGATCCAGTCATTGAGTTGATGTTGGGACAAAATGAGTTGGGATAAAGAAGAGGAAAATGGATGACAAATCTACAAGAGTTTAATTTGGAAATCAAACCTACCAATATGGTCATAGGTCAAGGCTTGGAACAACTCATCGTAAATATAGATCCAAGAATAGACATAATGAAAGTGGATGAAATGGACATGCAAAAGGATGAACTGTATAGCCACATTATCCATTATCTATTATATAGTACATGCCCACTTAAATTAAAAAGAGAAAAAAGGATGGAATTGAGATTGAAAGCATGTCATTTCATGATTAAAAAAAAAATGAATCTTATATAGAAATCATTATGAATCTATCTATTTAATATGTGTTTCAAAAGAAGAAGCTACGGTCATTATGTGTAGTTTTCATGAAAATTTGGGAAACGGTCATCCATCAGGGAGAAAAAATACCCATAATATTATGAAAGCCAATTATTATTGGCCAACCATATTCAAATATGTTTATGCTCATGTAATAAGCTACCACCAATTTCAAACCTTTTACAATAGGGAAATACATGTAGCTATGCATTTGCAACCATTAATTGAGACTAGGCCTTTTCATAATGGGCCTTGGACTTCATTGAAATCATCAACCAAAACTCATTAGTGGGCCATTATTTTGTGTTGACTACTAACTATTGCACAAGGTGGACTAAATCCACAGCTACCAAGAATTGCAAAACAATTGATGTTATCTTATTTCTTGAGGAAAATATTATAACCAGGTTTGGCTACCCATTTTCTCTCATATGTGACAATGGGCCGACCTTTGCTTCTGCAGAGTTAATTGAATGGGAATATGATACTTAGATAATTATAAATTTTTCATTAAATTATTATCCCTAAGGAAATGGAGTATTAAAATAAACAAACAAGAACCTCATCAATGTTATCAAGAAGTTAGCAAACAAAAGGACAAGAGAATGGAATTTTCTGTTAAAATATGTTTTATGAGTAGATAGAACTAGATACAAACAAGCTCTAAATGAATCTTCCTTCCTTTTGGTATATGGTCAACAACTAGTACTCCCAATCACCCTTAGATTTCTAACATATGAATTCATGCAAAAATATATGGAGGGAGAAGACAAGGTTGAATCCAGAATCCTATACATCCTCCAAATGGAAGATTTGAGGGATAAAGCATTGCAAAAAATTAGAAAACATAAAGACATTATCCAAATATGGTTTGACAAAAGAGCTAAAGTTTAAACATTTAGAATATCAAACATTATGCTACTATGGGATCAATCCCATGAGAATAAAGGAAACATGGAAATTTCACATCATTATGGATTGGTCCTTACCATATAGTGGAGATATTGGACTAAATATCCTTCAAATTGAATGATCTACTAGAAAAGGAAATGATGTTCCATTCAATGCACAGTTCCTGAATCATTACTTCTTTGTAGATCCACCTCAAGTCCCAATAGAATAACCAAACAATAGAATAGATTATTTTTCCTTTCTACAATTTCCTATTTTTATATTAAGTTTTCCTTTCTGCATTTTCCTAGTTTTCTAGATTAAGTTTTCCTTCATGAATTTTCCTATTTTTTTAGATTAGTTTCCCCTTCCTGTGTTTTGATTATTTTGTAGGGTTTTTTTCCATATTTTCTTAGTGTTTATTGTTGTATATTTTGTTGTTTTTTATCTAGTTATCCTTGCATTAAATATCAAAATAGAACAAACTGGATGTGTACACATAATGAGGTAGTATTGTATTAAGGATTTGAAGTATCTGGTAGTAAAAAAAAATTAAATTTTGTAAGAAAAACTCAATATCCCTAATTCAAGCCACCCTTGAAGGATTCAAATACCTAGACTACAAGGTGAATCTTCTAATGGTTTCAATCATTCAATCAAAAATAATTTATACTAAAATTTATAGTATAAAATTGTTCTACTTGATCATGATTAGTACCAAATAGGAATGCCCCAAATGAGTGTATTTGACAAAATACTCGAATCCTTCTAACTCAATTCCTAAACCTCTAAGATAAGTTTAAAATACATTCAAAAGGATGAAACCAAAAAACATTCTCTGACATGTGACTCTAGTAAACTCCACCAGGGTTACGGATGCCTAATTGGTAATGGGGTAAGGTCAAGAAAAGAAGCAAAGGTATATCTATCAGGGATATAGATGCCTAGATGACAACAGATGAATTCCCAAGCACTCCCCTCCTTGAGCCATCCAAAACAAAAATTTAAAAAAAAAAGAGAAGAAAGAAGAAAACTTGTTAGAACTATAATATTAAGTGTATCATAATGTATAGTTTATATTTAAATAATATAGACTAAACTATATTCTTATTAGTTAAATATAAACTTTATATTAGGTGGTTGGCTAGTATAATTAACTAACTAATTAAATCGGGGTGTGCCCCATCACTTAAGAAGGACATAACCCTTCAGGTTATTTAAATATGACCTTAGGTTATATTTAGGAAAATTCAGATCAATCAATCAAATAATATTCTATAGGAATATGAAGGTAAATCCTAGTAAAAACAAGGAATAAAAGTGAGGAGGGAGTTACTAGACTGGTGGATGTAAAATTTTCTTTATATTAGATTTCTTCTTTGTGGTTTTTACCCATTTAGGGGTTTTCCATGTTATATGTGATGTTCTGTGTTCAATATGTTATTTAATTTATTTATGTTGTATAGTTACATTTACATTTATGTTATAATGGTTAACTATACATTTAATTAACTTGGTGAATACATTTTTCACCCCTCATCCTGACATGGTACCAGAGCCAGATTAATAAATTAAATTAATTATAAATAACCTAAGGTTGTAATGGTTGTAATTTAGGTAGTTAAATTATTTGGAATGTTATTTAACCCACCCCCTTCCCTCTCCGCATGGTTGGTTTTTTTTGTTGCACATGTGAAAAGGTATTTGGACTTTCAATTGTGCATAAAAAATTCAATTTTAGGAATTACTAGGCTCTGAAAACTAAGGTAAGGGTTATAAATTTTTTGAAATATTTTATTTAGTTTTACATAGTGTGTAGGGGATTCAAGAAAAAAATGGGAAGTGAAAAATTCAAATTGAAACTCGAGTTTACAGGGGAGACAAGATTCGAGAAAATAGGTTCTTCTAAATTTTTTCATTGGCCAACTAAAATTATTATCCCATAGTAATACATATGTTTTTACATTTTTTCATTATAAACTCCTTGCCCTTATTCCATGTCCTAGATAGGGTCTTTGTAAATTACTTGCACCTATAGTTTCAATACAAACTATAATATTTGTATAGTTTTTATAAAATCTTTTATGTTATAAAAAAACATTATATATATATATATATATATATATATATATATATATATATATATATATATATATATATATATATATATATAAGGATATGGTTTGTATAAACCTAAACTAAATTATATAAACCTAAGTCTAACACTAACACTAACCTAAGAACCTAACCAAACACATAATAAAAAAACATATATTAAAATATATATATAAATTAATATTGGGGGTGACCCCCTCCATACCGCTCCCCTCCTAGTCCGTGTGCCACTTGGCACAACCTAATCACTTTGTGAGCCCATCACCTTTCATATTATGTGTCCCTCATGGGGCCCCTCATCCTCTCTACCACCCGCAACTATGACCCCCCCCTCTCTCTTTGCAATGGGTTTAGTACCACATTGGGGGACGACACATTAAGTGGAAGGTTTATAATCCTTTCAACATAGTTTCGGTGGTGTGACTACGGTCACACCACACTTTTTTGTTAAAATCCCTCGCGGGTGCAACTCATAGTGAACTCAATTCTCATGGTGGGTGGATCAGACGTAGTTTCTTTAATGGTCCTCTTGTGTGGCTTGGCCATGGTATTTAGATAGCTCCGGATGGTATATTTATATGGATCTTGTTGGTTATGTGGCTTGGTTGGTTAATTTGGTTTGTAAGAAATTTAAAATATGGTATAACATTGGTATTGATAGCTCAGTGAAAACAACTCGCCAAGTTGGGTTAGCCAACTTGGCTGAGTTGACAGAAAAATCCTACCTAAAGGAGAAAGAGCTCTAATATATATATATATATATATATATATATATATATATATATATATATAATTTGTTTATTTATTCAAAATATAGACAAATTATAAAAAATTATTTTTGTAAAAATAGTTAAATTATCATTTTTATTTTTAAATGATATGATACGACGACAATTTTTTTTGTCGTCATTTTGTTAATACACTTAAAAAAAACACTTACATTTCACTTTAAGTTTTTGATATCATTCTAATGTATTCGTGTATAGATTATTCAATTAACAGGACCTCATTTTTTTGGTGTAAATTGATTATATTTTAATTACAAGGATTAAAATATGACAACAGAAATTTGTATAAAACTCTTATTTTAATCCTTGTTTATTAATTATTTTTATCTCTATTTTACGTAAAAAATCAAGTCTAATCAATTTTCAATTGATAAATATCATATGTTGAATGGAAATAACTACAACATTTGGAATATTCTATTGAAGGCAAAATTCATGGCTCATAAATTATGGGTAGTTGTTAATGGAACTGAGAGAGATCCTACCAGAATACAAACAACTATTGAAAACGTCGCTACGTATCAATAGAAATTACAAGAGGTGATGTCCATTATTTTTGTGAAGCGTACAGGATGATCTTTTACTTCATATTGAGAATCAGGAGAGTCCAAGTGAGGCTTGGGCTCAATTGGAAGCAATGCACGAAGGTACACATTTGTCAAAAATTATTAAATTGATCTTTGAGCTTATGACAACTCCCATGAAGGGAGATGAAAAATTGATAAATTATTTAGCAAAAAATAAAAAATATTAAGTCACAGTTAGATGGATGTGGCAGAAATTTGATTCACGATAAATTGATTTATTTTATTATTCAATTAAATATTCATGAGAAATTTAGAAATTTCATTTCAATTTTGAATTCAAAATATCAAACAAGAATAAGACATTCCATAGTTGTAAACCCTTAGTGCTCTTCTTATGCAGGAAGAACAAGTAATGTCAAATTTTAATTCTAATAAGAATGTCACACAGGCACTTCTCGCTCAGAAATTAAATGGTAAAACATCTAGATTTAACAAAAACCTAAAGCAAATTTTTTAATCCTCCCTAGAAAAGATCATAAACTTGGAAATCTAAGAGTTAGCTTTGATGGAAATGTCACTATTGTGGAAAATTTGGACACAAAAAAGAGGATTGCAAATTTAAAAAATAATAGGTAAAATTTTAAATTTCAAAAGGGTAACAAATTTGTTCAAGACCAAAACTAAAATCAAAATCAAAACAAGAATCAGAAAAAAATAAAAAATCAAATGTAATTACTTTGTATGTCGCGTTTTTCACTACAAAAGAAAATGAGTGGATATTATAAAGTGGTGCCTCTAGGTGCATGACCTTTAGATCTGATATCCTATCTTAACTTAGTGAATGGAATGATCAAATCTATTTTATAGAAGCACATTAAGTGAGAGGGGTTAAATCAGTCATACAACAAATTTAATTTCATTTTCCATTACATACATTCATCATTTAAACCAATCATTTAACATGCATAAACCATGTGAGATTATTAGGTGTGTATTAAACATTTACAAGAGCATGCAAATAAGATAAGAAAACACATGAATATCTATATATAAGTGGGAAAGTCTCAAGGGGAATAAAATACACTGAAACCCCTACTGATAATATTACTCGTAACAAATTACTTGCAAGAATATTACACATCATGCATAATTACTTTAGTGAGGCACCAACTCCCACAAATATCACCAAACCCGCTAGTTTAGTAGGACACCAATCCTACAAGGAGGCTACAAACATCCTAAGGTGATCAAGATAATCAACTCATCTACCTGAAATAGATGATCAATGAAGATATATTGTCTCCCACAACTGATATTTATCCAAATTTCAACTTCCAAACCCTCTTCAAACTTCCCTCTCTCCTAGCAAAACTCAATACCTCATCTTCATGGGTTGATTAGGTCTATTTCCCTTGCACATATCTAATCCTCAACTATTCCACAGTCTCTTCATGCATATCCTCATCTCTATATCCTTAATCCTTCTAAGATCTCTTCTTCCTACTTATCTATCTCACTCACATCCATCTCATATCAACCAATGTAAATATTCCACACATAAAGTCACTTTGATACTTGGAACACACCATAAATGACCATAATGTTAACATAAGACCATTAAGGTCACGTGATGTCAAAAATAAAACAAACTTATATACTAGGTCATAAAACACACTTAAATACTCATATAATAACACACTTACATACATATATAAAACACACTCAAAATACCCAAGTAGGTCCGAAAGGGTCAAGACAACACAACCAAGCACCAAGACACTCAAACTAGCTCAAAATAAGCTCTCCAAGTTCCAACGAATGCGATCATGATCATTTAAGGGCATCAATAAAAAAATTCAAGGCACCAATATCTCCAAAAAAATCAGGCATACATTCCTCAGCAATCATCTCAAACAAGTACAATAATCTCCGTAACTTCCATCTCCACCAAGAAACACACCAAGAAGCAAGCATGCACAACTAGGTCGTTCAAGCACCCAGAAAATAGTCTTGAATAACAATGACAACTTATCCTAGAAAAAATCATCATCAAGGATCAAGTACACCATACCATTGTAAATATATCTTAACTCTACTTTTTGTAACACCTCACTTTAATCTTCTGAAATCATAGTATAAGTTCTCTAATCAAGCTCAATCTCTGAAACATGCTCCAAACTACCAAAATGGACTCAAGAAACAGTCTTGAGGAATATCAAGCTCCAAAACACCTATAAGTACCATTTCCAATCTCAACCAAATGATGTAACACATCAAGGGAGACCTATACACACATGCCACTCAAGCACATAACATGCATAGCTCATGTGGAGAAAACTGATCTACAACACACTTGTTCCATGACACCTTGTTGAGAGAACTTAAGAAAACCAATTAGGCCATTATGGTAATAGAAAATGAAACCACCTCATCATATCATTCCAAGAGCACCTAAAAAACATCATATTAGGTGTCTGATAATATTATTTAATACCAAATAACCATGTATCCATCATGCAAATCAATTCAACACACCTCAAACCAAAAAGACTAGGTTTTAGTTCTTCTAGGCCAAAAGTAGTATAGGATACTTTGGAGACATGTATATTTAATTTTATTCAAGTAACCTATCCTGAATAATTTTCATGTAATTTCTAGAAAATATCCCAAGGATTATGGAATAGTAATCACTTTTCATCCTAATAGCTTCCATCTCAACCATGAAACTGTAAATTTTCACAAAATAAGGGTTTTTCCTCTCGCTTCACTGAAACATAGATGGAACATGAAACACTATGCACAAAATGAGATCATAAGAAATTATCTTCTATACCACTGATGAATCACATTATATTTCTCAATCCATTTGGATCCCAAGTAATTCATCTTTCCTCCATCGCTCTTGCTGCTAGGGTTTTAGGATGGTTTTAGACTTTCCTTAGCTTCATACCACATGTTTATACAAACCTGATGTTTATTTGATCTCATTATTTTTTAAAAACCTTATATACTCCATGAAAAAAAATCCCTAAAATAAATATGGTCTCATGTAAAGTTTATTGTGATTGGGTGAGTAAAAATATGTTGACCCATCAAGATGAGATTTTTCCTTCTTTAGAATTTGGTTTTTCCAAACACATCATAGCATGAGAAACCCTCATCATAATCAACCTAAAACTTGACCTGAAGCATCATGAATACCTCCTCTAATTGAATCAAGTCTCTTCCATGCTCAAATTCAGTTTCAAACAATCTCACCACCATAACTTACCTATGCAATATTTCCTTATTATCAATAACTTGCTTCTCAAGGACCATGAAACATCACTAAACCTTTAAAGTATGACCTGAAACTCCTCACACACATGATATGACATGTCATGACACATGTATCATGATCATACATGACTACCCTACTCTATACTTCATGCTTCTATTTCATGCACCATGCACTAGGTCTAGGATTAGGCCTAGAATGACCGGACTCAATACATACATCACATGAGCTGACCTTTTTGACCACTTAAAGACACTTAAACACATTTTCAACATCCATATTTACCAGTGATATACCTCAATATTACTTCATAATAATTCTTGAACACACATAAAATTACCTAGCTACTTTGACCATGCTCCAAGACATTATTACAGTACACCATGATTAAACACTACCAATCAACCTTCATGACTCTAAGCACCAAAACATTTATTTTTGCAAACCAATATTTTCAAAAATAAATCAAAAATCTCATACCTAATACCACATTTCAAACCTTCTTGATAAATACCATCAAAGGCATATCAAACATCTTCATTCAATCATCTTCATGGATTAGACTCCCCCTACCTGCAATACCCTATTACTAATATTTTTTTCTTTATCCTTATTCAACAATAATCATCTTCATATCTTCCTTCAATACTTGTTGTCATCATTCAAATAGTAATTCTCATATTTTTTTTATCAAAACTTATATACTTCTACCTTCAAGTATTTGAACTTCATGATCATGGTTATGGCTCATATAAGGATATTAAGATCTTCAACTTAGCTAATCATTATGAGACCAAACATCTTAATTGTACCTTTCAAAGCTTCAAAATAAGGATCAAAGAAAAAACACATATAACACTACTCAACATTTCCCTGTAGACACAAAATCATGCACTTGGGTACATTTATAGGTCCTAAAAGCATACTAGCATTTACATGATTCCTAAGAAAGAAAACTAGTGGTTAACAACTATCTTTGGCCTTTTTTAATCTTTTTTTTTCTATTTGGTCTTACACACCCTATTTCCCATTCATAATTTTACTTGTTTATCTTTCTTGGCTTTAGACACCATCACCTAGCCAGAATAGCAACGCTCAGGCGTTCCTATCGCTCCTAAGCCCCCCCTAACCCTTTCTTACCTTACTTTTTTTAGGTTTCTTTTATCTTTTGGGAATATTTTTCACTTATGGGTCAGCCTTCCAATTGTTAATTATGAAATTAAAACAAGGGAATCATATAAATATATAGTTATGTGTTCAAAATCAAGGACCAAGCACTAAGCATTACATATCATCACCTAAGCTTGCATCCAAAGGCACTAAATCAACTCAAAAGGCATCCATCTAGCATCCACATAAGGGAAAAGGGATGCATGAAATTTTCATACACTGAATAGGAGGGGGGAAGTTCATTTTATTCCATCCACACATTTTACTACATTTCTGCATTCTAGCTACATTCCACTATCATTTCTGTAACTTGCACAAGGGAATTCTAGGGCATAATTTCTACACAATACACACAATAACTACATGGAGTTTGAGATGTGGTTCAACGCTTGGTCGTAAGTTCACTCTTTAGGTGAACTTTGGGGTTAGTCAAACTCCCCATTCTACATTATTCTTTTTTAGGTTTCATGTGGTTTGTGGGGCTTGTGCAGGTGAACCATCTCTTTTGCAATTTATAGGTGCATCGGTGATCTTCATGTGAATATCATGTGGTCAACATAGATTAATTGTGAAACTCTAACAATATAGAAAAAACTAGATTTTGAGCATCTGCACAGTTACCAGCACTTGTTTCTGTCCCTCCAATGCCTAAGCACCCATGTCCTATTATGTCCACCTATGTCCTGTTTATGGGCACCCCTGTCCTGCTACGAGCACCCTTATACGGCTTTGCTCCTACACTCCATATTTTTTAATGACCAGTGATGACCCTTTTTGTAGTTTTTTCATTAGACACCCCTACCCAGATCACTTCATGTCCATTCGAAAATCAGTTAAGTCTTCTTACTTCCTCCTTTTTCTTAGGGTTATATATTTTACATGCTTATTTTCTTGTGCCATTTATGTATTTAATCATTTGTACATCTTATTTTACAATATTTACTCTGAATATAGATTTAATTAATTTTCCAAATTAAATTAAATCATTTGGAAAAACCGCACTTGAACATTGTTAGTTCCTTCTTCATTACTACCTTAACATCCTACCATCATGATTTTCTTTATCCCTGCCTTTTTGTGGGATCATCGTGATTATGAAAATAAAATTAATTCTTTTTTTGATAATACTAACATTCATCCTCATGCTTCTCTTGAATATGTGTATCATAAATTTACTATTGCTTTATCTTTTAAGGAAGACCATATGACTTTTACACCTGATGAATGTCCTTTTCAAATTGTTTTAGATGATGATCACGTTCTTTGTATTCATGTTGATATCAGTAATGTGGGGGTTAAAATATATTTAATTGATAATGGATATGTGATTAATATTTTCAATTTAGTGTTCCTTCACCACATCATCTTTTCTGAAGCCTCCTTGATTCCTTCTTCTATTTCTATCCATGGTTTTGATAATATTCCTAAACATTTCTTACGTACCAGCACACTTTCCATTACTATTGGGTTGTGCACTTTACCTACCACATGTCATGTGATGCCAAACAATCTTAATTATAACCTCCTCCTTGGACACCCTTAGATCCATGCAATGTATGCAGTCCCATCCACTCTTCATGCATGTCTTAAATCCCTCTATCAAGGTGTTGTTTATGTGGCCTTAGCTGACCCATCCCCATTCGCCTTTTGTAATACAACTAAAATTTCGCTAGATGACCCTATCTCATCTTCATCTCGGCCTCATTTATCTAAATATGGTCTTGGCAATCAGTTACTGCTTCATTATGGATTTTCTACTAATGGTTTAGGCCAGCATGGGCAAGGAGTCACTAAACCATTTTCACTTCCCACTCAATATACTAAGTTTGGCCTTGGATATCATCTCGCGTATGCTTCTTTAAGTCTTACTACATCCTCCCTTGAGGTTTGAACTATCTCACATACTTTTACACTTCCACTCTTATACCCAGAGCTCATTGGTGATCATGCTTCTCTATATTGGCCTTACATGGATACTTTCACTATTTATGATTCTCTTTTAGAATACATGTGGACATATGATCATCTCCCCTCTTATCATTACAAGAAACTCTTTCCATCTGTTCTTGCCACTACTGCCTACTTTGGTGATTCATATCCTCCCGATGTCAATATGTACACTTGTGATACCATTCCTACCAATCTGTACATTGAAGACCAGTCCACTCTTTTAATTTAGGAAACTATTGAATATAATCTCAGCACCATTGACACCTCTTGTATGGTTTTATTGTTTTATTCACTCACACCTTCTGAAAAATTTGTCATTAAAAAAGTGCTTCTTGACTTTACTGACATATTTTCCTAGGACTATAGTGATATGCTTGGTATATATCCATCAGTTGTTATGCACAATATTGTTCTCAACCCTGGTGTTAAACCATTCTAACAAAAAATCTGAAAAAAGTATCCTAAGGTTGCTTTACTAGTTAAATAAGAAATACAGTGACTTTTAGATGTTGGATTTATTCGCACCATTGACTACTCTAAATGGGTGTCTAACATTGTGCATGTTATGAAACCAGATGGGAAATTCCATTTTTCTACCGATTTCTGTGAACTTAATAAGGCTTACCCTAAAGATAGTTTTCCATTACCACACATTGATGATATAGTTGACTCCAGTACTAGATATGACATTATTTCCTTCATGGATGGATTTTTTGCTTATAATCAAATCAAAATAAACCCCTACGATCAAGAAAATAATTCATTCACTACTCTATGGGGTACATTTTGTTACATTATTATGCCCTTTGGTCTTAAAAATTCCATGGCTACTTATCAACGTGAAATGACACATACATTCCATCACTATATTCATAAAAGTCTCAAATATTATGTTGATGACATACTTGTAAAATCATGACATTGATCTACCCATACTCAAGATCTCCGCACACTTTTCAAATGCTTAAGACAATAAAAAGTATGTTTAAATCCAAAGAAGTGGGTTTTTGGTGTCATAACTAACAAGATCCTTGGCTACATCATTTCACAATGTGGAATTAAAATTGATCCCAAAAATATTCGTGTCATTATTGGCATGCCTCCACCATGCAATTTACATCAATTACACTCATTACAAGGTAAGATCTAGGCTATACGTCGCTTCATTACACAGCTTGTTGATAGAACCCAACCATTCACATCTCCAATGAATAAGGACACTAAATTCCTTTGGTATGACCAATGCCAACATGATTTTGATGGTATTATAGTATATGTGTTAAATCCTCATGTCCTAGTGCCTCCCAAGGTGAATCAGCCTTTCCTATTGTACATCTCGGCTATTTCACACATTAGGGGATCCTCTATCACAATAGGATGATTTTCAACATGAAAGGTCTGAATATTACATCATTCACACTTTTCTCTCATACAAATGCAATTGCAACTACATTGAGATATTATGCCTTGGCCTCGTATTTTTCTGTTGATAAGTTGTGACACTTCACTTTTCTATCCCACAAAAAGAAATCAAAGGTCAAGTTATTGTCGATTAGTTAGCCGATGCCCCTCTTCCTGACACTTCACTTATCTATGATACTTTTTGAGATGACTTCACTACCTACACCATCGACACTAAAAATTGTAATATGTATTTTGATTGGTCATGTTACCTCTCAGGCATCAGGGTTGGGATCATGTTCATCACCCCATATGGGGGTCAAATCCCCTTTGTGTATCACTTAGGTTTCTCATGTAGCAATAACATTTCTAAATATGAAGCCCTCATTCTTGGCCTCATGGTCACCGGTAAACTTCTTATTCATAATATCCAAATCCATGGTGACTCTCATCTTGTTATCAATAAAGTTAATGATACATATCAAACTAAAGAGGATCATCTTGTACCATATAATAATCTTTTCAAATCCATGTTGGCCACATTCGAGTCTTACTTTCTCACATCCCTCGTAAATATAATCATCATGCATATGTTAAGGCTAGTGCAGCATCACTCATTCCTCAAGACATCACTGATGAGCAAGCCACCTTTAGCATTTGTCACTCGAAATATCCATCTATTGATATCCAATATTTAGAAATTTTGGTTATCACTCGCAAAAATGATTGTTTATAATGGTTCACTAACATTTATAATTTCCTTTACAGACAAACTATTCTTGACAAATTTCAGCCTCACGAAGCTCACCATCTATAATATGAGGCCACATGATATGTAATCATTGGTGATTTTTTATTTAAACCATATTTTAATGGCCACTTTCTATGTTTTTTAGGCCTTTACGACATCCCCACCACTATATCCCAAGTTTATAATAGTCTACGTGGTGATCACTTCTCTTGCAAAGCTATGTCTCACAAGCTTTTATGACAAGTCTTGTATTGGCCTATTATGAAACATGATTGCTTGGAATATGCCAAATGCTATGAAAAATGTCAAAAACATATCAATATCCATCACACACCCACTTATGGCCCTCATCCCATTGCCTCATCATGTCCCTTTTCCTTATGGGGTTTTGATATTATTGGTAAAATAAATACTAAATCGACTGCTAGCCATAATTTCATTATTATTATTACTGAATATTTTACTAAATGGGTTGAAGCCACACCTTTACAAACCCCCACTGGTCTCAATATCTATCATTTCATCATTACTCATATTATTACATGCTTCGGAATTCCCTCCACCATCATCACCGATAATGTCTCTTCTTTCAAAAATAAGGACATTAAAAGGATTTGTGCAAAATTCAATATCAAACAAACCTTATCCACTCATTATTATCCACAAGGAAATGGCCAATCCAATGCCACTAATAAAACCATATTCAAACTATTACAAAAAACTATTGACACCAATGGATATGATTGGCATAATCAAATTCTATACTCTCTTTAGGATTACCACACGAGTGTATGTAATGCTATTAATGTTACCCCCCTTTTTGCTTGTTTACAGTATTGAGGTTGTCATTCCCTTAGATCTTGAAATACCCTCATTGTGGATATCACTTAAAGGAATTTTAAAATACAATGAGTATTGTGAAAATGGATTGCATGAAATTTAAAAGCTTGACTCTCACCGTGTGAAAGCCCTGGAATATCTCTACATATATCAAGCAAGCATTGCACAATCTTACAATAGCAAAACTCACCCACGTGAATTCAATATTGGCGATCTTGTTCTAAAATAAAATCAAAAGAATACTAATGTTGAGGCTCATTTAAAAGGAAAGTTCAAACCTAATTATATTGTTCCCTATGTTATTGCTAATAAGCTTAGGGGTGTCATCTATCATCTTACCACTCTTCTTGGTAACACGCTCAAGAACCCACTCAATTTGATGCATCTCAAACACTATTATGCATAAAACTCTCTCATTTCCCCTATGACACAATATTTTTCCATGGTTCATACTTGATTTTTGAGGGTCTAGTTTTTAAATGAACCTCATTTCCACTACACTTCACATTTTTCGCTTAATGCCACATATTTCTAGCATGTATTCGTACAACACAATAATTTCCTGATGACGCACTCTTAATCTATGGTTCATTCTTGAATTTTGAGGGTTATTTTATAAATGAACCTCATCTCATACATATCCATTGGGGGGAACATTACTCCTATCACCTTCACACTTTTCATACCATACCATCATACTCATACATTGCATTTATATATCTTGGTTTCATTTACTCTTGCGAGCTTATTCTATTTACATGTTACACTTTGTTTTCCATGACTAGATGGATTATTATTATGTTAATATATTTCTATATACATACATGTGTGTTCACTTGGTATTTTAAGGTGAATGCAGATCTCTTATAGGTTCTTACACGTTGCAATGATGCTCGGCATTGTACCTTTTACCAGTCCCACTAAGGCTCTTGGAGGTATCTACTTTCTCTACTATCACATCCTACATAGGTTCTATTGTTATATTTTTTACTACTTCTCATTACAGTAACTTTACCTTTCATTGATATATACACACTTGACATACTATTTATCTTTCTAACATGCTAATGTGTGGTTCATGTGTAGTATTTCCTTTATAGGACTATATGCCACTATAGTTATGTGATACATTTTTCTTGCTATTTTTTTCCATTGTATGTTATTTTTTACTGGCTTTTCCCTATGTATTGTGTGATCATTGTATGCTTTTGGCTACTTTGGCCCTTATTATCTTGTGATATTATGAGTGATGTACCATGTATGAAACTCACTTTTCACAGTCTATCTTGTTTACATAATTGTTTGTTACATTGTCTTTCATTACAATGTTTTGCTTGTACTAACACATGTTATTAGCCTATTTTTTTTACATGTAACTTGGATTCTACCATGCACATCCCCTATCCCCTGTAGGTATATACTTCATATAATCATCAAGTCCTATCCTTTGGGCCACATTCTCCTACCATCATTCCATGCACCCAAAATGATGGGGGAATATATTGGGTTAACAAATCACCCTTACAGCATATCAGAGCTATAATTCATATTGACATAGCACAAGAACAATACAAAAACACAGTCACAAAATAGTCCCATAATCAGACTTCGATCAGAATCATAAAGCAGACACCAACATCTAGAATGAGACAGTAGCACCTGAGTTCTTGTGTCCTCCCCTGGGTGTTAATGTCTCGAGGGAGGATACAGTCAATCTATCATTACAACATATTACAGAACATTTCTATAGTTAAATGTATAAACCATCAGTTATAGAATTTATGCAATCTCCTACAAAAAGTTACAATAAATATGATTAGGAAATAATCAGGAACAAAAGGAAAAAATTGGGATGTACAATTTGTAGTGGTGCTTATTGTGAAGAATCGCGGAAGAAGAGTAAAGTTATACCTCTCTCCCCAACACTTGCTCTTTGGTGTGAGATCAAACAAAAAAACTCACACTTGGTGTGAGATCACCCAAAAAACTCACACTTGGCATGAGTTCACCCAAAAAACTCATTATTATAGTGAGATCACCCAAAAAATCACTCTTCACAGCATTTTTTTCTATCCTTTTACAATATTTTACATTAGGTGCACACTTTACTATTAATTTTACACACTTTTAAATTATTTTGCATACTTTTCTCAGATTTTTCATATGCAGGACTTTGACTACTCTTTTTCTCTTCTTTTGCAATTTTTTTCTTAATACACAACAATAAGAAGTGTACAATAGAAAATATAATCATAATAATAGGTAAAATCAATGCATATACTTCACCCCTAGGGCCCACTTCCCTTTCCTAGTCTCCACACATCACTTCGCAATCATTCCACACTTCACTTATCCACTCAGCATTTTATTCACCACTCTTTCTACATGATCAAAAGGTACGCATCTCTTACCTACTTTATTTTATCTACTATTTACTCAATAACATAAATTGGGGGCAAATGTAGACACAAAATCACACACTGGGATACATTTCTAGGTCCTAAAGGCATACAAGCATTTACATGATTCCTAAGAAAGAAAACTAGTGGTTGACAACTATCTTTTGCCTCTTTTCTTTGTCTCTTTTTTTCTATTTTGTCTTACACACCCTACAGCCCAGTGGGAATTTTACTTGTTTATCTTTCATGTCTTTAGACACTAGCACTCGACAAAGACAACAATGCCCAAGTGCTCATCTCCCTCCTGGGCACCCCCTGACCCTTTCTTACGTTACTCACTCTTTTTTGGGTCTCTTTTATATTTTGAGCATATTTTTCACTTATGGGTTGGCCTTCCAGCTGTCAATTATGAAATTCAAACAAGGGAATCATATAAATACATAATTATGTGTTCAAAATCAAAGATCAAGCATTAATCATTACATATCATCACCTAAGCCAAAGGCACTACAACTCTTAAAAGGAATCCATGTAGCATCCACACAAGGGAGAAGGGTTGGATCATATCTACATACACTATATAGGAGGGGGTAGTTCATTTTATTCCATCCACACATTTTACTAAATTGCTACATTCTAGCTACAAGATGCTATCATTTGTGCAACTTTCACAAGGGCATCCTAGTGCAAAATTAATACATACACACACACAAGAACTACATGGAGTCTAAAATGTAGTGTAGTGCTCAGTTGTAAGTTCACTCTTTAGGTGACTGTCAAGTTCATTACACTCCCCATTCTACATTTTCCATTTTTTATGTTTGATTTGGTTTGTGGGCTTGTGCATGTGAACTATAACTTTTGTAGGTTACAGGTATCATCAGCTATCTTGGTACGATTATCAAGTAGTCAATATAGAGTAATTTTGAAACCATAGTGACATAGAAGAAACCATATTTAGTCACCAACACCTATTTATAGTCTCCAGTACTTAGGATCCTCTATTCTATTACAGTAACCCATGTCCAGCTTTGTTCCTACACTCCATATTTTTTAGTGACAAGTGATGACCCTGTTTGAATTTTTTTAATCATTTTCCCCTTCCCAAATCACTTCCTATCCATTCAAAAAAAATTAAAGTCTTCTTACTTCCTCCTTTTTCTTAGGGTTACATATTTTACATGCTTATTTACTTGTGTTATTGTTGTATTTTATCATTTTTACATCTTATATTATAGTAGTTACTCTAAATCTAGATTTAATTAAATTTCTAAATTAAATTAAATCCTGCCCAAATTTATGTCTTCTTGGACTGTTACAATGTACTTTATTTCTTCATTGAACTTGTATAATCTTATATGAGCATGACTCTATGACATAAAATATACAATCTTCATGATAGATCTTAATCACTTTAATTCACTTGAATCATCTTACAACATACATGATACACCTGACATCAGACCTTCAGAGCTAGACCAAGACTCTTCAATAACTTAGATGGAATTCGACAGAACATTTATCATGACTATAAAACCTTGATGATCTAAAAACTCCCCTTAGAGTGAGAAACACTTCATAACTACTTTAGACCACTTACACAAAGAACAACTTATTGAGACATAATTGTCAATACTCACAAATCATTACTACACAGACTTATTTGATGAATGATAGGACATAAACATACCTTTAAATGTACACATACTAATGCTGATATATTTTTATGGATCAATGATTATAGGAACATCCTTGATTAGTATCAAACTTGAACAAAACTACTTGGTTATAGACACACAACAGTAGTCTTGACATCACAATTTCAAAGATCCTTTAACTAATATTATACACTTTGCAGAAAAAGACTTGATGAACTGAACAAAGACCAAACTACACATACCTTGATATACTAGCAGAACTTCAAAACAAACCTTGTATCACCATAGGAAACATTTTGGATCTCACAAAGTAATACAATCCTTCATTACTTCCCATAGAATGAGGAATGACTCCATAAATCCTAATGGATCCACCTATGAATCTTAAGGCACTTGAACACCCAAAATTTAGAAGATTCACAAATTTCCATGTTCCTCTATCCACATTTGTATTAATCTTTAAAAACCTCTTGTTTTTCATAGGATGACTTGGCTTAAGATCCACTTTGACTAATTTCTCCTCCTTTTCTTTATTTGTTGAATCGTTCTTGACTGTTTCTTTTGACTGAAAACTTGATAAACACATATAATTTTCTTCTTATTTTTCTTCAATATTAGCAAACATACCTTCATGTCTTGATGATTTACCTGATTTGACCTTGGCATCCTTTTTATTTTTCTTGGTTGCAATGTTTATCTTCTTCACGTGACTTGACAATCCTTTGACTGGATTTGATGACTTTGGTTCTTCCTCTTTTACAGGTCCTTCATGATCAGAAAACTTGATTACTTTAAAACTCTCACATTTTTTCTTCATGGCATAATTTGGCATATCATACATGATCTCGCTAACTTTATTTACATGGTTAACCTCTTTTACTATCATGAATTCCCCTTATTTTTCTTTAACTATCTCTATAGGATCATACTGAATATCTACTTTTCTCTTGTAGATGTTTACCTTCCTTCTACAATATCTTGCAATATGGCCAATAGTATTTATATTTGAAACAAGTGACAATATTCTTATCTTTAAAATATCTTTCTCTCTACTTAGGTGGTCCTTGATGGAAATATATAGCAATATGGCCAACAAGATTGCAATTGTAGTATACAACCTTATTCTTAGCTTCATTCATCTAACTTGACCTACGAGACTCTTGATGACAAAATTTGGAAATATGACCCCTCTCATGGTAATTGAAACATATAATATATCTTTATTGATATCATTCCTACCATTTCTCCATGTAGATGCATTCTTGACTGACCTTATACAGTCCCTAGCTCTATGACCAAGGATATTGCAAGAATAACAAGCACCATTAAACTTACTTGTGATCTTCATTACATTGGGTTTTCTTATGATGTTCCTTTGGGTCCTCTTATTCATATTGGCTCCAGTAGGTCCTTGATTTTATGTAGCATGATCTAACTCTGTTTGTAGCTTAGCACAATATTTCTCTTAGGCTTCTAGATTGGTTGTGATCTGCTCAACATGATCTTCAAATTCCTTAGTATCATCATTTAATTTATATTCAAGAAGATATAAATATTATTTTTAGTCCATGTTTATTGACATCAAATCCATATTATTCTTCCTTTGAATGTTTAAGTCATCTAGGGCCTTATAAAGTTCATATTTGGGGATAATTTTCTTCTCTTCCTTTTCTGAAGTCACATAATATCGGTCATTATCTTTTAAGTTTCTTGTAAGATTATTTTCACTATCACAAGAAGGAATAAAAACACCTTCAGACAAGTATTCTAAATTTTCCCATAACTCTCTTATTGAAACACATTCTACAACCATACGACTTAAACATTCTTCCAATTCACCAAAAATGATATCTTTGTAAATCTATTTCATGGGTTTTGATGAGTCAAAATAACCAACATCTATATCATATCCAATGTGAACTTAGATAGGTCTTAATTATGAATCTCCATAGGGAATAATTTCTTCCATTGAACATAGGACCTTGATATGGAAAAATTTCTTCCCTCATTTTGATCAAACAACATGTCCTTCAAGAGGATCTCCTTCAAGTAGTCAAACTTACTTGACAAGGATGATCTCTTATACCAATTATTAGAAGCACATTGACTAGGAGGGGGTGAATAAGTTATACAATAATTTTAATTTCATTTTCCATTACATACATTCATCATTCAAACTAATCATTTAACATTCATAAACCATGTGATATTATTAGATGTGTATTAACATTCACAAGGCATGAAACAAAGAAGAAGACACATGAACACTAGATGTAAGTGAGAAACCCTCAAAGGGAAGAAAACCATTAAAACCTCTACTTATATTACTCAAAAACAAAGGACTTGAAATAATAATACACATCATGCAATATTTATTTAGTGAGACACCAATCCCACAAGGAGCACCAACCACTAGTGTAGTATGACACCAATCCTACAAGGAGGATATAACCCCCCAAGATGACCAAGCACAAATTCCTCCACCTAAAATAGATTATCACTGAATATATTTTTCTCCCACAACTAATAGTGATCCAAATTCAGCTCCAAACACACCAAACCCTCTTCAAACTCCACTCTCTCCTAACTCAATACTTCTTTTTCATGGGATGATTTGGTCAATTCCCTTACACATTTAATCCTAAACTCATCACACCTCTCCTCAGATATTTCCTTGGCCCCTCTAATGACCTCTTCATTATTCTCTAGATCGGTCACTCCTCCATCAACACTAGTCTAAATGAATCATTACAACCAACTTATATACATGTCTCATCATTAAGACAACCATAGGTCAGATAATGCCATTAAGTTTGGTAATTAAAACTAAAAAACATAACAAAAACCCCATATTAAACACTTCAAAATACCCAATTAGGTTGGAAAGGGTCAAGACAACACCAACAAGCACCAAGACACTCGAACTAGCTCAAAACAAGCTCTCCCGGCTCCAATGAATACAAAATGATCTTAAAGGGAATAAAAAAAAATTTCATGGCTCCAAAATATCCAAAAAACCTAGGTACATCCTCTCATCATCACAAAAAATCATGATAATCATTGTATCAGCTATCAACACCATGAAACACTCCATTTTGCAAGCATGCACAACTAGGTTTTCAAGCACCCATAAAACCATCATGAAGAAAAACCAACTTCTCATGGAAAATATCATCATCAAGGCTCATAAAACACACCATTATAAATCTCTCTAATTTTACTTTCTAAAATAACTCACTTCAAACTCCAAATCATAGTGCAAGGCCTCCAACCAACTTAATCTCTGAAACTACTCCAAACTATCAAAATGGATTCAATAACCAATATTGATAAATCAAGATCCAAACACCTATAAGGCCACTTCCAATCTCAACCAAAGAATTTTAAAAATAAAGGGATACCTAACACACCTATACAAGCCATCACATGTATATCTCATCTGGAGAAAATTGATCCAACACACTTGTTTCAGCCACCTTCTTGAGAGACCTCATAGGGATAATTAGGCCACTAGTGTTTAAACATGAAACCACCTATTTAAATCAAACCAAGAAATTAAAAACATCATATCATGTTTCTATCAACTATTCAAGACCAAATATCCATGCTTCATCATGCAAAACAACTCAGCATACCTCAAACCAAAAGACTAGGCTTTAGCCCTTCTAGGCCAAAATCAATAGACAAACTTTGGAGACCTATATCTTCCATTTTCTTCAATAAAAATATCTAAAACTTTTCATGGATTTTTATAAAATCTCCAAAGGATTTTGGAACAGTTTACTTTTCATCCTGAAACTTCCATCTCATCCTTAAAACTATAAATTTCCACAAAATAAGGGTTTTTCTCTCACTTCCTAAAACAACTAGAACATGAAACCTATGCCAAAATGAGCCTAGAAAAATTATCTACAACATTTATTTATCACATCATTTTCATCAATCCAATTTTATCCTAAACAATTCATATTTCATCCATCACTCTTGTTGTTAGGGTTTTAGGAGGGTTTTAGACCTCCTTAGCTTTTTAACACATGTTCAAAAAAATTGATGTTCACTTGATCCCATTATTTTAAAAAAAAAAATTAGACTCCATGAAAAAACATCCCTTAAATCCACATGGTACCATACAAAGTGTGTGTGAGTGGGTGAGAAAAACAATTTGACCATCGAGTTGGATTTTTCCTTCTTTGGAACTTGGTTTTGCCAAAAACATCATATATTGAGAAAAAAAATTCATACCAACCTGAAACTTGACCTAAATCATCATAGATACTTTTCCAATTGACCCAAGTCTCTTCCATGCTCAAATGCATCTGTAATATTCTCACCACCATGACTTACCTATGTAATCTTGCCTTGTTCTTAAGAACTTTCTTCTCAAGGACCATGAAACATCACTAAACCTTTGAAGTGTGCCCTAAAACTCCTCAAACATATGATATTGTATGTCACAACACCTTTCCCATGCTCATACATGATTTTCCTACTCCTTACTTCATGCTTCTATCTCATGCACCATGCACTAGGTCTAGGATTATGCCTAGAATGACCTGACTCAACACATACATCACATGAAATGACCTTATTGAACACTTAGAGATACTTTACACAATTTCCACATCAGATTGACCATGATGCACCTCATGAGGACTTTATAATAACTTTGGAACACACCTAAAATGACTTATCTAGCTTGACCATGCTCCAAGACACCATGATTGAACACTACCAATCAAATTTCATGTTAAACTATGAATAACACCTCATAGAGACAAAAAAACACTCTTGACTCCCTTTTCCATCAATGACCTTTGACATCAATTACAACACTATAGACATAATGGCCAACACTTTTCTTGGGGTAACATCATGCTTGAGTAGAATAAAGATTAATGAATCCATAACACACATAAAATTTATTTCCTTGTAGTGTCATGAACTCAGTATGTCAATAAGTATTTTTGGGTATTTTAGTTTAAAATGAATGCTTGAATTAGAGATACTTATCTTTTTATTCTTAATCTTACATAAATGCTTTAAGGTTTCCATATATTTTGAGTTCTAAATAGTCGGTATTATTTTCCCCCTTTGAATCATCATTTGTTATTGCATAACACCCCCCATAACTTTGAAAATGGTTATATTTTAAAAGGATTAGGGACCCTCTTGGATTTAAGACAATTTGGTAACATTTAAATATCTACCTTTTGTTTTAAAAAATATCATTCATTTGGATAGCTTTGCTTTGAACTTGTTACTAAGTTTTTCACTAAATTGAATTAAGTCTTTAATTAGTTAAGATTTTAAACACTCGTACTTCAAAATTTTAGTAATCACACTTCATATCAGTGAGGACTCATACTTGGCTATTTCTTATTCCTTACACTTACAGTCCATGATTTCCTCACACTTGCACTTTAAAAATATCTCACATCTCAAAATTTTGAATTTTGGGTAACTAAAGGTTTGACTTTTTTCTCACAAGTCAAAGAGCGAGGACTCGCACTTCCCAAGTGCGGGTATTCAAAGGAGAGAATGTTAAAGAGCAAGGGATCACACTTCCCAAGTTTAAGAATTTTTAAAATGTAATAGCTCACATATGTGAGTATTTAAAACTCCCCCTTCCCAAGTATGAGTCTTTAAATGTTCATTCATCAAGGTGTGAGTACTTAAAATTTCTAATCTCACTCCTCACATTTAATGTTCAAACAAACTCACACTTCTAAATTTGAAGAAAAATCAAAATTCAAATGTTAAATAAAGTCAAGGATACATCAGTAGTTGAGAAAGGTGACCCAGTCCCAGTGTTACAAGTGGCATCCAACATGTCATATACATGGCTCCCATGCTTCCAAAATGGTAAATTCTTGTTAAAATTGATGGATATGATTTATCCTATCCCGAACAGGTGTAAATCTCACATTCAAAAGGCCAATTAAAAAGTAATGGTCCCTGAGGTAAAAAAAACATCAAGTCACACTTTATGTGCCATTAATACAGAGCATGTCACTATAGATGAAATATTTCCCAATTATAATGACAAAATTTTAACTGAGAAAATTCATTCAAGTTTTTAAAGTTTCAAAATTACCTATGAAATATTAATCTCTCTCCATCTCCTTATTAACTAAATTTATTTAGAGAATTCTACAGTAATTTTTCAAGCTGATTATTCTCAAAAATGGAAGGATAATTAGGACCTTTGAACGTGGATGCATTCTTATATTCTTACTCAGCTACCAAAATACTAAGGGATACTATGTCTGATTTCATGTAACTTACACACAAATTCCAACACTATTCATCCATATTTTTAACCATTCAGAGAGATAGGCTTGATGAAAACACTGAGGATGAAGTAAGAATGTCAACCAACTAAGCAAAAAGAGATGCAGACCTTAGGGAATTAAAAATGGTTGACCTCCATCAAGTTATAGACAAACATGAGGTATTCTCATGCCTGTGATTGCTTTATTTTCTTCTCATTCATGATAAGGTCAAGAATTGGGTTTTGTATTCCTATACATAAGTAAACAGGATAGATTTATTTCTTACGTATGCCTTGCAGGCCTATTACATGTTTCCCAAATCTAACATAGTTTACAAATTAGCTACCATTGAAACTTGGATGCCCACATGGTATGTTGGTTCCAATTTTTACCCCCTAGGATATGATAAAAAAATTTGAAGGGGAAATGGCTTAGCGAATAATAGATTGGGGGTATGTTGTTTGTATTCAATAATGCATCTAATATTTTCTTTCTCACAAAATATTGGAAATGACTGAGAGGCATGTACAAAGGTGATGGCCAAATCCTTCTACTTCTGGTTCTACCTAAACTAGGGTGAGAGGACCCAAGGGGTAACTTGAATGAGGAAAATATGTTATAATTCAATTTCCCTCAAATTATTGGCATGTTAGTCTAAGATGAGTATAGCCATGAATGAAATATCTACTCATAAGATTTTTCACAAAGATATTACACATACCCAACAAATTATACAAAAGTAACTAAATATGGTATAAATTATTCACATACATCATTTTTGAAAAGTATTCAAATCAAATAGATCTTAATGATGTTAGAAAATTAATCTAAATAGATCAAGGAAAATACATTCATAATATGTGTGTATAATGCAGTTTGTATGGGTAAAATGGTAGGATATGTTAGTTATAATTAATGATAACTGGATGATAGTTGATTTATAATAACAAAGTGACAATAACTACCATGGTAGTTTGTTGCTCCAGAATGCAGAGAAAATTAAATCAATAAAAAAAAATTAAAAGGAAATTTACATTCATTGATGCTCAATTCATGCAAATGATACCAGAAAACCTTAAGAACCCTTAACACAAATGCTCATGCAATAATTCCAATTAATTTCTCATTTATTTCTTTTTCATATGCCATGTATACACTCAAAGGACAAAAAAAATCATTCTAAAGTAATATTACAACAAGGGTTTTATAATTAGAGAAAATATTGCAGAGTAAGTTCTACAAAATAATATTCATTCAAATACCAAAATATCTAATAACTAGAGATTGATCTAATGTATTATATATAGATGTAATAAATAAAAATATTGTAATAAAATTTATAATTCATTGGTCAAATATTCAACAGACACATCAAATCCATGGCCTAATTAAGATAGATCTATTCTATTCCTACTACTTTTAACAAGTGGATATAGACTAGATGTCCTTAATGCCCACTAATGGTTTTACAGTGTAACCAAATTAGCATTACAACTTCAAATTTAGAACTTATGCACTTCTAGAAAATAAAAAACCTAGAGCTAAAGTAATTAACTTTCAACCCACCAACAACAAACAACTACAATGAGGAAAATCCATTATTCTTATATAATGTTTCCACAAGGGAATATACCTGAATTCCCTCCAAAACTCAGTTAATAAGAGAAAAAATTGTATCAAAGGATCTTGGACCCGCCAAAGTGAAGATAGAATATTCTCCAACCATAATTATTCCCTTTTGATGCATCAAGCTGGAGCTATTATATTTCATAACTACAAACATGGAGATACATAGGATATTCTTTATGTTAAACAACCTCTATTGTCTTATATTGCCAAGTCATCTTCCATGCATGTATTACAAGAAAAGGTATTACTTTGGTGCACTCACTAATTTTTCTCTTTTCCCATGATTTTTTCATTCATACAACTATTTTGGAAGTTATTCCTTTTATAAAAATAATACAAAGAATGGAGTAAATAATAAATGAAAGAATAAAAAATGAGTAAAGAATTATTCATGGTCCAATTCATTTTTTCTATCCTTTTTTTTTCTCCCAATTTTTTTTGTATAAGAATGCAATCATTTGAACATGTTGATTATGAGCTCATCATCTGTTCTAGTATAGAAAATAAAGACATGTTCTTGATCTGACAAAACTTTATCAAATTCAGTAGTAGTGACCTTATTTTTATTCATCCTCTTGGCCATTTTATTTATACTCCCTTCCAGATGAATGAATTTCTTAATTGAATCATATTTGAAACTTGAATATGTAGAATCCAACTCCCCCTTAACATGATGCTAAAGGATTTTAATCAAATTCCTTTCAATTCAAGCTCCAGGAGTGTATGTACCTTGAATTGACATCATTTTTTCAAGCTTAGAGTCTAAATCATCAATATATTTATTGACTGTATCCTTCATCTTATGGAGTTGACTGATGTAACCTCCTAAGGTGGTCATCCTTAATTTTATGTCCTTAGCATTATTATGTTGTTTCCCTCTACAATCTAGGGAAAAAATGCCCTCATCATTAGTGAATTGATCATATATATTAGTTATTACCTTAAATTTAGGTAACATCTCATCCCAATACTCTACTTCATTGTGGCACTTTTCAACTTGTTCTTTGGTAGCCTACATCTGTTCTAATACTTGTTTATAACACTCCACAATGATTTTGATGTATTTTCTGTCATTCCTTATAAGTTCCTCCTCCCATTTTTTGAGTGCGTCTACACTACACTTTTAATATTCTGCATTTATTAGTGCCTCTAGATTTATATCATAAAACATTTCTTGTCTCTCGAGAGGATGTTGTAGTCATTTTTTTAAATAGTTTTATAGAGTATCAACTTTTTCCTTCAATTGTTTATTGGTCTCTTTGTCTTTATCAATCTTCTAAATGAGACCTCCTATGGTTATTGAAGCTTCATGATTCAAAATTTCAATGTCGGTATTTCCCAAAGGTATGTGAGTGATCAGGTAATCATCATTTTTGGCTACACTCCTCAATATGTATCCATTGGGAGTTGAAATTTCTAAGGACCTTTGTCCTTGGGGATATACAATGTTCTTTGATAACACCCTTGCTTTTCTAGGTCCCTGGGATGCCTAGATGATATGGCAATCTCTATGTTGATATCATCCAATTGGATCTTCACTTTTTCTCATTTTGGGAGGGAAGCTCCCAACCTCCCTACTATTAGATGATTCCCTTATTTTTGGATTTGGGGCATATATTAAGAGGTGTTAGGGATAACCAAAATCTCATTTGAGGTAGAAGGGGTGATTTTAAGAATGGGGATCTGTGATTATGAAGCCTCTACCTCTTTATATTATTTTTTAGGTTTAGGTTGTGAGGTAATTTCATCAAATTTTTTATCCTCTTCATCATTGGTTTTAGGATCCTTAGGTGGAGCTATTTCATAGACTGGTTTCTAAATATTTTCTTGAATTTGATTATCTTATTATCCTTGGAAACTTCATGAGTTGTTAATGCCTTCTCAACCATTTCTAATGCCTTATCAATAGGATCACTTAAAGTATTTTTCCCTTTGTGGCTAGTAGTTCTTACTTCCACTTGAGGTTGCTCTTTCTGATATAGAACTACCTCATTTGATGGTACATACGCTAAACTTGTTTTAGTTAGATACACCTCGGCTATATGTACCACAACTGTAGGTTGTTAAATCACCATATAAACTACACATTCCCATAAATAGCACCTCTGGGGTTTATAATTTTTTGTTGTCAAGTAGATGGAGGTCAGATCATTCTTTTGTTAGGCCTTACAATAAATTAGCAAAGTCCTGAGTATGGGTTGCCTCTTTCTTTTCAACATCCACCACTTCAACCTCTACAGTTGATTTATCCTTAGCCATTTCTACAATATAAGTTCCCTTTGCTCCAATTGGTATATTTGTGTCAATCACCTCTGGAATTTTGACCTCTTTTTAATGTGTTTTAAAAGATACAATGTTCATAATGACAGATGCACTTGTAACTCCTATTGCAGTATTTTAACCTATATCCTTCTTATTACTTACAAAATTCTTAATACCAAGCTCTTCCTCACCTTTTCCTTACATGGATCCCATTGTTGATCCAATCCTTGGATCTATTTATGGGAGAGAGCCCCACATTCCTTTTCCTTTACTTGAGGGTCCTTGAGGAACTATAGTATATGTCTTGGGGTTTGAGGAATGTGAGATCTTAGACTCTAATAGGATTTCCTGAATGATTAGTACCTCCCTCATGGTTTTCATCAGCATCTAGTATACCTTTTGGGTTAGGAGGGATACAACATTACTTGTTCTATTTGTATTATTTGTCCATTCTTCCACTATTCCGTAGGTAGGTCTTTTGGAAGGGACTTGACGTGCCTTTCCCTTTAAAGGATTCATTATAGTTGCACCCTCCTTAAAAGGAAAAAGATATTCATTGAGAATCCCTAAGGACCTATATTATTTTAGTACCATGGTGTTTTACATTGATTAATTTATTCATTTTTGCATCATCCATGTCAATTTTATCCTCATTACATTTGCAGTCCTTACATGTAATTATAGGGGCTCAGCCTTGTTCCAATCACATGGTTCTATAGGTTGTCAGCTAAGTTCATATCAACATAATATCTTATTATCACTTGTTCATCATCTACAAGGCCTTGGGGGATGACTTCCACCTTGAAATCAATGATATGTTGTAAGGTCATCCTAGAGAAATCTCCAAGTCTGACTCCTTCCTCATCTTTGCAATTCATCCAATAGTCCTCATAAAGGAATCATGTTCATATGAATTCCCTAGTATTGTGTTCATCACCCACCTGATATCATAATTAGGTCTTGGCTGAAATCTATCCATGATACAGTGTAGAATTTACCAGATAACACCCTAGTCACATTGGCACATCACTCAACCTTGACTGAGCGCTCACCCAAAGCACACAAAGGTATCAATTCCCTCTTTAGGGTTGTTGTAGTAGGATGTTAGCATGATGAAGGAAGAAACATATCGATTCATAACTAATCCATCATTTTATAATGCATGCTACCCTAATATCTATGAAATAAAAAGTTTAAATAGTAATCATGATTGAATCGATAACATGCACTACTCAGTTACACACAAAATGACACTTAGATTCAGCCAATATCCTCCATCTATTAATAAATACAGAAGCTCCTTATAGTATTTTCAATCTATACCAATGCACGTATGGATCTGATATAGTATTTCAATCATATGTGTATATCTCTATACCTCCATACATCCATCACACACACTCTCTATATATTCTCTATTACACGCACACCTACATACATATATATAGGGTGGGGACTTTCCCTTCACCACTTATCTATTCCAAAAATAGGTTGCATGTTATATATATCCACATGCCATTTACAGGCATAGCCACACATGTAAGTGTTTTATCTATAGACCTCTTGTAGTTAGCTGAAGTTTCAATCCTATTCTTAGCTCGTCTCCATGCAAAATGCTTCAATCCACTCCTCCAAAGATAGATAATTCATGGTGTGCACATCTCTGCATCGTTGTTGTGTTCTACATGTGATCTTCTAAAAATAGGTCTTCATGCACAAAATCAGCTAAGTCCTAAAATCTCAACTTGCCTTCCACACGTGGGTCCTTCCTATCCTTCCATGCCCTTGGTCTTGTCCTTCTATCCCGCGCAGACTCCTTGTGTGATCTTTGACAAGTATTCTTTAATCAACATTACCCCACACTAATCTCATTGTCATCCCGACAATGGGTATCTCCAAAAATGTAAGTAAAAAATAGAAGAATGGAAAGAATAAGAATGAGAGAATGTAGATAAATAAATAATTTCTATAAGGTTATGAGTTAGCCTCCTCTGTATCAGTTTTAAGTATCAACTCTGGATACTCCTTTATTTTGGCCTCAAAACTTGACATTCAGTGAGTGCTTGTTTTTCTTTTTATGGGATGTCCATAGCAATGGATTCCAACTCATCCCTCACAATCTCTCCTTTCTCATTCTACAGAACCAACACAACGCTGGACATTAATGTCATTCTCCCCTCTAAAAGATCCATCTTCTGCGCAGTTAGCTTCCCAGTCTCTTCTAGCAGAGTCTTGTGTGGCTCTTGTGCTACTGCCAGGGCCTTGTGCTTCAGCTTAACCATTGACAATCTTTCTGCGTGGCCCAATGTCTCATCCTTCATTTCTTTCTAGACCTCATTGTTTTCTTCTAGGTTCTTTAAGTTGATAAGCACCTATGAAGCTATGCATATGTTTAAAGCCTGGTTTACTTTCTTCAATAATTCCTGTAATGCTTGCAACAGCCCTTCATAAGATGCAATCTTTTACATCACTGATGTTTTCTCTCATTCGGCATCTTTCTCTGAGCTCCTTGGTGTTGGCATGCGTAGAGGTTCTTCTTTAAGTACCGAGTCCACCAACTTTCCTACATAGTGTATCGCTGAAGGAAACGGATATGGTACCTTGGCCTCCAAGTGTGGCCTTGTTCTGATGACATTTTCCCCAATCTCCTCTATGATGCTGATAAATACCTCATTTTTCTTCTGTGTGAAGTCCCTCTCTTTCATTATGTACACTATCTTTGCATCCTTTGTCTTCAGCTCCTCGCGCAGTGCTCTGATTATTGTAGCTTTATCCATGTTTCTTCTAGCCACTTCAGTAGAAACCTTCACCAATGTGTTGTTGACCTGCTCATCTGACATGATAGTAGGATTTACAGTCATGTGTCTAGCTTGGGGTTCCTTCTTCAGTCATCTCGAAACACATGACTCTTTACACACATCAAAGTCAAGCTCATCCATGTGGGTGTGCATTGACCATGATAGTTACTTTTGAGTGTGCATAGTCGCCATATCCTCATCCATTAGCTCCCAACCAAATAAATCCTTGTGTTATCATGCTCTGGAAGCGGATGAGGACAATTTTTCTTTCATCCTCTGCATACCCCATGGATGGTGGAATTTTTTCTCCACTTATTCTTCTATACCATTATTGCTTAGGGACTTTAGCTTCCAAATTTGGGACTTGTGTCTCCATGTCATGAACATTCTTTGTAGTTTTCTCCTCTAGTATTTTCTCATCCTCTTATTTTTCCTTTGATTTCTCACCTTATTCTTCTGTGTTCTCTAGAAGTGTAGTAGAATTAGGCATGCTTTCCTCTGACTCTTCCGCCTCTTCATTTAACTTTAGTTTCCTTCTTCTTTAAATGGTTGCCTCCTTTTGTGGAGAGATTCTAGTGATCTTTGCACCATGGTTGGAGTAGCACCTTGGGTCCTTGTTCTCTTAAACACCCTCTTAAACTTTTGCTCCCCTTGGACTGCATTCAAGTCCTCATCATCCCCCTCTTATGGCTGAGGTGGTGTAATGGTGCACTCAACTTCACCCTTATTTGTAGGATGTCTCCTACCACTATGTTTCAAACCACCACTATCTTTGCGCTCCTCCTCCTTATCCTCCACTTCAATTGGCTATGTGGGATTAGGTGTTGGGATGTTCTCCATTATATGCTTTACCCTTTGGTGGTGCTGAAAGTGTGAACTCACCTTCCAAATACTTTTTATTCTCCATCTGTGGCTTTAGTTGGAGATACACCAATGTTTCCCCCACATCTACTACAGCCAAACTTATTGGCTTAATAGTCAACACCTCTGAAATGATCCTCTCTGTATAAGCACTTTTTCCAGGATACACATATTTCTTCCTCAATGTATGGTAGTCGCAATCTACCTTATCTGCATTGAATACCATTTGGCGTGTGTCTGTAAATCTATGAACAAATGCTTAGGAATACCTTACAGTGAATGCGTAAGGAAATTTACACCAAGGGCTCTAGACTCCATCTTTCATTGGGAAGCGCATGATGTAGAAATGTTGATATACAGCAAACTGGGCTTGTTTCCCTACCACTACTGGTAAGTCCTTTGGGATGCACCACTCTTCTCCAAATGTCACATAAAGCCTGCCATACTATTTCTCTGCCCTTTACTTTATGTCATCTGTCATGGCCCCTTTACATAGATACTTGTTGAATCTTTCAGCTGGTGACTTTTTCTCCATGGGGTATTCCCATACTTTTTCCTTTAGTCCGTCTGGTACTCCAATCTCCATGAATACCAGTGATAGTAGAAAAGCCCAAAAACTAATATTCCCTCCTGTGCGCACTTTTTTGACTATTTGTTCTAAAATATAGCCTACAATTTTGTAGATTGCCCCTTCTGACATCTTATGTGCAACATGTAACCACATAGTATTTACCTATGACCACCGCTCCTGATTATTCAACTTTGTAACAAGGTGTGTTGCTACTTACACAACCACAAATTTCTTCAATTTGTCTATATCCATACTGCAAGGACCCTTCAGGTACCCCAACTCATGTCTAGTCTTTAAAATCACAACTTTATTTGTGAGATCACTTTTTATGTCCTCTCATGTGGCCTTCAAACATGTAACTGATGAGACAAGTACAAATGAAAGTCTAACTCTGTGTCCTACAAAGTAGAAGTCCTCGTGCACTCTTCTCATGAGCCACTGATACAAGTGCTCATACTTCCCAAAATATAGAAGCTCATATAATTAGTAGACCCCAATTCTCTTTAGAAGCTTCTCACATGCATCATCATAAACTGGCATGTCATCAACCGTGCGCTTGTTCTTCCTAGCAGTGAGCAAGGAATCAAGCTCCTTCTTGTTCTCTGAAGTCCTATGATTGTATTCAATTACTTTTCTCTTTCTGATGGGTGAATCCCACTCCTGGCCAATGATGAATCCTTCTGGATATTACATTTCTAAAAAATGGCTTTCAAGTGCCATCTCTTCCTCCTCGATGACCACCTTCTTCTTTCTATTTACTGCTTCTGTAGATGCCTTCTTAGGTGCCATTTTTACCATGCAAATGTCTCCTCTTTAACTATGCAACTTTGTGAATCAAACCCTAGTTTGATTCAATCGTTCCATAGGTGGAAACTTTGTAACCTAACTCTTTTCTATCTCTGTGCTTCACTCAAACCCTTCACCACTGGGGATATAAGCTTCTTTTCACACAGATCTAGTTGTCACGCTTGGTTTCACACCCTTCGCACCTTAACTCGATCACTTAACTCTTCACACTTGGCTATTTCCTCAAATACTCTTAGTCACAATGATAAAAATGAATCCACATTCCATCCTTATATAAGTTTTTTCCAAATTTTGATGCATTTATTGCTCCTTTACCTACCAAATATCCCCTCATTCATTGACCAAATTTGTTCATTCCGTGTGGTTCATCTTCGCGCCCCAGCTATAACCTTCTAGAACACCTTCCTACCCTCTAGTCACAAACTTCTCTTCAGCACGCACCCTTGCACCTGAGTACCTCATCATTGTACCTTCTCCTGGTATTTATCATGGCCCCCGTTTACCTCGTGTTATACTGTTCTTTCATTCATCTCCATCCTTGCTCACTTTTGAGAAGTAATCTTCTTTTGACTTAAAGCACACCCATAGCAACTTATTCCTTTTACCTTTCAATTCCCACAGTCTTTTACTTGGATAACTACAACCACCCCACACAAAAGGTATGTGCAATTCTCAACGCATAGACATTATTCACATAGTAATTAGCTTCATGCATGCAATTGCACTCATTACATAAAAAACAACAACTAAATTGACAAATCATAACGATAATGAAGGAAATACATAATTGAAAACCTAATCTAAATGGCAATACTACCTTATTACAAATGCCAAGAAGACTTATTTATAGTAGGGCTTTAGCCTACTCCCTTTAAATTAACTGGGTAGTCGTGTTCCATCAAGTGCTTCTAACTGGAAAGCACCTGATTCAAGTATATAAGTGATGACATATGGCCCCAACCAATGTACTTTGAGCTTTCCTAGATTGTGCAAGAACTTTGAATCATAAAGAAGTACCATTTGTCCAATCTCAAACTTCTTATCCCTTATGTTTTGTCATGCCATGTCTTCTTCCTAGCCTTTTCTTGCTTCTGACTCCATTATGTTATGGCTCGATGCTCATCCATTTGAATCATCTTCTCGATATGCTCTTCTAAAGCCTATTCATTAGCTAGACCTCCAGTGCTTGCAATGCACAAAGAAGGTAACATAGATTCTATAGGGAGAACAGCTTCCACGCCAAACACAAACTAAAATGGTGTGGCTTTGTTTAATCACTTGTAAGTTGTTCTATATGCCTAAATAACAGCTAACACTTTGTCATCCCAATCCTTTCTTCTAGCATCACAAATTTTTGTCAAAGTTTGGCTCAAAATCTTGTTGAAAGCCTCAACAGTTCCATTTTCCTGAGGATGGTAGGGTGTAGTTTTATGGTGTGTAACCATAAACTCATCTAATAGGATCTTGATTATCACATTCAAAAAGTGTGTACCCCTATCACTTTTCAAGCTTAAAGGACATCCATATCTTGTAAGAACATTCTCCCATATAAACCTAGTTGTTGTAGCTACTATACAGTCCTTTGTAGGTATTGCTTCTGCCCACTGTGTGAGATAATCTATGCAAGTAATGATATAGCGTGATCCAATCCTATGCGTGGCTAGTGAAATAGGTCCTACAAAGTCAATGGCCCATTTCTCAAATGGTTCAGCACTAGTAATTGGTCTCACAGGCATCTCATCTCTTTGCCCTGGTTTTCCTAGGTGCTGACAATGATCACATGCCTTACAATATTCTTTATAGTCCTTATACAATGTCTCTGTACGACATAAAATCAACACGTGACCTTCCTCACACCCGACCTCTCGAGGTCATGCCGAGACAACCGGTGTGGAATTGAAATGGGAGTGAAAGTGATGGCGATGACCAAGCTAATTAGGTAGCCTTATGTCTTCGACACGTAATAACATAATCTATGAATCTAAGGCAAAGAATACTCTCCTAACAAAGACTCCAATCGATGTCTAGTTTAGCTGAGGTTCTATTGATTGGTTACGAAATACGTGGAAAGTAACCTATAGCTGCCTTGTATGGGTTTCCAGACAAGGTCATGGAAATTGAGACAAGAGATGTAGTGGAGCTACAGGAACTAAGGGTGATTCTCTGGTCTTGTCCAGAAAGTCTTAGCCTGATCGGTTACTATAGTCAACAATGAAAGTTGAGTAATAATATCAAGTGGAAGCGGTGAAGGTATGAAATACCAGTGTGTGTAAGCTAGTGTTGATATCTAACTGACTAGTAGGCCCATTGGGTTGTGGGACCTGTGGGTCATAACCAAAAACTCGTTGAGGTTGAGGCCCTTGTATGGTCATGCATGTAATCAAATCCTATTTCTAGGAGTAGTATAAAATCCATAGACTTGATTAGCAGTTATTTTCAATGTCTTTAACTATCTTACTTTCTCTACATATGTGGCAGATGTGCATAATATTGTTAAGCTTAAACTAGTGTCAATGTCAGTTATTAGCTCTAGTACATTGGGTTGTGGGACCAGGGGATCACAATTGTAGTTATTTTCCTTTTGCGAACCGTTAATGGTCATGCAAGATTAATTGATTTTTTTTCAGTAAATAAACTATCTATCAAAGGAAATATAAGCTCTATTTTTGGTGTTTTCTCAATATATCTGATCAAAAGCAATAAGACAAACTAATCTACAAAAATAAATATTTTTGTGCTTTTCTAACTTTTCAAACAATGCATTTAATCTAATAAGCAAATTAAAACAAATAACTAGTTAGATGTAGCTAGCTATCTATGCAGATGTGTGAATCTAAATCTTGTTATCCTACTTTTGAATTTACGCCCAAAAGTGAGATAACCCTAAGAAATTTTTTGAGCTAATTTTCTAAGGATCACCTCTCAGAGATAGATAATCAGATTTTTGGGTTGCACAAGCAAGAAAACATGTGTTTTGGGTGTTTCATGTCGTGTGTTCCCCGAAACCCGAAACCCACATCAAGTAAAGCAATTCGGGTTTGTGGGACCTTCCGAGCATCGGAACATGCCTTAGTCCAAACATGCTCCATGTCGCCTATCTTCTGATCCCCGAAGCCCGATTTACTCCTTTGTTTTGGGTTTTCTGGGTCATCAAACATGATGCTTCATGTCGATTGTTTCCCGCAACCTGAAACCTGAATTACTCTAAAATCCTTTGTGTCGGGTTTCTAGATATCCCAAGCATGCTGACATGGTGTTAATGCCGAGTTGTCGGGTAGTTGGCACGTGTCAACTGAAGTGTATTAAATGTGAATTTTCTTATATATGTTCAGATTTCCACGTCATTTTTACCAGACGTAATTTTTACCTCATGGATTTTTTGCGCATCGCATCTTCGACCCCAAAACCTAAAACTCGCCTCTGTGGCCCAATTGCATTTCTTGTTTTTTATCATTCCTTGTCCTGGTTGAAGGTATATTTCTTCATTCTTTGTTTGTGGTTTTTGTCGATTAATTGTGTAAGGAGTTCTTCCAAGTTTCTTATTAGGGTTGTTATGGGGTTTTTATCTTTTCCATTTTGGGGGTTGTTTTCAAATCAGGTTTATGTTTTAGGGTTTTCCCCCTTTGGAATTAGCACTTTGTTTTATTCCCCAAAATGTTGTTATAATTAAAAATATGTTCGGGATATAAATGGTGAAGGAAAAACTTGAATGTTTCAACTCAACAAAATACCCTATTCCCTCTTCTCGGGTTTCGCAGGGTGCTTTGCAGTGTTCAAAACCCACAGTATATCAGAAAATTTAAAGTGTCAGGTTTTCCGAAGTCTCCGGCATCCTCCCAGTGTATCGAGTTATTTCAAGCCTCTAGCATCTCCAGTGTGTCAGGTTTTCCGAACTCCCCGACATCCTCCTCAGTGTGTCGGGTTTTTTCCATATTTCTGGCATCTCCAGTGGGTCGGGGTTTTCACAGTGTTCAACATCTCCTGATCTCCGACACTCTCCTCCTTCAAAATCCCTCATGTTGGACCCTGGTCGATCACAAGAAAAGACTGAAAAGTTAGGGAGGATAAAATACAAATTTAGGAAGATGGAGTCTCCATCCTATATTGACTGTAATTTTGACATCCGAGATACAGAGCTCGGAAACGTGGATATGGAGGATTTCTGGAACAGGGTCAAGAGCTCTTCTCAAACTCCATGGATGAAATCAATAGTCGGCAGTGGCCTACCTCTTGTGGCAGGCTTCCCTATGTCCGCTCAGTGCCCCGAGTTCATCTTGGCCTGTGCTTCAAATTATGACTCTGCTTCTCATTCTGTGAAAAACCAGGCGGGAGAAGTCGTAATCAAATTGGACAGAGGTTACTTCGATGACCTTCTCAAGCTACCTAATTTTGAAGAATATGGAGATATGGATCTCAAGTCAGCCCAAAAATATTGGGATAATGATCAGGAGGATTGCATCAAGCACGTAAAATAAGAAGTTTCTAATCAAAGCCAAACCGGTTGTTTCCAGGTTTCCAAGACTTGTTCCCAGAAGTGATTTCATTCAGGAAATCAACGACATCATTATTCTGTTGAGTCGAGTTTTTGGTTTCCCCGAATCAAATGTTTTCCAAGGATGGATGTACCATTTCATGATCACTATTAAGAAGAATCAACAGGGAATTGATTGGGGGTACTCTTATCAGTAACGAGATAGATTCTCAAATGACAACAGTTCCGTCTACTGGGAAAGATTTACATGTCCTCATATGTCACCTATGCAGCGGCCGGTATGAGGAACTATCCCGGGTTGGACACCAAGGGGAACAAGATAGTGGACCATGTTTATCAGTATTTTCCTCAACTAACAAGAAAAGGGTCCGAAGATCAATTCAGAAGGGTAAATGATGCTTCTTTTACAAAAACATCTACAGGTTGAACCCTGAATTAAGGAAAACGAGAGTCTCAGATGAGGCATGGGCTGAAGTTTCAAAATGGGGATGTGTCTTCTTGCAATTTAAGAAGTTCACATATCTTCGAGTAGTCCCCAGGGGATCCTTTCTATTTTCCCAGATATCCAGGGGACAAACTAATCTTGATGGAGATGGTTAGGTAATTGTTGGATTTTCACAAGTTCCAACAGAGTAAACACAAGGCCATTATATCTTTCCCAATTTCTATTGGAAGGTATACTTGTTCGAAAGTGGTGAAAGCCAAGAATGTTGTCCATGAGCTTCAAGGTAAGTTGAAGAAGCACATGAAGCCCCGAGACGGGTTTGATTTTCAAGGAGTCCTCAAGGCATATGGAACTCTGCACCTACACATACCAAGCATAGAGGACATCTAGATTGATCTACGTGATGAGGTTGCTGTCCGAAGAAAAGATCATAGCAGATTGACACTTGCTGAGATTCAAACACTTGAGCTCGCTAACTTACCAGAAGGTACTAGTGATAATGAAAGTGTTCTGGACCCTTCATATGATGGGCTGAATGAAGATCAATATGTTTTCCCACCTATTGATTGGTCTATCAGTGAAAAAGCCTCCATTATGGATAGGTCAGCCCTAATTCTTGCACGCCTACCAAAGCATAGCTCACCTCTTGGGGAATGAGTTTTAAAGATGATAATTTTTCAAAGTTGGTTACTGCAGAGGCGGGGCCCTCCAAAAAGGGAAAAGACAAAAGATCTTCTAAGGGGCCTATAAAGGTCAAGTTTGTCAAGAAGAGAAGAGAACGTGAAATCTCTTTAATTGTTTATCCACTTGAAACGGTGAATGTGCCATAATCACCAACACCACCAGAAATAGGAGAAATTTCTTTGGAAGGAGAAGGAAGCCAGCCTCTGGTTTCACCATTTGTTGACTACCCAACTGAAGAGACCTTATCTCTTGCATCCCAGGCCTTGGAGTCTGGGATCTGCGCCTCCTCCCTCACAACCACTCCTACCTCCTCATTCCCCATCGACTTCTTCAATCATGGCCAGCATTTTCTCTGGACTCTCACCCATCTCTGCTGGTACCAAAGTAATCACCAACACGCCCCCTCCTGTGACTCTTTTTATTGAATCTGCTACCACGCTGATTGTAACTGTCACCACTTCGCCATTAGATCCCTCTCCTCCTAAAAGTATGATACCAACTTCTACAATAGTGGCAACTCCCTCTGACACGCCTCAATGGCTACTCGAGAAAACTCTGAGGAAGAGGAAGGTGATTGTACCCATACCAGCCTTTGATTTTAGCTCACTCAAGGCCTCTACTGCTAAATCAACCAAGAAACCCAAAATATTTTCAAGGGTTTTGGTGGACGCTTCAGGGCATAAGTTTGCAGAGATTGCCACTCCTGCGACTGACAAAACCAAAGAGGACATAACAGCCTCTAACTATCAGATAACAAGGGTGGCTCTAGGAGAGGTGACAACGGAAGGAGCATAACAGCATGCATGGGATGCCACAAACGTGTTGTGCCAGAAGTTGAAAGAAACAAAAGACAGCAAAGATGAGCTTAAAGGAAAAGTGGAGCAGTTGACTGAGGTTTTGCTTAAGCTCTCAAAACCCCTTGAATCCATACCATCTTCCTTTGTCCCTGTCAGATTTGATTTCTCATCGGTGGCCTATTATTGAGAAGATTAATAAAAAAGGAAGGGTGGTCAATGAATGGATCTAAAGACTACTCCAACAAGCGAAGGAAGTGATTCAAGATGTCGTGGAAGTCTATTAATCTTTGGGGAACATTCAGAGTGATGGAGAAAAGATGGACGATGATTTCTCCCAAGAAATTGGACATCTTGATTTGAATTTTGAAGCTCTCCAAGCATTAAAGCAAATACCATCACACCTCCTGGTAGAAGAAGGCATCATCCCACATGCGAATAAGAATTTCCAGCTGACCAAAGCCATTAGATTTCAGGGTAAAGATTCTCAACAAAGCCTGTGGTAAATTGAGAGAATCAAGGGATCAATTGATCGATGGCAAAAGTGACCTAGAAGAAGAATTGCTGAAAATCTGTGTAAAAGTGTCAGTTGGAAATTTAGGCATCCTATCAGCTGATGGTATTTTCAAACAAGTCTAAGAGTCTGTTCAGCATGAACCAACTCATGGACTTGGTAGTGAAATCATCGACAGGTTTGTGAAGATTGAACATTCTTTGGAGGCCTTGAGAAGACTCAGCAAAAGATTGAGGAAACTTCCCGGTAGTGCCAGTGACACTCATGAAACCTGTGAAGTTTTGAGTGATCATTCCACAGCACCTGATGAAAATGAAATGCAATGCATAATCCGAAAGTTCCAAGAATTTCGGAACAAACAGGCTCAGTTGGAGGAAGGGAAAGATGAGGAAGAAAAAGATGACGATTCACACTAAGTTTTGATGTTTCATGTCATTTCAATCTTGAAATTGACATGTCTTTTTCATTTTTGTTTCGTCACATAGGAAGCCAAATTTTGACTTGGTCTCCTGCGTGAGAGTCAGGCTAAATAGGACTCTCGTTAAAAGACTATTTTCTAGGATTAATCCTATTTTCTCTCTACTCTTTTCTATTATAAATTAGGGATGTGTGTACACTCTAAAAGGTCGAGATTTTTGAAATATTGGGAGCTATTGGGAAGAAGAAAAACTTTGTGTTTTCTTTTAATCATTTTGAAGAATAGGAGTTGATATTATTTTGTAAACTTTGTGTTGTGAGATATATCTTTCTTAAGACATTGTTCTTACGTTCATAATCTTAAGCTATTCTTTGTTTAGCATCTTGGTGTTTCTAATCATTTCAGACATTATATTTATGATCTAAAGCTCGTATGATTATTTTGTGCTCTGTGTTTACTCGAAAGAAAATACGTTGCTCTCATTTCCTTTCCATTGTAATAATTTCCTACCCAGTCCATTTACAAAAATAACATCTTCGCATCGTGTGGATGTGGATTTCAGGATTCTATCCCAACCCCAATGGTTAAATTAGTGTGAATATTGTATATATTATTTATGTTGTGTTTTAGATTAGTAATAAATAGGCAGCCTCACCTATCTTTGAGGAGGGATTTAATCCCATGTACTGTGGTTGAACTTCATATTTTGGATTGACAAAATATCCAACCAACAAATCTAAGATCTATTTTAATTCAAATCATGACTCTAACAGAGCTATTGTTCACCCATAACTTCTCTAGGAATATTAAAGAGAAAACTTCCTATTTTCAACTATCTAATTAATTGAAATGAATTGTTTCTCTACTCTATTTGATATGCAATTGACAATTTGACAAAACAAAGCAAACAAATACACAAATCCAACCTAGAAGAGAAAGAGCTTTGGAAAATCCAGTAGTATGAGTATATGTTCCCTCAGTTATTTCCTTTCTTTCTCTGAGTGTTCATGTGAGTCCAAGGATTGGGAATGCAAAGAACAGAAACAAGAGGATGGCACTTAAGCGATGGCAGCTTGGAAGCAATCTGGATGTAATGTAAGTAGAAGAAATATAGCACAAGAGATCTGAACTTGGCTATGCAATTCCTAGCAAGATTATGGCAGCACAACGATTCAAGATACACAAAATTCTTAGGCCTTTTGCTTGAATACAAGCATGGACTATATAGGAATGAATGATAGAAGGTTACTTCATGCACAAGGCAATGAAGAGGTAGTTCCACTCATTAAATCTATTTAAAAATAGAAGGAACAAGGAGAACCAAGAAAACGAAGCTATTTTTTAGCAAATTCAGCTCACGGATGCACTCAAAAATTAAAACTTAAGTGAATCGTTGCATGTAATTTCTTTCATGAAGATTCTAGAAAAATCAATCAGTATTGCCGCCCTGCGTAGGGTGGCAGTTTCAGGACCGCCGCCCTAGGCAGGGAGGTGGTCCTGGCACTGAAGGCCAAAACAAGCATAACGAGCAACCGAGGAGATGGAAAAATGCAAGGAAAAGTTAAGTAAGGCTATCTAGGCTACAAATATATACTGCAAGTGGGTTTTTAGAGCTCCAACACCTTCTTGAAAGGATTTTGAATCATCGTTGAGGACCTTTAAAACTATTTTCCTGATAATGTAACACATGTAATTTTGGGTGCATATAATCTCCCACCATAATCCAGTAAGTAGGATCTTTCAGGAATTCGCATCACCTGCATAATGGCCTCTTGTAATACCACCATGAGCTTCTTCCATTATATCCTTATGCTCATGCTCTAATACATAACGGCATAGTACTTCATCTCTGCCTAGCTTGTAAAGGTCACCACTGATTAACATAAACAGTGTCGCGCATATAGCAAGTTGCTTCTTTTCTAATGATTTCATTCCTTTTGGTGCCATACATGTTTGTAGAAAGATAGCAATTTCTTCTAATTCCATGGGTGTGCATTGTAACCTATATAATTGTGCATCTGGCATGGTTTCTTCAATTATCTATGTTTCCTCTCCTGAATTGATTCTAGATAAATGGTGTGGTCTAGAATTGATTTTCCCTAGCTTCACCACAACTTTGAAGTCAAAATTTTGAAATAAGATCACCCATCTTGCATATGTGTCCCTGTAAGACAAGATTTTTTACCAAGTACTTCAATGTCATGTGATCTATATAAAACAAAAATGGTGTTGCTAAAAATTACTATCGAAACATGTGTAATGCATAGATCATTGACAAAGCTTCACACTTTGTAGTTATATAATTCCATTCAGCAAGAGTCAGCTTCCTACTAGTAAAATAGATTGGATGATCTACAATACCTTCTCTAGGTTGAGCTAACACAGTGCCAATGACAATGCCACAAGCGTCCACATGCACATGAAATGGTTTATCCCATGAGGGAAAGCACAGAATGGGTGCAGTAGTAGGTTTCTCTTTTAATATCTCAAATGTGTGAGGAAATAAGGGATAAAATATGCGGAATAATCCCTCACAGAATCATAACAGTAGAAAATAATATGCAGAAATTATTACAGATCTCAAATAAAATTACAGAATAAAATAACACAACACAAAGAGACAATATTTAACGTGGTTCACCCAATTTGGGCTATGTCCACCAAGAATCACTTGCTCAGATTTTATTGCAAGCCACCACTCTCTCAATACAATACCCAGATCCGTTTGGAGCTATGCTCAACAAACTCTATAGAATTCACACCCGAACTCAAAACACATCTGCAATACATTTACTTGTACATCTATCATATGCATAAGACCATATAAATAGACAACTACTTAAGCAGTTTTACAAAACCGTGGGTATCAAAACCATGGGCAAAACCCGTCCCATAAACCTATGGGTCAAAAAACTCGCCCATATGAGAAGAGCACGTTTCCCGATATGTCGGGTGCATTTTTCGAGGCCAAAAAAATTTACGCCTAAAAAAAAAAAAAGTGTACAGTACTCTTAGTGTACAGTATTCAACACTTTCACACATGAAAACAGGCTCCACAACCTAACAATCTCCCACTTGGAGACTAGTTTTCCTCTGAGCAAGCTTCTCAACCCTTCACTAGTTTCTGTGAAGACCAACCAAAGCTGAACACAACTTTAGTTTTTCCCTTGTGACCACCTTGGTCATCATGTCTGTAGGATTCTGACTGGTATGAATCTTCTCCAACTTCAACTTCTCTTCCTCCAAAGCTGTCCTAATGAAATGGTACCTTAACTGTATATGCTTCATCCTGGAGTGGAAAGCAGAGTTCTTAGCTAGGTGTATAGCACTCTGACTATCACTATGCAACTTACATTCCTCCTGCTTATGCTCCAACTCCTCAAGAAATTGTTGTAACCAAATCATCTCTTTGCTTGCCTCTGTTGCAGCAACATACTCAGCCTCCGTGGTTGACAAAGCCACCAGCTTCTGTAGTCGTGAAATCCAACTCACTGTTGTCCCACCTACAGTGTAAATATAACCTGTCGTGCTCCTCCTGCTGTCTACATCTCCAGCCATGTCTGAATCTACATAACCACGTAAAGTGGTGTCTGATCCACTATAGCACAAAACTACCCCCATGGTTCCTCTCAAATACCGAAGGATCCACTTTACTGCTTGCCAATGCTCTTTACCTGGATCACTCATAAATCTACTCACAGCTCCCACTGCATGGGCAATATCAGGCCTAGTGCACACCATAGCATACATCAAACTGCCAACCGCTGATGAGTAAGGTACCTTGGACATCTGGTTTCTTTCCTGATCTGTCTTGGGACACTACTCCTTTGATAACTTAAAATGGCCTGCCAAAGGAGTCCCAACTGGTTTAGCATCCTGCATGTTAAACCTATCCAATACCTTCTTAATGTACTCTTCCTGAGATAAAGTCAGCTTTCGTTCCTTCCTATCCCGAGTTATCCTCATACCAAGGATTTGTCTGGCTGCCCCCAAATCCTTCATATCAAAGGATTCACTTAGTTGTTTCTTGAGTACTTTTATTTCCTGCATGTTTTTACCTACAACCAACATGTCATCTACATACAAACACAGGATAATATAACTTCCATCCTCAAATTTCTTTATATACACGCAATGGTCAGAATGACATCTAATATAACCTTGCTCCATCATGAAGCTATCAAACTTCTTATACCATTGACGTGGAGCTTGTTTCAGGCCATACAAGCTCTTCTTCAGTTTGCACACCATCTCCTCTTTACCTTTGACTTCATATCCTTCTGGCTTACTGCATATATAGCTCCTCCTCCAAATCACCATGGAGAAATGCAGTCTTTACATCTAACTGTTCTAAGTGCAAGTCTTCTACTGCCACTATTCCAAGAACAGTTCTGATAGAAGTCATTTTTACTACAGGAGAAAAAATCTCATCAAAATCTATACCTTGTTTCTGTGCAAACCCCTTGACCACCAACCGGGCCTTATATCTTTTCTTTCCCCCTTCATCTTTAACTTTGTACACCCACTTGTTCTGCAATTCTCTTTTTCCTTCTGGTAGCTTCACCAAATCCCAAGTCTAGTTCTCCATGAGAGACTTATGCTCCTCATCCATGGCTTGCTCCCACTTCTTACTGGCATCTACCTGCATTGCTTCATCAAAGCTCTCTGGCTCTCCACTATCAGTGAGTAATAAATAATAAAGAGAAGGAGAAAAACTTTTAGGTTCTTTTCTTACCCTAGAAGACCTCCTCACTATAGGAGTTTGGGGTTCCTATTGAGTAGGTTCCTGAACTGATTCATGGGTCACTTTCCCATCCAGAAGATCCTCTACTACTACATATTCTTTCTTGGATTCTTCCCTGTTTTCCTGCAACTGTTGCTTATACATGACTTTCTCATTAAAGACCACATCCCTAGACCAAATGATTTTCTTGTCCTTAATACTCCAACATTTAAATCCAAAGTCATCACCACCATAACCAATGAAAGTACATTTTTCTGATTTATCCTCTAGCTTGGTCCTATCATCCTTGTCTATATGAACAAACACCTCACATCCAAAGACTCTAAGAAATGAATAATCAACTTTCTTACCATACCATGCCTCCTCAGGTATGCCTCCATCCAAGGCACTTGAGGGTCCTCTATTTATCAAGTACATAGCTGTGCTCACCGCTTCTGCCCAAAAATAAAGAGGCAGTCCTGCATGTAACCTCATGCTCCTAGCACATTCCATTATTGTTTTGTTCATCCTTTCTGATACCCCATTCTGCTGTGAAGTTCCTGGAACCGTCTTTTACCTACGGATTCCATTCTTAGAACAGTAATCATTAAATTCATTGTTGCAATACTCCCCTCCATTATCTGACCTGAGACATTTTAGCTTAAGACCTGTTTCATTCTCTACCAAGGCTTTCCATTTAACAAAAGTGTCAAATACATCAGATTTGTTTCTAATACAATAAACCCAAACTTTCCTTGTTGCATCATCAATAAAAGTAACATAATAACTTGAACCCCCAAGAGATGATACCTGAGCCGGCCCCCACACATCAGAATGTACCAGCTCTAACTTACTCTCTTTCTTCGTAGGTCCAACCTTGAGAAACCTTACTCGCTTCTGTTTCCCATATATGCAGTTCTCACAGAAATCCAAACCTGTTTCTGTATATCCATGCAAATTCTTCTTTATGATCTTCATGCCCTTATGGCTCATATGACCGAGCCTATAGTGCCATAATGTTGTATCTGCATCTGAAGCCACAAGATTACAATCATTAGTACTATCAGTGGTTAAATACAAGGTTCCAACCTTCTTACCTCTTGCCACCAACAAGAGCACCCTTGGTAACCTTCCAAGAGTCTTCTGTAAATATCACAGTACAACCATCACTTCCCAACTGCCCTACCGATATCAAATTTTGTCTTAATGTAGGAACATGTCTGACATCCTTCAATAGCCAAGTATTCCCATTCTGCATCTTAACCTGAACAGAACCTTTTCCAACTATGCTGCAAGGCTCATCATCACCAAGAAAAACATGCCCAAAATCTCCTTGAACATAATCAACAAAATAATGCCTATGTGGAGAAGCATGGAAAGAAGCCCCTGAATCTAAAACCCAAGATTTAGTAATATTGTGCAAAGAAAGAATCAAAGCATCCTGACATACATTACCCGTTGCCACATTTGCCTCCTTGTTTTCTTCTTGTTGTTTCTTCTTATCCCGAAGCTCCCAACAGTCCTTCTTTGCATGCCCAGGCTTTCCACAATTCCAGCATACAATCTTGTTCTTGGATTTTGACTTTGCCCGATCTTTTGATTTTCCATGGTTTCCTCTATTCTTATGTCTCCCTCTAGTTTCCACTGTCAAAGCATTCCCTGAAGTAGAAGATTCCCCAGAGATTTTTCTTCACATTTCCTCGCTTAGAATCACCCCTACAACATCCTCAAACTTCAACTTTGAGTTACCTGGAACCGAGTTACTTACCGCCATTACCAAGCTATTCCAACTCTCAGGTAAAGAGCACATAATTAATAAAGCCCTAACTTCTTCATCAAATTCTATTGTAACCAAAGCTAGCATATTCACAACCGTATTGAAATCATTTAAATGATCTACTACTAAACTATTCTCAGACATCTTCATATTAAATAACTTTTTCATTAAAAATATCTTGTTAGAGGCAGAGGGTTTTTCATACAACTTCCCTAATGCATCTATTAGATCTTTTGTATTCTTTTCCTTTGAAACATTAAATAATACCGAAGATGTAAAGACACAGCCAGATTGTCCCAAGTGCCTTCCTATCCAGCAAATCCCATTCCGCATCTATCATACTCAAGGGTTTTTTCACCTTCTCAGACAGTGGAGTATAAAGATCCTTCTGATAAAGGTAATCTTCCATCTGCATCTTCCAAAGACTGAAATTCTACCCGTTGAATTTATCAACCCTAGATCTTCCATCATCTGCCATAGCTCCCACTCAAGCTAAAAAAAATTTCCCTGTGATTCAACACTTCAACAAACCAAACCAGGCTCTAATACCAATTGTTAGGAAATAAGGGATAAAATATGTGGGATAATCCCTCACAGAATCGCAACAGTAGAAACTAATATGCAGAAATTCTTACAGATCTCAAATAAAATTGCAGAATAAAATAACATAACACAAAGAGACAATTATTTAACATGGTTCACCCAATTTGGGATACATCCACCAAGAATCACTTTCTCATATTTTATTACAAGCCACCGCTCTCTCAATACAATACCCAGATCCGTTTGGAGCTATACTCAACAAACTCTACAGAATTCACACCCAAATTCAAAACACATCTACAATACATTTACTTGTACATCTATCATATGCATAAGACCATATAAATAGACAACTGCTTAAGTAGTTTTATAAAACCTTTGGTATCAAAACCATGGGCAAAACCCGTCCCATAAACCTATGTTTCAAAAAACTTGCCCATATGAGAAGAGCACGTTTCTTGATATGTCAGGTGCATTTTTTTAGGCTAAAAAAAATTTACGCCTAAAAAAAAAAATTCGAGGATACATGAAAAGTGTACAGTACTCTTAGTGTACAGTTTTCAACACTTTCACACATGAAAACAGGCTCCACAACCTAACAAAATGTGTAATGTTGCGGTTCTCCCCAATAAAATGTACCTTTCCCCTTTAGTAACTCTTCCAAGGTTGCAGCAATTTTGGCATACCCTTTCATGAATTTTCTATAATATCCTGTATGACCTAAAAATCTATGCACCTCACTTTTCCTGGTAGGTGCTTCCAAGCCTAAAATGACTGCAACCTTCGCTGGATCAACCAGTAAACCTTTCTTATAGATTATATGTCCTAACAATATCCCAAATTACATAGCAAATATTCATTTCTTGATGTTCAAAGAGATACAAAATTGTCTAGACCGTTCAAACACTAAGCACATATTGTCACAATGATCTTTCACAAGCCCATATACTATCCAATCATCTAGGTAGACCTGTATGAAGTGTTGAATAAAATCTTTCAATGCCTGAACAACTATGTGTGAGAATATAGCAGGCACATTTTTTAATCTAAAAGGCATCACAGTATAGGAAAAACTACCCCATTCAATAGCAAATGTTGTATTTTCTTGATCCTCCTGAGAAATCCTAACCTGATGATACCCAAAAAAACCATCTGTGAAGTAATATATTTCGCACCCTGCAACTCCTTCTAGTATTTCCTCATTGAATGGCATAGGGAATGGATATGTGACACATGCAACATTCATCTCCTTATAGTCCACACATATTCTAATTCTTCCATCCTTCTTAATACTGATCACCATTAGGATAACCCATTATAAATCATCAAGGGGCTTGATAATTCCATATTTCAACATTTTATCAATTTCTTCTTTTACCTTTTCATGCAAATTAGGATTCATTCTGTAAGGTCTCTTTCTAACTAGTCGTGCACCCTCCTTAAGTTTTATCTTCATTTCCCTAAGTGATTCATGCATGCCTTTAATTTCATGATACCCTCAAGGGAATAAGTCATGATAATCCCTGAGTAAATCGATGATCTTTCTTACCTCTGAGTCTAACCAGTAGTATCCAATTATGGCCTCTTTAAGCTCAACCTTTGAACCTATATTCACCTTCTTTGTCTTCATTGTTTCGTGGTAGGTACGTCTATCCTTGTATGAATTTTCTAAGAGCTTGTGTACCCTTTATGAATGTTCAGTATCCAGGTTCTCAACTTCCTCATCATCCACAATGTAAACCATCTTTCCTTTCTCTTTCTCAAGGCAAGCATGTTCAAGTAGTATGGAGTCCATTTCTTCTTCCTTTTCAAAACATGCTCCAGAAACTTCCTCGCCGAATAATTCATGAATATGCTCTTCTAATTTTGCATTATCTCCCATAGTTAAGCGCTTGACAAATTTTAATGCCTCTTCTACATGAGGTTTAGTCGAAAAGTAGTCAAAGGTCTAGATCATTCATGTAGTCAAATCTTGCCAGTTTCTAGTCTCTCGATGTAGTTCTGCATATGCATACCAGGCGCATGCGCATCCTTGTAGCGTAGAATACAATTTATGCACCCATAGTGAAGGTGGTAATGCTTCATGTCCTATTGTCTAGAGTCTATCACACTACTGAATGTGATGTTGAATAGGTTGATCACCATGATAATTGTATATCTTCCTAGGTGCATTTTTCCTTATAAACCTAGTAGATAAAATGAATCCAATCTCTTCCCAGTTTATAAGATTATCTTTGTGGACTACCCACTAGCACGTTGTTGTCCCATGCGAGGTATATACTAACATATCTCTTCTCTTAATTTTATTTGTCCACTATATTTCTATGGCCTTCAAAAATGCAAGAAAATCTCTTGCCCCTGTATACCAAGGTACTGTGTTTCCTAGCCGTCGAATCAAACGAAGTCCATGCTTGCATCCAACTATGCTTTTCACCTTACACCCTACTAATTCATATGTACCATGAGCCTAATTTTCACAATCCATACTCATAGTATCACTAATAGAATGATAATCCTCCCATTGTAGGATGCCTTCTTTTGATGGTTCATTGACCTCTGGGTCTTGAATAGCACGTACATAAATTAGGTTTAATTCCTCCTCACTTAGAGGCTTAACATATGGTGTCAACTTCCCATCTGTCAAAGGTATCACAACCCTTTCCTCCTTGTTTTCAAATCTGATATACCCCTTATTGAATCTCAAGTCAGCATTATCCGCATAACACCAGGGATGTCTAAGTAGGGCTGGAAAATTTTCTACTTCTGCAAGTCCTAATACCTCAAAATCCCTAGTGAACTTGGCCCCTTGTATAGTTATAGATGCATCTTTCAAAACTCCTATGGGAGTGGCCTTAGTCCAGTTTTCCATAAATAACACATTAGATGATGGTTGTAATGGAAGCCTCCCCATTTTTACCCATGCATCTAATGTAGGCACATTTACTTACACACATGTATCAATCAATATGTTGCTCAATAGGCACCCATCCACAACAACATTCAGATTAATTTATTTTTCATATTCAATGCTATCAGGGGGAATATTTGCATGCAGAATCTACTTTCTGGTATCAAGATTTACGCATGGAGTGTTCCCTTTTAACCAACTACCTAATAGTGGAATAATGTTCTCCTGGCACAACATCTTACACACCTCTCGCAGATCATCGATATCAGTTTGGACTGTCTCTGATGCTTTTTTTTACTCCTTTAGGTATTATATCTCACCCTAAAGATTCCTTAGCACTTCCATGATATCCTAGTAAACTTCCTTCTAATGATAAGGATCTGGGTACCTTACATGCAAAACCTCCTCCTTGGTAATTGTAGGCTTCTAGTGTAATGCCTCTCTTGCGCGCACCACTTCAACACGTGTAGTAATCTTCACTATCAATACCTTAGATCCTTTTGTTATCTTAGGCATCCACTGATCTTCTACTGCACACTGGATTCTAACCATCCTAGCACCTTTATTTTTTTGCTTATGCTACTTACTCAGATGCTCATATAAGTCTGAGAACTCTTCATAGCTATGGTTCTTTCCATAGAAATAACATGTAATATTCTGAGAACATTCATGCCTATAGTGGTTAGGAGATCTACATGTATAACATGTTTCACGAGGGAACTCACCTCTTCCTCCACCATGGCCTCTTCCTCCATATTCACCATGATATCCACATCCCCTTCCACGACCTCCTTCAAAATGCCCCTCATTCCTGTCATAGAGCGTTTGATTATGATCTCGATCCTGGTGCTCATTCTTACCATTAGAATTATCTGTTATACTTGTATGTCATACTACACTGTCTATAGCATCCTGGATCTGACCAATCAACTGACAATCCTCAGTATCATGGGTCATGGACCTGTAAATCTTACAAAAGCAAGATACATTCTTCCTTATCACATGTTGTAACAAAGGATAGTGACTAGCATAATCATTCAAATGGCAGATCTCACAGTCCAACAATAATGAGCGTATAGATCTGTGAGGGAAACTATCCTTGGTGTGGCCTTCCACTTCACAATCTATACACCAAATTCCTGAGCACATTTCATGGGTTGAATTTGCTGATAGCTTCTATAACTACTTTTTAATAGCTACAATATGTGCCTCTAATAAGGGACTAACGCCAGTGTCAATGCTCCCAACTTCCTTAGCATGCAAAGCTGCTTCTAGTGCTTCACGCAGATCAGTGTATGTCTTATGTGATAGCACCCTTCTAAAAGGTGTAATGAATCCTCCAACGAACCATTGTGCATGCTGGCTAGCATGAATATCATAAGATAGCTTAGATATAAGTATCTTAAAATGAGCATCATACTCACGTACACTCTTAGTAGTGCCTTGCTTGATATCCTTGAGTGCATTTATACTCTTTTGCTCAAACTTAGGGATATGGAACTCTTTCAAGAAAGCATCCCTCAATGCTACATAATCCACGCAAGTTTTATCAGGGTAAAACTTCCTATACCAACCATGTGCCCACCCCTGTAATGTAGTAGTGAATTGACCTGCCTTACCCTCAGCATTCATGATCCCTTTAGCGTGCCACAATATTTCACACATATGCACATGTTCAGCAGCATCCTCTATACCTCTATATTCTAGGAGACGAAGAGACATCTCCATATAGATATTTTTTGGTTGATGTTGACCTTGACCACCTGATACAGAACCTCCTATGTTCCCTCTATCTCCAGAACCACCATATCCACTAAAACTAGAACCACCTATACCTCCTGATCCTCCACCTATGGTTGGAATAGGACCTGTAGATGTACTCCCATGTGCTTTGACAGTAGTACTATACTGAACCCCTATATTCTGTGAGGTAGTTCTACTTCTAGAGGTGAATCCAACATTCTACGCGCTCACATTCTGTGCAAATGATGCACTTAAGAATGTTCCTCCAAATAACATTAAAGTCATCTATCCTGCCATTGATGTACTTGATCCTTGACTTGCTCCTACTCTCCTACTTCCCAAGTTAGCTTGTTGGTTACTTGTTGTACTAGATACTGAAAAACCAAGCACAAGGGCTAGGTCACCAGGTGGATTAAGATGCACACCCGCAGGTCCAGGTAGTCTCTACTAGCACACTTCTGTGTGAGGCCGAGGGGGGATCTCTATCATGCTTTCTAAGATGGGAGAGTTACTAATGCTCTGGATCCATGTCTTCTACATGAGCTATAAATCCTTCATGATCCATCTCTCTCCTAAATGCCATACTTTCTATAATAGAACTCTACTTCTTTATCTCCCTCTCACGCACCTCATTATACTTAAGCCACCTTTCTTCTCTCTACCTCTCTACCACTAGGTCTGCCATCTTTCACCAAACCTGTTCCTACCCTCGCGCGTGGTGAAGTTTAGTTAGCCATCATTTTACTCTTTAGGTTCAAAGTTACCATCAATATCTTGATCACCAATGGAATGCCTTGCAAATATGGTCCTCTTAGATACCGCAAAAACTAGAATTCAGCTACCTCTGGGAAAGAGTACGTCGAAATTGAATATTCTAGAATATAACTATTTAGAACACCATGAAACCACGTATCCACATCATGATTCCAGATCAAATCAACATCATAAAGGGCCTAAAATTATTCCTATGTCCAAATAAGTGCGTGATACCTCCAATTCTGCTAAGATTCATAAGCAGTAAGCCACTCGTATAGTTCTATTGGAAAGATAACGAAAAATCTCTCATATAAGTTTTCATACATATTTTGTTCTATCCAAGTGTGTGTGTTAAACTTAGACCCACTGCTGAACCGCCGTGCATATTCTTTCCCCATATCATGTATCCATTCCTCAATACTTGATAGAGTTAACCGGTATGTCTTCATCACGAACCATCCTGAAAATAACTAAAAAAGAGGTCCTAGAAATGAAACCAATGATTTAGCCTAGAATTTACCAGATAACACCTTAGTCATGCTGGCACATGACTCAGCCTTGACTGAGTGCTCACTCAAAGCACAAAAAGGTACCAGGTCCCTCTTTACGGTTGTTGTAGTAGGATGTCAGCATGATGAAGGAGGAAACATATAGATTCATAATTAATCCATCATTCTACAATGCATGCTACCCAGATATCTATGAAAGAACAAGTTTAAACAGTAATAATGATTGAATCAATAACATGCACTACTCAATTACACACAGAATGACACTCATATTCAGCCAATATCTTCCATCTCTTAACAAATACAGAATCTCCTTACAGTATTGTCAGTCTATACCAATGCGTGTATGGATCTAATATAGTAATTCAATTATATGTGTATATCTCTATACCTCCATACATCCATCACACTCTCTCTGTGTATATTCTCTATTACACACACACCTACATACATATATATATGGTGGGGACTTTCCCTTCACTGCTTATCTATTCCATAAATAGGCAACATGTTATTGATAGCCACACACCATTTACAGGCATAGCCACACATGCAAGTGTGATATCTATAGACCTCTTGCAATTAACTAAAGTTTCAATCCTATTCTTAGCTCATCTCCATGCAAAATGCTTTGATCCACTCCTCCAAAGATAGACAATGCATGGCGCGCATGTCTCTTCATCTTTGGGGTGTTCCACATGTCATCTTCTAAAAATAGGTCCTCATGCACAAAATTAGCTAAGTCCTAAAATTTGAACTTGCCTTCCACACGCGGATCCTTCCTGTCCTTCCGCGCCCTTGGTCGTGGCCTTCTATCCCGTGGGGACTCCTTGTGTGATCTTTGAAAAGTATTATTTGATCAACAATACATCACCAACCTATTCATTTCTTCATCCAAGAGCCTTATTTTGACAATTATGGAGCATATATAACTCTCAATATAAATTGGGAACTTAATATTGGTGTTATGCTTCCCTAAAATCAATCTATGCACTTCATCTAGTATCCTAGAAAATTCAAGAAGTGCACACTTGTCATCTAAGCAATTCGGTAGCATATATGGGGTGCCATGGAAATCACTTACCTTTATGTATGTGAAAAATCTTAATTGTATAAATTAACAACCAAACTCACTGGTTACCTTTCTTGCACTTGTAGATATTATAAATTGCTCCAATTCTGGCTTGAATAGGTAAATAATTAGTGGAAAGAAAATATCAATGTGATCTTATGAAATAATTGACTTATGGCATGGTATGTTGTATATAAGGTAGGATGTCATATAAAATTCACACTTCAGTGTGGATCCTTCTTGAATTTTTATTTCCATCTTACTAAGTCGGTCATGGATAGACTATCTTATGAGTTTAGTCGAACAAATTTTATCTTTGTAAAAGAGGACAATTTGGATGCATTTGAACATCCATTATTGGAAATAATAAGTAGAACTCAAACATGCCATTATTCTCAATAAGGTGATGAGGTCCTCAACCGCCTCAATAAAATATGACCTAATTAGTTTGTTAGGAATCTTTGTATGAACCCCTAACCTTTAACAAAAAATTATTGTTCTTGATCTTGGAGTAAGCAACATGATGGGTGGTCCATAAATTCCCTTTTGATTCAATGGTGATGTCAACAAACTCTTTTATCTTATGTAATCCCAGCATTGCTTGGAATTTTTTAGGTATTAATGAGAGAATCTTTGCACCATTGTCATCCAAAACTTCCATGGTTTTTGGGTTGTAATCTTCTGCACATGCCCATACCAATTCAGGGCATTGAGTGGAAGGAGTAAAAGTGGATGAAAAATCAATTCCACTTACATTGATAGCTATCATGAATTCACTTCTTTTGGGGGCATGAAGTCTCTGAAGAAAATCAGCCAAGTCTCCTTCCCCAAATTTGTATCCATCACTTCATTCGAATTGTGCATGATGTGGGATTTAACATGAATATTGGCCAGCTAGATATTCATCTTTAGAATATTGAACAAAAATACAGCCTATATATATGACAAAAAATAGTGTAAAGGAGAGAAAACATGTGCTTAATACCACCTAAAGCCCTTGGAATGATGATAACATATAAGTATCAGGCCTTAGAACTTACATGTGCATGTGCAGCTCAAACCTTCAGTTGCAAACCAAATGAAGACAAAAAGACTTCAATTCCTTCACAATGTAAATATTTGCAACCCGTTCTCTAATTTGATAGCTCTGGTTCTGTCTCTAAGGATCATGAATGCTTAATCACCTTCAAACTTAATGGTAGTGTAAAGAACTTAGCCAAATTTTTGATCATATAGTCACTCACACGAAGGTCATTAATGGTAGAAGACTTAATTTCTTTTACACAATTGTGACCGTCAGTCTACAATTAAAGTTTAAATGTGGTTCATCCACGTATATAGATCTAGTAGGGATTGGGGATGAGGGATCACTTTTCATCTTTGCAAAACTATGAAAATGCAAAGTGTAAAGCACTATGATATGTCTGACATAAAAATTTTATGATAATACACCGTGTGTCCATTGGAGGGCCTGGGACCTTAAGAGGCACATTACATTTTTGCATTAACTATAAAAATACAAAGTGCAAGTATGCATGGGATTCTTGATGCTGAAATGAGTTGATGGAATGACATGTGTACCCTTCATATGTAGGTGTTGGAGGTGCATCTTGCACATTTGCATGATATGTGAAATTGCAAAGTGTAAGGATACAAAGTACACCCACCCGCTATTTGTAATATTTCATGGAATATTCTCTTTTTCGAGTGCTAGGAATTGATTTACACATTGCAACATTACATAAATTATGAATATGTTTAAGAGGCCCTTAAGTGCGAAGATACCCCAAATATTCTATTTTTTGGGCGGCGGGGATGGATTTTCATTTTGCAAATCTGCATAAGTTGTAAATCTACAAATTCACACAAGTAAAATTTTTGAAGGCCATAAGCCTTCCTTCAAAGGTTCAAGCATACCAATGGAATCTTCAAGAGCTTGCGTATGTCCTCTCAACAAGCAGATACTCGTTGTGTCAGTTGAGAATATTAGATTTCCTTGATCTCTTCCTCCCATTCCATCCGGATTGTATTTTTACATTCCATATCCATCTATCCATTTCATTTCGTCTATCTTGGCACGAACTTGGGAGGTCGAGTGCACCCTAGAGTCACATGTTTATTCTTAGGCATATAATGTCCAAAGTAACCTTATTGTGAAAATAAAATATGATTTTCCCACTAGTTGTGACACTTATGATGGGGATGATGGTGATGATTTTTAAGGACCATAACCCATGGGAATAGTTCAATGTATCCCTAAATGGTATACTAATATGATATAAGATGAAAAATTATATGGTCCTCTCAACACATCTTCTCCTAGACCATAGACTTCTAACAAATCTCGTGAAGAGTTAAATTTTTCCTTAATGAGTAGAATTATTGAATTATTCGATTCATTTATAGTTTAAGAAGACCTATGGTATAAATCTTGGAAAGATGCCATGAAAGGTGAGTTTCAATTAGTGATGAAGAATAACACTTGAATTTACTAAAAATCATGAATACACTATGAAACACGTAAAATGTTAAGATGTTATCTAAAAAGGACGTGACATACCTGCAAATGAATCAATTTTATTTGGACATAGAGCTCCAGAACATGGGGAATAGTTCAAGGACCATCAAATAATGTAAGTTAGAACACTAAATCAATCATGAATATAGATAATATATGGAGATATAAATGTTTATTTTAAATATCAAAATGGGCACCAACATCGGTTCCAACTCGGTGATGGTCCCAATGGGTACCATAAGGACCAAAAAATAAACTCATGTAAGAAGTAGACTAGGTGCCTAATCCATTAGGTAAGAAGTCAAAAGTGTAAAAATATATGATCATGAAAAAACTGAGAACACCTTGATTACAAGACAATTGACAAAAGCTAATCACAAAAGATCATCAAATGAAAAGGAACACAACACAAAACACAAGAAAGGAAAATAACATTATACACAATACAATGATATACGTGGAGGTATAGTTCAATCCAATAAGCGTTTTAGGTATTTTCCATTGATAGGAAACTCTAGAAATTGTCCTTCTCAATATCTTAATAAGAAAGTGTGTTCTCCAATCCTAATGTCTATGGAGTAAAGACGTGTCCATAGTGCATAAAAATTCCCATGCTTCCCTTTGTCTTCATGTCTTATATCCCATAGCATAACCAAGTCTCCAACATCGAAGATCCTTGGAGTAATCTTCTTGTAAAATATCTTCTTAATATTTTCTCTAAATTTAATATTCCTTTGATGTGATTCCCTCCTAATCTCATCCAACTCAACAATTTGGTTCATCCTAGTAGAAAAAGGATCAACTTCATCACCTTCTCCCAAATTTTTGAATGAACTGATTATGTAGATAATTGAAAATGAATAGGTAGAATATCCTTAATATCATATACCAATTCAAATGGGATTTTCCCAGTAGCTCTCTTTGTTGTAACTGTTATCCAAAATTCACCCCTCAAGGTAAATTTGATAACATACATTAAATTCTTCAATCCCGAGCAAGTAGATTGATTCAATGCCCAAAATCATGTTTTGGGGGTCCCCCTTGGTTTCTCCCTAACTCCCCCATCCAAGGAAAGAATCCAACAAGTTAGAAAAAAAATTGAAAAAATCTAAAAATGAAGTCACATGCTTGTTTTAATGCATTGCAGGAGGTTGCGGATCGTACCAAGGTATAGAGATGAAATACAAAGGAATCAGCTAAATTGGCTTTTTGTGTCCTAGACCGCACAAGTTCAACAGGGACATGTGGGGCGCACATTGCTGAAATCACCGCAGGTAAAGAAAATCAGAAAAAGTAGAACTTTTTGTCCCAAGCGGTCCGTGGGACAGTTGGGACACAGGTACGCACGGGACATGAAAAGATTATTTTTCCACAAGTTAGTGCATTGTGGCTGGCATGGAGAAATGTGTCCAGGATAGTTGGGACAAAAGTATGTGCGGGACACGCAAAGGTGAAAAATCCACAAAAGGAACCATACGTTGCGGCGAGTGCGAAGGTCAACGGCATTCACGGCCCAGTCAATGGTGAACGCGTGGGGACAAGGAAGCCTAAATCAGGAAATGTGGATGAAAGTGTTTAGGACAGCTGGGACACATAGACCCGATTTTGTCAAGATAGCCGCAATGAAGAGAAAAGTCAATGTTTGACCTCTCGAACTTCAAATGGCCATAACTTTTGACTCTGAGCTCCAATTTTCATAAAATTGGACTTTTTGGAATGAGCACGACATCTTGTGCATCACAAAAATTGGATTTATTTAATTTTGATGAGGTTAGATATATTAAAATAAGATATACATGTTCATCTCCAATCAATTAATGCTCATTCCCGTCAAATGGCAGAAAATGCCTGGCAGACCCAAAATAGCTGTCCGCACTCAGAAGGCCATAATTTTTGCATTTTTCAATGAAATCCCATGAAATTGGTACCATTGGAATAATTTCTCTGAGCCCAATGCACAACAATCATGAAACTTAGAATTTGATGAAAAATTGATGAATATTTTTCATAAAACATGGTCGGGTTCGTGACAGTGTTTTATTTGGTAGTTGGGAGTGCAATTAAGAGGCATGGTCATCATTCTTTCTCTGTTGCACCACCTGGGATAGTATGGGGAGCCTTTTTTAAGTAACATACAATTATTTCACTCCATTTAATGCATCTTACAAGTATTTGAAGGAAATATTTCAAGATTTCCATTTTCCCCTTCTCTCTCTCTTCTCATTTTTTCTATAAATTGGAGTGTTAGGCTCATTGTAAAGGAAGTAGTTTTTTTGTAGCAAAGCTCTGTCAAAATTTATTTGTGAAGAAAATGTGTTGTAGTCCCTTGTAGTGGACTCCTTGCATGGTGATCCAAGCCCTTATCTTGTAATAGATTGAATTGTGCATATCATGAAGCAATAAAATACAAGTTTGTGGATGCATCTTCCCCTGCTGTGTTTGTTTGCACTCTTCTTGCCCTTTCAACCTTCATTACAAGAATATTGTGTCTATTTTTATGCTCTTCCAAGGACTCATTATTATTATGCATGTATGAAATATTGTTGTGAATGCATTTGCGAGATTGTGGAGAACTGTTATCACCCCTTCTAGTATGCATTTTACTTCTATTTTTCACACATTGGAAGACTACTCTCACACCCCTCCTTTTCTGGTGTATCACCACTTTAGTGTAGGCTTTCACTTTCATGCATTCTCTCTCCTTGGTCCCTTGGAAAGTTAGATTAGAAAAGATAGTTTTTCATGCATTAGAGTACATTGTGGCAGGTAGTTTAGGAGTAAGAACCAGCTTTCTCTGGAGGTCTATCTCAAGTAGCAAGTCCCACAACTTGGAGATAGTACCCATATTATCCAATCACACCGTGAGCTCAAGTATATGCACTTGTGTAAACATAAGGGTGTTCTGATTTGGTGATAACAGTTTTGGCATGCCCAGTGGGACAGAAGAAGTCTTCATTTTAAGTACAACAAGATTGATGTGCACTTGTTGTAAGTTTCCAGCTTTGAAGGAGCTTTGAAATTGCACATCTGGCGACTCCAAAAGAGGTAGAATCCACTGGTTTCATCACTCCAGGCCTGGAAAATTATGAGAAGAATTTAGACCAAATCAAGAACTAGGGAAGAAGGAATGTTTTTTCATCTACACCTATCTCCAGATATAACAAGAAGGGGAAGAAGAGATCAAAGGTCTCCATCTCCACCAAATAGAACCTTGTCAACACCTCCACCTAGAAGACCTTTCATTCAGTCAACTAGAGTTCTTCGACCAATCAGGATGGCACAACCAAATCCATATGTCAACTTCACTGGCAGCAATCCACTTGCCCTAAATGCACAAAATCCAGTCCCGATTGCAGCATTAAAGAGCATCACGATATTTCACTGGGGAAAACTAGACTTCCCCTGGTGATCATGTCCAAGATATTAAGAATGTCTGTACAATCCATGAAATCCATGAGATGGAACATTGCAGTCAAGTTGATTTCCTCTTCATTCAAAGGGAAAGCTTCACAATGGTTCAGGAGCCTTATGGTAGGCTCTATCCAGAATTGGAATCAATTGTGCATAGCTCTCCACAACCAGTTTGGAGAGAAAGGTGATAACTTATCTTTGTTGGAGCAACTAACAACAATCAAGAGAGCCCCAAATGAGCAGCTAATAGACTTTAACCTCAGATTTCAACAAACCTAGGGTAGGATCCCAACAGCAATAAATCCCACTGAACAAAGGTGCCTTCTTATACTTTCTTAGGGCTTTGAATTCTGATATTTCTTTGATGATTCAGTCAATGGGGGGCACAACCTTACCTATAGCCTATAGTCTTTCCATAGGGGCTAGAGAACCATTTGATTCAGGCTGGAAAAATCACTCCTAGGCCATCCATGCCTCTATACCCTGAATTAGGAATCCCAAATACTAGCCAAACACCTACATTAGCTCCTATACCCACCCCAAGGAATCAAAGCTCAGCTGAAGCCTCCACTTCATCATCTAACAACTCCAAGGAACTCTAAGAGGTCATGAAGCAATTTCAAAACTTGGGTAATGAGCTAGTAACCATCAAAAGACAACAAGCTCAGAGTTCTAGGCCATATCAGCCTCAGGCTCAGTCTCAAGGTCAGTATCAGACTAGACCCCAATACCAACAAAATAGGCCACCATCTTAGACTGTAAATCAGAGCCAAAACCAAGGACAGTCTCAAGCTGCTAGACCTTTTAGGCCATACGATCCAAGTATAGCTTCAACATCAAGGGCATTGGTTCTAGTGCATAGAATAACATGGCCCAGGAATATGACTAGTGTTTCCCATGCAATCAAGCTCACAACCAATCTATGTGCTTTAATGGTGCATTAAATCAAGCTCTGATGGTGAAAACCATTGGTGTGTCACAAGAATCTAGCCATGAAGAAAGTCATCATCAAGGAAGCACCTCAGCAAGGGACATCTCCAAATGAAACTATGCTTGTCAATTGGCAGGCTGAAGATTTCTGTGGTATAAATCAAATACCTTCTCAAAGTGTAGCAGCCAATACATGCTCCAAGAAGAGAAACATTGGGGAAGGATAGTCATCCAACTCAAATGGTCCACAACCCTCTATTACTCCACAAGGTGTTGGTAATCAAAGTACAATTCCAAATGTGCAGGGTCAGCCCAAACCACCTTCTAAACCATCTCAAGTGTCGGTTGCAACAGCTCAGGTGCTAGAGAAGAATGTGCAGGGAAAGGGGCAGTAGAGAGATAGCTCGTCTCATTCAACATCATTGATTAGATGAAGAAAATGAATGTAAACATCTCAATGTGGGAGTCATTGGCTATCCCAGGATAGAGAGACCTATTGCAGGCTGCTATGGAAAATTGGTCAGCATCAAATCAGCCACCCAATCAACAAGAAAAGGTTCTTACCAATGCAACTCAACCTGAAGGAAATCATGGAGGAAAACAAGGTAAAAATTTGAAGCCCCCTCCATTCTATGTCTCATTGATCATAGGAGATAAGTTGGTACATAATTACATGATTGACTCGGGAGCAAGTAGCTCAGTCATGCCAAAACAAATAGCTGATCAGTTAGGTCTTCAATATGAAGTCATCTCTAGGGGTGTAGTGCAATTGGATGGGACAGTAGTGACAACGGTTGGAGTAATCAAATATTTGAGCCTCACATTGCACACATGTCCCAATGTAATGGTGTTACAAGATGTGTCGTCATAGACTTGCCACCACTCTTTGCATTGTGTTTGTCAAGAGACTTCACTGCTAAAATTGGAGGCTATCTTTTAGCTGATTGGTCACACATGTTATTCAGAACAAGGTATGGAACTAAGGCTATGATCAGATCTGAGCCTATTGTAGATTTTCATATAGAGCCCCATACGCAGAGTCCAATCAATGCAAATTGTTCAGCATTCGATCAAGAGGATTATCCAAGCACTCATGAAGCTGACACCAAGGTCGGATGCATTTCAGACTTGACTCTTGATGAATGGGCAAACAAAAGACACACATTTTATCCATACAAAGAAATGGAGGAATCCTGAGCTAGGAGTTTATTGTTTACATGAAGAGAATCAACCTCTCCCCAACATCACCAAGCCAGATCACAAGGGCAAGAATGAAGTATGGAAATTGTTCTTTGATGGATCAAGAAGTAGACAAGGTGCAGGAGGAGGATCTATGCTCATTTCACCACAAGGTACAAAGTATTACTCGGCCTTCCATTTCAAGTTTTCTTGCTCAAACAACACAGCTGAGTATGAAGCCTTAATTCATGGATTGCATTGGGCAAGGAAGAAAGGCATTAAGAATTTGCAAGTATTTAGTGATAGTGAGCTGATTGTGAACCAAGTCAGAGGACAAAATGCTGCCAAGAATGATCTGTTGAAGAACTACAAAAATCAGGTATGGGATCTCATTGAATATTTTGAAGCTTTTAGCATCAATTCCATCCCAAGGAAGAAGAATGAAGTAGTAGACAGACTAACAGCAATTGGGGTTGCATTTGATGTTGTAGAAAGTATCAAAAGTGAGAAATATCCAGCCTCATATCAAAGTGGTTGTGAGACCAGTCTGTTCCAGATAACAACACAAGTTGGCAAGTCTTCAAGAATGATCAGCAAATTGTCAATTTCCTACAAGAAGAAGCTGAGTTCTCCACCAGAAATCAAGACAAGCTGGAGCAACAGTATGGTGACCAAGTGGTGCAGCTGAGAACTAACAAATTACCAAAAGGCCTTATAACCTTGGAGTCAATCTTCAACCCGAATGATCAGTTCCGGAAGGAGAAAGCAAACATTCAGGTAAAGGGTGAAGATTCAGAGCCTATTTTAGTAAATGAAGGCAAGACATTGCAAATTGGCAAAGTAAGTACCCCACAAGAGAAATCTGAATTTGTTCAGCTTTTTCAAGAGTTCCCAGATGTCTTTCTTGGACTTACAAGGATTTAAGAGGTTTCAACCCAAATTTGGCACAACATACTATTGAGCTGGATCCAGAATCCAAGCCTATCAGGCAGAAGCAAAGGCCAGTGAATCCCCATATTGAACCTCTCATGAGAAAAGAGTTGAACAAGTTGATTGAGGCTAGTATCATCTTCCCTATCAAACATTCAAGTTGGGTTACAAACTTGGTGCCAGTGAGAAAGAGAAATGGAGAAATAAGATTGTGTGTGGACTTCCATGATCTAAATAGAGCATCACTCAAGGATCATTATCCACTTCCATCAATGGAACAAATCTTGCAGGTTGTAGCTGGTTTAGAAAGGTTTTCATTGCTAGACAGATACTCGGGCTATAATCAGATAATGGTGAAGGAAGAAGATCAATTCAAGACAGCCTTCACTACAAAATGGGGCACATATGCTTACAAGAAGATGCCATTTGGACTGTCAAATGCTGGAGCAACATTTCAGCGAGCTATGGATATGGCATTCAAAGGCTTAATCAACAAGATAGTGCTGGTATACCTAGATGATATCACTGTCTTCTCAAAGAATGTAGCAGACCATCTCTTTCACCTCAGGCAAGTGTTTCAGAGGTGTAGAAGGTTTGGAGTGTCATTGAATCTGAAGAAGTGTGTATTCTTGGCACACAAGGGAAAATTTTTGGGCCACATTGTCTCAAGGGAAGGGTTGACAATTGATCCTGAAAGGGTTGAAGCCATCTGAACACTTCCATTGCCACACCACAAGAAATCTCTCCAAAGCTTCTTGGGAAGGATAAAATTTGTTTGCAGATTTGTGCCTAATTTTCCACTCTTGTGAAGCCTTTAACAATGATGTTGAAGAAGAGTCTTGCATTCAAATGGACAGTAGAAGAAAAGAGAGTTTTGAGAACATCAAGCATGCAATATCAGAGCTCCAACTCTTATCAACCTAAAATTTTCAAAGGACTTCATGTTGTATGCTTTTGGAGGATCAGATACAATCTCAGCTATCTTGACACAGCTGAATAGAGAAGGTTCAGAACAGCCCATAGCATTCTTCAGTCAAATCCTGGAAGATTACGAAGTAAAGTATTCTTTCATTGAAAAGCATGTCCTTGTTGTCATCAGGAGTTTGAAGAAGTTCAAACACTTGGTCTTGAACAATAAGATTCAACTATTGGTGTCTCATGCTGGTGTTAAGGACTTTCTCCTAAACAAAGATTTGAATGAGAAGAGAGAAGGTTGGATCACTCGAGTAATGGAATACGACATTGAAATCAAAGTGACCAAACTAGTTCATGGCAAGGGTTTGTGTGAGCAACTTGCTTCCAAACAACCTGATGGGTCAAAAGGTGAAGAAGATGTTGTCCTGTTACTACAAAATGATCAAGAACAACCAACTGACAATGCACCCATTCCATGTTGGACTCAAGACTTGGTGCATTATCTCCAAACAGGTTTGTGCCCCTCAAGAATGGAACAAAGCTAAGAGGAGATACTTTAGATTACAAGCCATCCTGTATGTACTCATTAATGGCATCTTGTTCAAGAAGGATATCAATGGTGTTCTATTGAGATGCATTGGAATAGGTCAAGTTGAGAAGATATTACATGAGTTCCATGACGGAGAAGCAGGAGGCCACTTTTCTCCATGAGTAACAACTCTCAAAATCATGAAGGTTGGTTACTATTGGCCTACAATGTTCAATGATTGCTACTCATGGGTCAAGAAATGCAAGAAATGTGCATTCTTCATAGGGAAAGAAAGGTTAGCAGTGTTGCCCCTTCATCTGATTTCAGTAAATCAACCATTCATGCAATGGGGATTGGACTTCATTGGGGTTATCAATCCAAATTCAAGTCAAGGCCACAAGTGGATACTTACGGCAACAGACTATTTCACCAAGTGGACTGAAGCAGTGGCACTCAAGGAGGCAAATGAATCCAACATCTTGGATTTCTATGAAGGGATAGTCACGAGGTTTGGTGTCCCTGCCACTATCATATCAGACAATGCATTGGCATTCCTTGGCACAAAGATCACTGAATGGGCTATCAAGAATTGTGTGTACCTCAGCACTTCATCAAATTATTACCCTCAGGGTAATGGTCAAGCAGAGTCTACAAACAAGAACCTACTAAGAATCATAAGGAGAACTCTTGATGAGAATCAGAGAACTTGGCATGCAAAGCTCAAATCAGCTCTATGGGCTGATAGGATCACACCCAAGAGGTCTACAGGAAGCTCTCCATACAAGCTTGTATACAGGAAAGAAGCAGTTTTACCTATATCACTCGAGTTGCCAGCATTGGAACTCATGAAATAGTTGGAACTAGCTGAGGTTGAGCCTATGGAAATCAGGTATGCAGAGCTGATGGAATTAGAAGAAACAAGAGAACATGCAATGCAGACCATGGAAAAGGATCAAGCATTGATCAAGAAGAGTTTTGACAAGAAAGCTAAGGCCAGGATATTGCAAGCTGGAGATTTGGTACTAAAGTGGGATGTTGATCGTGCAAAGCCAGGAAAGCATTCCAAGTTTGATGCCATATGGAGTGGTCCATACATGATCATTGAATACAAAGGTAGCAATGCCTTCTGGTTGGCTAAGTTCGATGGTGAAGAGTTGCAGATTCTGGTCAATGGAATCTATCTCAAACATTGCTACTAGAAAGAGATTTTCTCACCCTTGTAAATATTAATTTAGAATTTCCATTCCTCCAAGTGCTTATGCACATTGTACTGTTGTTAGAATAGTTTTTATTTCCCTAAGTGTTGGTGCACATGTCCTATTGCTTCTAGTATGTGCATGTTTACAGTTCATCGAGCTCCCGGAAAACAATTTGCAGCCACAGGAGAATCAAATCAACAGATGTTTCAATGACTCAAGGGTGTAGGTTTTCAAACTTCAGATCAGATGAAATATTATCATAACAGACTCCATGCCCAATGGATTGCTACAGGAAGCTGGCCATACTTCATCTGGCAGGCAGATAACCCCACTGAGTCACCAAAATTGTTATCCAAAATTCACCCCTCAAGGTAAATTTGATAACATGTACCAAATTCTTGAGTCTTGAGTAAATAGAATTGATTCAATGCCCAAAATCATGTTTTGGGGGTCCCTTTGGTTTCTCTCTAACTCCCCCATTCAAGGAAAAAATCCAACAAGTTAGCAAAAAAATTGAAAAAATCTAAAAATGAAGTCGCAGGCTTGTTTTAATGCATTGCGGGTCTGGAGGCTGCGGATCGTACCAAGGTTCATCATACTAGGTTTGGAGCTGAAATATACAGGAAGGATAAATCAGCTTTCTGTGTCCCAAACCGCTACAAGTTCAACAAGGACACGTGGGGCGCGCATTGCCAAAATGCCGCAGGTAAAGAAAATCAGAAAAATCGGAATTTTTTGTCCCAGGCGGTCTGCGGGACAGTTGGGACACAGGTACGTGCAGGACGCAAAAATATAATTTTCCTGCAAGTCATTGCATTTGGGTGGCATGGAGAAATGTGTCCGGGATAGTCGGGACAAAAGTACGTGCACGGGACGCGCAAAGGCGAAAAAGCCGCAAAAGGAACCATATGGTTGCGGCGAATGCGGAGGTCAATGGCCCTCATGGCCCAGTCAACAGTGGACATGTAGGGACAAGGAAGCCTGAATCGGGTGATGCAGATGAAAGTGTCTGGGACAGCCAGGACACACGGACCCGATTTTTCCGAAATAGCCGCAATGAAGAGAAAAGTCAAATGTTTGACCTCCCGAACTTCAAACGGCCATAACTTTTGACTCGAGCTCTGATTTTCATAAAATTGGACTTTCTGGAATGAGCACGACATCTTGTGCATCAAAAAAATTGGATTTCTTAATTTTGATGAGGGTAGATATATTAAAATAAAAGAAACATAGGTTCAGCTCTAGTCAATTAATGCTCATTCCCGTCAAATGACAGAAAATGCCTGGTAGACCCAAAATAGCTGCTCGCACTCAGAAGGCCATAACTTTTGCATTTCTCAACAAAATCACACAAAATTGGTACCATTGGAATTTTTTTTAATCCCAATGCACAAAAATCAATAAATTTGGGATTTGATGAGAAATCGATGAATATTTTTCATAAAACGTGTCCAGGTTCATGACAGTGTTTTATTTGGTAGTTGGGAGTGCAATTAAGAGGCATGGTCATCATTCTTCTCTGTTGCAGCACCTGGGACAGTATGGGGAGCCTTTTGCAAGTAACATACAATCATTTCACTCCATTTAATGCCTCTTACAAGTGGTTGAAGGACATATTTCGGGATTTCCATTTTCCCCTTCTCTCTCTCTTCTCATTTTTCTATAAATTGGAGTGTTAGGCTCATTGTAAAAGAATGTAGTTTTTTTGTAGCAAAGCTCTGTCAAAATTTCTTTGTGAAGCCAATGTGTCTGCAGGCCCTTATAGTGGACTCCTTGCATGGTGATCCAGGCCCTTATCTTGTAATAGATTGAATTGTGCATATCATGAAGCAATAAAATACAAGTTTGTGGATGCATCTTCCCCTGCTGTGTTTGTTTGCACTCTTCTTGCCCTTTCAACCTTCATTACAAGAATATTGTGTCTATTTTTATGCTCTTCCAGGGACTCATTATTATTGTGCATGTATGAAATATTGTTGTGAATGCATTTTCCAGATTGTGGAGAACTGTTATCACCCCTTCTAGTATGCATTTTACTTCTATTTTTCACACATTGGAAGACTACTCTCACACCCCTCCTTTTCTAGTGTATCACCACTTTAGTGTAGGCTTTCATTTTTATGCATTCTCTCTCCTTGGTCCCTTGGAAAGTTAGATTAGGAATAGTTAGTTTTTCCTGCATTAGAGTAGATTGTGGCAGGTAGTTTAGGAGCAAGAACCAACTTTCTCTGGAGGTCTATCTCAAGTAGCAAGTCCCACAACTTGGAGATAGTACCCATGTTATCCAATCACACCGTGAGCTCAATTATATGCACTTGTGTAAACATAAGGGTGTTTTGATTCAGTGGTAACAATAACTCTATCAGCCCAAAGTGTAATTTTAACTTTCTCACCCCACTTTCTCTTATTCACCTCTAATGTCCTTCATAGAATCTTGAGAAAGTTTTCATTACTTGATTCTACTTTCCCATTTCATTGTGGATTATAACTAGAGGCATATGTGATGGTAATTTCATATTTATGGAACATCGCTGCCAAATTTTTATCTCTGAAACTCATGGCATTGTCAACAACTAGTTTGATGGGAACACCAAACCTAGAAATGATGTTATTTAAGAGGAAACCCATGACCACTTGACGTGTGTATTTCTTTGTGATCTAAAAACATGATGTTGAATTTTTATCACTTTTATAAGTTTCCAAAGATCGTGATTTTCTTAACCAATTTTAAGTATTCTTAACTCCACAAATTGATTAAATTCTGATTATTATGCATCCATAAAAGTGCAGAAAACTTTTGTAGCAAATAAATAATCAGAAAAATTGAAACATTCAGATAACAAAAGAGATTGTTTACGGGGTTCGGAAATTCCTACGTCCCCGAGTTTAGATTGAACCAATCCATTAATAATATTGAAATCCAAGTACAATAAATCTTACAAACAACCAATAATGAATCAAAACCTGTAAATGAGCTGATCAATGTCCCAAGAACTCTGAAAAATAGCAGAAACTGTCCCAAGAACGAACCGTGGCTCCTATAGTGTTTTCACAATGTGATCTCCCTGCAACTGTGTTAGAAAACACCTACAAATGGAGATTTAAAAACATTCTATGAAAACATATCATATTTCTGAGATCAGATCTGAATTCTGAACACTTTTCATGTTTACACCAAGTCACAATTTGAACTAGAAGTGCATTGAAAATTCGTGTTTTCCAACTAGCTGTCTTGAAGATCCCTGTTAAAATCTGCATTCAAAGCTTCCAAAAAAGGTTAAAAATTCATCAAAAAATATCAAATCTTACATTTTTGGAATCGTCTCAGAATTTCCTTCATTTCATATTTTTACTCCAAATGCCCAATCTGAGTGCACGGCCTTCAAAAATGGCGTTCTCTGTAATCTGGTCCTTAAGCTACTTTACACAGACCTATACCTCCAGTATAAGATGAAGTGCCCCATTTTATAGTGCGCCCAAGCCCCTAGGCGAGTTGTTTGGAGGATTAGGCTTGGACCCATGAGGTCAGGGGATCAAATCCCAGCGGCCTCTATTTTTGGCTGATTTGCATTTTATAAGGGATAAAATCCCAATGGATGCGCTTAGAATATTTTAAATAGGATCAAAATCCCATAAAGTGTGGCTAAGGAGGAGCGGTTTTTATTTAAAATATTTTTTAATGGGATATAATCCCAAATAGGCGACATTTCTTTTGGGTAAGGCTTTTAATAAACCTCACCCACTCCATTCTTCACGTGGAATCCACGCATGGGCCTAGCCCCTACCACCGCTTCATTTCCTCCTCCACGTGGTTAGGTAGGTTTTATTACTAATGTTTCAACATTATTTTTTAATACTAATGTATACACATTAATATATAACGTTTTGGCAAATATGTGTGTCCATTTGGAAAATGGACTTACCAAGTAAATATAATTTCGACCCATGTAATGTGGCATAGAAATAATTAACTCAGTAATCCTGTAGTCCACTTGTCGTCTCCTGATAGGCAAATTGAGTGAAATCGACGAGTGTTGGCAAGCCACGTGTCATAGTGCGATTCGGTCCAATATTGACCAGTTGACTAGAGTTGACTTTCCCGTTGACCGAACTTTGACCAGACATATCTAGAGCTCCCGATGTCTGTTTGTCGCGTTCTCACAGTCATTGGAAAGCTCTCGAGATGATCTTCTACACTGTCACCCTTTAGGGATGTTTAGGGAATTTTTTTCAAAAATGATCCCCTGATCACTTTGTGGTAATTTATTCTACCCACTTGGTGAAATAATTTGTGGCCACTAATATCCATTTATAGCCTACACTTGAGGGATTTGATATTTCACCAATAAATAGCAAGCCCCATCATCTGAAGGGAGATTTTATTGAAACAAATTGCAAGGGGAGAGATCTTGAATCCTACATTCTGCCATAAAAACATTGGAAGCTCTCACACTTTCTTACTAACTGTGTAACATCCTCGAAGAGGTATGATCAATCATAATCTACTCTTAAAATTTTATGATTAGTGACCTTTCCAGCAAATTGACCACCACAAATCCCTCCATGGAATTCATAAATCAACTTAGGAGATTCATCCTCTTTTATGAATCTTAATAAAAATCCTTCAGGAATTTTCCAATCTAATACATAGTCTATCAAGATATACTTTTAGGACACCAACTTTAGTGTCTTCTCTAAATTTTATCTTATTCAAAAAGATATTTTATATTCTTCAAATAATACACAATTTTCTTATACCAAGTAGAATTACTTATCTTCCTATGGGGTTTTTTCTCCTTAACATCAACATTGTGCACTTCAAAAACTTGTAATTTAGTTTCATACATTAATCTTGTCAATCCCAAGCCTCGTACAAGATTTGTAGTCTAAATTTCCATATCATATTCTTGAAATTTATTTACCCACATACACCTTTTACTTGACATCTCCATTTGAGAGAGGATGTCCTTGAACATGGTGTTAGGAACATAGGCTATGATATTGGAACTTAGAATATAATGTCTAAAGATTTTAGTAGCTTTTACCAAATCAAAATCTTGTTTCTCCATAATAGAGTAATTCAAATCAAACCCTTGTAAAGATTTTGTGAAGAAGGCAATAGGTTATTCATGTTCTTCCTCACCTTTATATAGTCGGATAGAAGAAATGGTATATTCAAAAACAATAGAGAACGATTGGAAACCCTTCTTATAGTTAAGACTAGCCAACACATGGGAAGCCTTGAGTGCTTATTTTACTTCTTCAAAATCTTGAGTTGCCTCATCACCCCATTTCATGACTTGATCCTTCTTCAACATGCTTGTAATAGGTAAAGTAATTTCAAAAAAAATAGAGATGAATCTTCTTACAAATTTGACTTGTCCAAAAAAGGATTGAATACCTTTCTTAGTTAGGGGGGTGGGAACTTTACCAATTGCTTCTACTCTCTCATTTTTTATGATAAACCCTTTATGAGACATAATGTGTCCCAACAGCTTGGCTTACTATACTCCAAAATGGCACTTCCTTGGATTCAATGAGATTATACACTCTCTATATCTGATCAAGATTTTTTCTAGGTGCTCCAAGTGATCACCTCTCTTTCTGGAGAAAATAGGTATACCATCCTAATAAACAACAATAAAATCATTAATGAACCCAAAAAATGCAAAATACATGGCTCTTTGCAAAGTGGCCCATGCATTCATCAATTTAAATGGTATTCTAACATAAACATATATTCCCCAAGTAGTTTTGGATGCAGTCTTATATTGTTCTGATTCTTTGACCACAACTTGGTTATAACCGGAGAAGCCATTTAATGTAGACAACATTTCAAACCATGTTACCTTTTGCAAAAGGTTTTCCATGTTGGGTAAATATTATTTATCCTTGAGTGAGGATTTATATTTCTGAATTCTACACAAACCTTGATATCCCCATATGTTTTTATGGTTGGTACCAATTGTACAACCCATGAGAAATATCTAGTAGGTTGGATTATGTCGCCATCCCTCAACTTCTTTAGTTCTTCTTGTAGTTTAGTTACAAGGATGGGATTAATAGGTATTTACTTCTATCTAAAATCCTTAGTGTGAGGTTCTAAAGTTAATTCATGTTGAAACAAATCCTCCCTATAATTCTTCAACTCATAATAGGACCAAGCAAGGCAGTCCTGATAATTTTTTAACAGTTTGGTGTAAGATCTTATTTCTTCTTCATTCATACTGCTCCATAACCATATTTTCTTGGGATCATGATAGGTGCCTTATTTTCATTCCATAAAATTTTGGGGTATGTGGATGGATCTATTCATAATTTTGTTAGCATTTTCAAAATCATATTCAAGGTTAACAAGTCCTCTTGGAATGGTGTTTGTTTTTAGCTGAATCATTTTTTTCCAAAGAGGGTCTTATTTTCAGCACACACCACCACCATAGGTTTAATATCAATGATTTTATTTATAAACTCAAATTTACAACTTAATAACCTTTGGATTTGAGCATCTTCATCAAACACCTGGCAATGTTGAATATTGTTAGGCACATAAGTTATGACTAACACTTCAACTTCAAACTTACAATATGGGGATACATTGTCATTATCATTCTGAAAGGACAATAATGGTAACCTATCACCTTTTTCATTTTGAATCATCTCATGATACTCAATATTGAAAGAATTAAATAACTCTATGAGGTCCCATACTGCATGTTTGTATTGTTTTAACTTGTGATTCTTGTTAAAGCAATTTTTCTAACATATTTTACAACCAGCTTAGATTCACCTTTGATAATGAGGTCCTTAATTCCATGCCTTCAAGAAATTCTCAAACCAAGTAAGAGCACCTCATATTCAGATATGTTATTTATGCTCTCAAAAATTAATTAAAAATAGAAACTTAAAGAACCATTGCTTGGGGAATTCAATACTATACCGGCTCCATTTCCAAAACTGGAGCATGCTCCATCAAAATTCATATTCCATGGGATATTTTAAAGTTCATCCCAGTTGATGATCTAGAGGACTACATCAAGGAAATTTTTTCCCTAAATCTCCTATAATCACTACATTACGGAAGATGACATCGAGACCTTTCCGATGACTATCTGAACACAGAAAATGGAGCCCGTACGTGAAAATGGTGGATAGTCAAAGTTGAAGTCAACCCTAGGGAAGGACAAGGTCAACTAGCGAGTCACAAAAAAGTGGAAAATTCAAATAGAGTGTAGGTGAAAAGTTCATGAGGACCTCCGGTCTTCAACACTTGATATTGGCATCTTCCACAGTGATCTAAAAAAAATTGCCACATGGTGGGTCCTCAAGCCACCACGTGGCCTGCCACCACTTTGCTTCATGAGTCAAGTCGGTCAAGCTATGTGGTGAGTTGTGCATCAAGTCACCATGATTTACAATGGGTGGGTTAGTTTGAGTTAGCTTGGAGAGCTATGGAGGAGTCATCCAAGGTCGATTTGATCGTTCATCTCATCAAATTATATGGCAAGTTTTTCTATTGCTTTGGCAAGAAAAAGCACGTGGTTACATGGCCTAAGCCACAACAAGCCCAAATTTCCATGGGCTATAAAAATCCCTTCTATATCTATATCCCCACAAATTTGGTATAATCCACATTGGATTCGATAAGGTCGGTGGGTAGGGTGAGGAAGGCTCAGGGACATGGCACTGATACAAAGGGCACATGGCGCAGTGAATGGCATGGATGAGAGGACATGTGGCGGGTCACATCAGTAGTAGGGGAGACATGGCAGTAAAGTGGGGTTCCAAGTAGACGTGTCAATCATGGAAGGCATAGGTGGCATAGGCAATCTTGGTGGTTGATTGAATCGAAAAAATAGATGTGGGGGCAGGGGAGTCGACACCACGACCTCTCCCTTATCATCACAGTAGACAAACTAACTTAGCTAATTGAGTTATTTGGAAAATAGTTGGAGTATGAGATATATAGCACATAGCTTGGGATGCCCTTGGCAAATATAAAGGCCCTTGACTACTCCATTCTAAACAAGCTCATCCTGAGCTTAAGCAAGCTCCTTCCCAATGCAAAGAGCTTTAAAAGCAAGCCCGAGGGGAATCAGAAGGAGGCCTTATAAAATTATAAAGGCCATGGCAGATATATTTTGGAGTAAAATTATAAAGACCTATTGTATGCATTAAATAAGTCCTATAGGTGATGAATCTCCATTCTCTCTGAGAATCAGTACTCTAATTCCAAGCCGAGGAGGACGACTGGTGAAGTTTGAAGGTGTTTTGTGGCAATTTTATGGAGACGGAAGTCCTATTTTACTATAGGAATTATGGAGAGATAAAAAAGGCTTATATCGTAATAATATAATCATGAGGGCCCATATTGTAATAGTATGGGCATGACTAAGACCTATATCGTACTAATATATTCGTTTTCATCATCTTCATTGAGGACCAATTATTATTATCGGAAAGGTGATATTAAGTCCTATTATTTAATTATAAAGGTCATGATAAAGGTTCTTGTTCCTTTTTTATTCTGTAATTATCGTGTTTTGATTGTAATTTTGTATTAGAATTGCATTCATTAAATAAGATAATAAATCGATTTGATTAATGATCCCGTAGACATAGGCATTCTACCAAACTCTGTTATCAACCTGTGTGCAGTGTGTTCTAATTTTTCATTGTTTTAAGTTGATTATAATGGGGTAATTTTGGTAAACAATTTAAATCCTGTAAAGGTCTGTGGTTGAGAAAAAAAATTGGTTGATTTTCGTATCAGCTGATTTTCACTTTGTAAAAGAGGACAATTTGGATGTATTTAAACATCCATTATTGGAAATAATAAGTAGAACTCAAACCTTCCATTTTTCTTAATAAGGTGATGAGATCCTCAACCTCCTCTATGAAATTTAGCCTTGTTAATTTCTTAGGAATTCTTATATGAGAATCCTTAACCTTTTGTAAAAAATTACTGTTTATGATCTTTGAGTAAGCAACATGGTGGGTGGTTAGTAAATTTCCTATTGACTCAATGGTGATGTCCACCACCTCTTTTATCTTAGGTAATCCCAACATTGCTTGGAATTTTTCAGGTGTTAATGAGAGAACCTTGGTGCTACTGCCATCTAAAACATCCATGGTTTTTGGGTTGTAATTTTTTGCACATGCCCATACCAATTTAGGGCATTGAATGGAAGGGGGAAAGTAGATGCCAAAGAAATTCCACTTACATCAATAACTGCCATGAATCCACTTTTTTTTACCCCATGACATCTCTGAAGCAAATCAGCCAAGTTTGCATTTTTCAAATTTCTATCCATCAATTCATCCAAATTTCTTGTGATGTGGGAATAAATATGAATACCAGACAACTGGATTTTCATCTTTAGAATACATAGTAAAAATGAAGCATAGGTATATAGAGGACAATAAATGAGTGCAAAGGAGAGAAAACATGTGCTTTAGACCACCTAAAACCCTTGGAACGATGATAACACATAAGTTTTTGGAATTAGAACTTACATGTGCATGTGCAGCTCAAACCTTCAAGTGCAAACCACATGAAGACACAAAGACTCCAATTCCTTCACAATATAAATCTCTACAACTTGTTCTCCAATTGATAGATTTGGTTCACTCTCTAGGTATTTGGAATGATCAATCACCTTGAAACTTAATAGTATTGTAGATTAATTAGCCAAAAAAATAATCATATAGTCACTCGCACGAAGGTTTTAATGGAAAAAGCCTTAATTGATTTTACACAATCATGGCCTTTGGTCTAAAATTCAAGATCAAACGTGATCCATCCATGTATACAGATCTGGCAGGGATTGGGGATGAGGTATCACTTTTCATCTTCAAAAAAACTTTGAAAATGCAAATTGCAAAGCACTATGAGATGCCTGATATCAAACTACATTGATAATACTCCACATGTCCATTGGTGGGCCCCAGACCATGAAACGCACGTTGCATTTTTTATTAACTGTAAAAATGCAAAGTGCAAGTACGCATGGGATGCCTAATTCTGAAATGTGTTGATGGTATAACATGTGTCACCTTCAGGTGTTAGGGTTTGGGGTAAATCTTTCACTTTCACATGATATGCAAACTTGTAAAGTACACATGCCTACTATTTACAATATTCCACGAAATATTCCCTCTACCAGGTGTTGGGGATTGACTTGCACATTGCAACTTTGCTTAAATTATTAATATGTTCAAGAGGCATGCAAGTGCGGAGATACCCCAAATATTCTATTTTTTTGGGTGAAGGGGATAGATTTGTATTTTACAAATGTGCACAAACCGCAAATTTGCAAATTCACACAAGGAAAATTTATGAAGGCTAGAATCCTTCCTTCGAAGGTTCAAGCCTACCAATAGGACCTCCAATAGCTTTCATATTTCCTTATAAACCTACAAATCATGAATACACTATGAAACATGTAAAATGTTAATATGTTAGCTAAAAAAGTGACATACCTGCAGGTGATTCAATTTTCCTTGGACACGGAGCTCAAGGTCATGAGGTATAGTTCAAAGAGAAAAAAACAATGCAAAGTAGCATATTGAATCAATCAAGGACACCGAGAACATACATGGAGATCAAGGTTTATTTGAAATCTCAAAATAGGCACCAACACGGTAAATAGCGACTATTTTACAAAACTAGGCTCATGACCCAATTGATAATATGGATGACATGCATCTAAGTGACATCCTTATTCAAATATTAAAACCTATAGTTTGGATTGGCATGGCATTGATGAACCAACTATATGGGAATCCCTCTATCACCAAGATTGATGTAGTTTGGATTCCTCTGCTTTCCTTGATTATTGATGAGAAAAAAAATCCTTCTATAGGGCAAGTATTCACATCCAATTTGTTCTCTTAAAGGGCCTCTTTTGTTGATCATAAGAAACCATTCTTCATGGAATCTTACCTACTAGATACAGTCTATAGAATGTAGTCAAATTTCCTAAATTTTTTGACCCATGGCTTCATGCATTCCCTATGGAAGTAAATTAAGTGTATTCAGATTTGTATTCCCATAGATACATGGCCCATATTGAATACATTTTGTGATCTCTTGCATTTTTAGATATGCAACCTCTAATTTCTACAAGATATTCCCAAGTATCCTCGTTCAAGGAAAAGTGGTCTCTAACTTCTTTCTAAACCAATTCTTGAAACAAACTCAGGAGTTCTTTCTAAGGATAAAATTTCATTGAATGAAGGTGATCCAAGATCTTGCACATCTTTCGATTACAATCTCTAATATTTACTGATGCATTCTCCTTTGTAGCAACTTAAGCTCTCGAAATGGCATCATTCATTATATCACACCTAACACCTCATCGTGCATGCCCACATAGGGGATAAATTCTTAGAGATATGGATGTAAATATATTTTGGTTCACCAAGGAGTATAGGAGTCAAGAAAAATTATCTCAAATACCAATGAGAGAACACTATCCCAAAGGGATTTTTCTTTCTTGATCTCCCCCTTAGTCACTTTGATATTTGAAACAGTGGTCTGAGACAAATTTTAACAGAGAGAAAACCTCAAGAAACAAAACCTTTCCTTTTTCTAATGATCTTCTCCACCCATTTTTCACTATGGCTCTTCCTTACATGATACACCCTTGGGCTCTCTTGATCATATGGGGATCAAAACAAACTAATATGAGAGATATCAATTTTGTAGGAGGGAGAGATGATGCATTGGGCTCCATTAATGATTGCACATAAAGTCAAGGTTTTGACATGCTCCTCAAGTTGTTCCGCAATTTTATTTACTTTATTCGGTTTTTGTGAGTAATTAGGATGTAAAATATTTTTAAAAATTCCCATCTCCATTGTGTGAAGCCTACCCAAGGAAACCTTATGTCAACACATAGTCATCAGGCATCATCTCTTCCATAGGTTTATTCACTTTAGGATGTGTAACTACCACATACTAAGCTCCAGAAGCCTTAGTGAAAAAATGAGAAGTTTCTTGAGCTTTCTTGGTCCACTTGGTTTTTATGTACTTTGAGATGGCTTCAAAGTTATGTGTCATTGCTTGTTACACTATTATTGATTATCATCTAAGTAACTCATGTACCCGTGAAAAAGGCTCAAAAGGTGTTTACATGAAATTAGGCATCTCAGGTGTCTTGTTATGAAACCAAAACATGACCAAGATGAAATGACTCCACTGCCCCTAGGGAGACATTTGGATTGATAGGATGATCGGGCGATTGCAATGGTTCAATCTCTCCTAGTTTAAGATTCTCCAAAGGAATTTTCTCTAACATTTTGTTTCTTATGAAGTTCCATATGGGGGAAACATTGGTGTACTCCACTTCTAAATTTTTCTCTTGGATGATCTTTCTGAATAAAATGACCCAATGGCCCCATCATGTGCTCTATGAGAAAAAGTGAGGGACACTTTCTTGCAAAAATCCAGAGTGTCTCTACTCTAAATTATATAATACCCTTCTCTATTTAAACCATTATTTTGACTTCTTGATTGCTACCATGGTCCTCTCCTTGATGTCACCAAACTCCTGAATTTTCCATGGAGTCGGTGGAAGAGAAGATGACCACACTTCTTGATACTAAGGGTCAAATAGGTTATATCCATCATCAGTCACTCCCTTAATAAAACCATTCAATTTTGAAATATCTCATCTGATTCATTTTCATACTCATATAGTCTCATATTATGACCTTAAAATCATCTTCAAAATTGGCCCAATATTCCTCGATTTATTGATATGTGAGTTCAATCTCGGAATGAGAAAGGACTCATGATCCTTCTTGAGGTCATAGTTGGGCTTAGATGCATAAGAATACAAATTAAAGGTTGAGAGGGAGGATTCAATGTTTTTTGCATCAACTAAATTGTTGCACAAATAGATTCCTAATGAAATAGGGAACATGACACCTTTCCTCTTTGAATTCTTGCAACTTAGTGTGAACATGAGATAATTGTTGGAACACAACTCAATCATTATAATCTTATCACTTGAGTAATTTGGCAACCAGCGAAGGGAAAGGTCAGAAACCTCTGACCCTGAGATAGGTGAAGGTAGGAAATTTAAATAAGTGAATTTCATATTTCTCAATCAACTCAATTTCCTGTGATGATATTATATACTCAAGATTTTCCTTAAGTATCACTTATGAAAAACATAATAAACACATAATTCACCATCGAGAAATGAGAGATACTATCTTAGAATGTGAGTTGGAGGATACTTTTCAAATGTACGAGATAATTCTATGGCACATTAGGGGCATTAAAGAGACATTATAAGGGTCTTGTATATGTGAGAGCATACACCGCATATAAATTCATTAATAAATTCTTGGATGTAGGAAACTGTATACACTACATGTGAATGTTGATACTTATGATTTTCCCCTAATCAATCATCTGATTTCCTTTCTGTGACCACTAGAATGAATTAGGCCATCCAACTCATGGAATTACTTCATGGTTTCTTCTCCAAATTACCCTATTTATTAGGAGCACTGCATCAAAGTAGACCTCATGGAATTAAATTTAGGACAATGTTTTAGGAATCCAAGAGGGATTTCTTCCCTATTTAATACATGAACCCACTGTAGTCACTCCTTGAAATTATGAGTATGTTCATGTATCCATTCCTAAGAGAAAAATTTATGAGTGATGATAACCATATGGTTGCAAGTGGGAATATGTAAGCATTATTAAATTCCCTTCAGGGTGAGAAATTCTAAACTTGAGTTTTCATCTGCGAGTATTGTTCTTGAATCAAGGTCATAATACTAGGCACATGATAGAACTAGATCCGTACTCTGAACTGGAAATGGATGACCACCTACCTGAAATATTCCACTTGAGAAAATTTTATCCTCCATAGGTTCTTTAGTTTCAGTTCAACATTCTTTCTTTGATATTTTCCAGACCCATGTGAGAGACATCACTATCTCTTACATTGGGGTCTTTAGTGGATAATGTGGAAATTGGATCAAATTATGTGTACTTGATCTTCACGGAGATTGGATATGGTGACATGGGAGTAAGATGGAGGAGTGTGATAAATTTTAACACAATATGAACACCTAATAAATGTATTAAGTCACAATTGGATGTCTAGTTTTAGCAATTTTCACAATAGTCACCTTTTTATTGTTTTGGATTTTAGAGAGAGAATAATGTTGCTAAAAACCACTTAGTTTCTTGGAATTACTATTTTTGTAAGGTAATCTTAGTAGTGAATTACTATATTTATAAATGTGTCCTTTTGGGTGTCGTATTGGGATGAAATTAGTTTCAAATTTTTTTCTATTTTTCAAGGGGATGTTCTAATCCAAAATTCAAGAGTTTTCAATCACCTAAGTTTGTGTAGATATGAAAAGTAAAGTTTTTAAGCTAAAAATTTCAGATAAATGTAGAAACTACCTCAAATAATCAATGTAATTTTTTATTCTCTTCTTAAAGGCGTTTTGGAGAGGAACGTACATTCCAAGTTTCATGCTTGAAAAGTAAAGTTTTTAAGCTAAAACTTTCAGATAAATGTAGAAACTACCTCAAATAATCAATGTAATTTTTTATTCTCTTCTTAAAGGCGTTTTGGAGAGGAACGTACATTCCAAGTTTCATGTAAAATGAGCATGGGGTTTGGAAGATATGAGCAAAAAATATTTTTGGGCATGGATGGTGTATAAAAAAGTTTAGAAACATATAAAAATACCATTCGTAATGGAGGAGAGTAAAAACACAAATTAGCTTCAAAAATTGGCTAAGTGTTTCCTTTGAATGGTTTCCATCCATTCAATCTTGTTTTCCCTCCCATTTGCACATCCTTAACTCATGTTAAACCCAAACAAGCTAATCCAGGTCTGGAGGAAGTTAGAGGTGTGGTTGTGCCATAAAAATAGGGGGGAAAAGGGAGAAAGTGGCATCAACACCTCAATAATTATCCATGGGTTAGTGATATCATGAGGATGGGGGTTAAAATTTTGAGTTGATAACAACTTCCTAACACTCCAGATTGTGGGTTTAAGTGCCAAAAATGAGCCAAGGATGGGGGAGCACATTTTTTGTGTCCCCATGTCCCCTTAGCTATTGGGAAAAAGGGACATGGGGAAATAATAGCTCAAAATGGCTTGTAAGGGTATATCTCTCATGAAAAAGGGGACATAAGTCAAGTTGTGTGAGTTTAAAACCTTTTCCTAACATGTCAAGTGATAACTTAAGTGACATAAACCACTCCTCTATAGGTGGATCAAAAAAATTTGTCTCTCATGTCCCACTTTGCACATTGGAACAAAATTAAAAGGGGTCATCATACCTCTAAAATCCCACCAAGAGTCCATTCATCATGAAAAAATAGTAAAAACTAAGTTACCATGAGTTGAAAACATGTTTTGAACACCTCAAGTGATGAATTTAATGGGTGATATTTAACCCATATGTTTATGGGTTGGTTTTTTGGCCCATAGGTTTTGGTACACATGGTATTCTAAAACTACTTAAATAGTGTCCCCTATTGATGTGCTTATAAATAGTTGGACATACAATAGGGAAATATATGGGGTGTGTGAATTCAAGTGTGAATTTGCCTGGGAGAGTTTGTTGAACATAGCTCCAAACAAGATCTATGCATTGTAATTGTGATAAGACAGATTTGAGAGTGGATTATACTTGTGTTGGCTCATAATAAAATCTATGAAAAGTGTTTCTTGGTGGATGTAGCCCTCATTGGGGTGAACCATGTTAAATCTTGTCTTCTTGTTGTGTATTTTTGTTTCTGTATTTTATGTTCATAGTTCTTAGTACTGTGATTTTGTGGGATTGATCTGCATATATATTTCTACTTATCCCTAAAATTTAGAGGGCCAAAATTATCTGTCTTTGACTCCAAAGGAACCAATGAATGCTATTCACACCATTTTAAATACCCGATTCAGCTTTGAAAGTTACTTTTTCAGTCCATTTTCCACTTTTATCCCTTATGTGTGTGTCACCAGTATGTTGAGTTATCACCAGAGTTCAAAATGAAAATGAACACAATCCAACACTTGGACCATGAATATGGTCCAATTTAATCCAATTTGAACCTTTTTAGGCTTATAACTATTCCTTGAGGTGTCCTGAAACCCTTTGAGGCAAGTTCCACCTTGTAAAAAGACCCTTGTGTTGCATTGGTGGACAATTTTCTACATTTTATACTCCTCATAATTATTTCTTTGATTGCTGCACCATGAAGTAAGCCATGTCATATTTCCAGTGGTTTGGATATAGATCTACCAAAAATTCACGACGGATTTTGAAACCCTTCGAACAAGGTGACTAGCTCTATTTGGAATCATGCATTTCCTTTGTGCCTTGACAAAAAAGACCTAGATTTTTCTCAACTTGTTCCTAACCTCAATTATCTCCATAGAATAGTCCTAAACTACATTGGATAACTTCGTTTATATCCCATAAACAACTCCCCAAATGTTTTGAATTTTCCCTATAAGCTTCCACAGGATGTTCACCAATGACAAAAAGACTAAAAATAGCCCTTTTGAAGCCCTCCGACGAGTATTGTTCTTTCATAGATCTTAGTAGTCTTCAAGAATTGAGATAGGTAAAATGATTTGCACATGAAACATGCAATTAAAAATCATGCTATGCACATGTCCCTCTTGAACAGAATGAGGATGACACATAGTTGAAATGTTGGATCGGAGGAAAGGTTTACATTGACTAGGAAAGGGAATTGCAAGTGCGGGTTTGGTTTTCATGACCAAAATTTTAAATTTTGCATGCTAAACATTTATCATGACAACAAAATCTTAAATAATTAATGATGATCTATATAAATTGGATTTATTGATTTGTTGATGCATCAGTGAGATAATTGGAATGAGTATGTGTTAAAATTACTATATTTAAATTTATAACTAGCATGTAATAAAGTGAAGTTATGACTACAACATTAAGTGTTGATGCATGGATAAATGTGCCTCTATTACATAATATACATTACTTGATATTATTACCATTGTGGGAAGGTATACCATGTGTTGAGTGTGCAAAGGGAAGCAAGTGTACACAATTATATATAAATATATACATGTTCATAGCAATTGAGGACAAAGGAGAACCAATTCCTCAGTAACTCATTAGCTAACAAAAGGTCAGCCGACACATGCATGTGGATATGTAAGGTCATAAAATGACATTTTTTGTTCATAATGTGGGTGTGTTTATTCATTTATTTACTTTACTTACTTTATTTATTTTTTTATTTAATTAATTTTCTAGTTTTATAGTGTGTTTTTATCTTTTTGGAACCCGCGTATCATTTAACCAAGTTTAATTAATTTTATGTTGTGATTTTTAGGTGTTTGATCAATTAGTTCAATTCTTTCCATTTTTGGGCATGTTTTGACTCTCCATGTTGTTGGAAACGTTCAGTTAATGAAGACTCATATTTTTCCTCGGCTTGAATTTCGAAAGGTGTGTAGGACAAGTGGCACTTCTCCTACATCCTAAAACTAACCTCATACCTACCCATGAGGTAGGGGATCCCTTTTTAGAGTCCTTTCAGCTTTTGCGCTTTTGTTTGACCTTATGGAAATTGCTTGTACCCATGTATATTTTGATTTGATCCTTGTAAGGAATGTTGTGGGCTCCCATGTGATATTGTAAGTGCATTTATGATTTGGTGGTTGGGGGTTTTGTTTTTTTTGGGAGTTGGGAGTTTTCCACTTGGCACCCTCCCATTACATGCTCCTTTTTAGGCTTTGGTTTCTTTATATTAGATGGAAAATAATTTTTAAGGGTTCTTGGATTGCGAAGGTAATTTTCATTTAGAAAAGAAGAGTGGAGAGAGGGACAACTTGTGGAATTTTGGGGTGGTGGTGGGGGATGCGGCCAATTGGGGGGTAGCCGCGGGGGGCTGGGGTGTGTAGGAAGGTGTGTGGTTGACTTCCTTGCCTGGCTGAGGGCTGTGCTTTGTTTGGTTGGCTGTAGGCGGCAAATTGGATTGCTCCTTTTGTGGTAGCGATGCGGTGAGGAGCGTGAGTGGCAATTGAGAGGTGGGTAGTGGCGCTGGCCGGCTTCTTGGGAGGGGCAGGATATAGAGCAATGTTTGGAAGGTGCGGATGGCGGAAAAGGTGGGGGGGGGGGGGGATGAGGGGGAAAAAAAAACAGCGCGCGCGAGCGCGCGCGCCGCTGCGAGCGAGCAGAGATGAGAGAGGAGAGGCGTATAGCGAGCAGTTGAAGAGAAGAGAGTAGAGAGAGCGGCGAGAGATCGCAGGAGCAGAGCGCGAGGAGAGAAGCGAGCGAGAGAGAGAGAAGCAGGGAAGAAGAAGGATCGGCTCGCGGAGCCGCAGCGCAGCCGAGGAGCGAGGGCGAGAGAGAGAGGACGGAGCGAGCGTTTCGAGCGTAGCGCGAGCGTGCCTCAGCTTGAGTCGCGCGCAGACGCGAGAGCCGCGCGCCGAGACGGCGAGAGCGAGGCGATCGCGCGCATCGCGAGATCGCGCTCGGCGCGGGCGCTCGCGAGAACGCATGATGCAGGTAGACGGCGCTCGCGCCGAGAGAGAGGCGAGAGAGAGCGCCGCGTACGAGCGCCGCATGCGCTGCGCGAGCGCGCGCTCGCGAGCGCGACTGTAGTAGCGCTCGTCGACGGAGAGGGGAGAGGCTCGAGAAGAGTAGGAGAGAGAGAGAGAGCGGAAGCAGAGAGGATAGAGAGAGCGAGAAGAGAGCAGAGGAGGCGCGCTGGCAGAGAGAGCGAGACGCGTCGCGCGCGAGTCGCGAGGGAGAGAGAGAGGTAGCGAGAGCGAGCCAGCGAGAGCGCGCTAGAGATCTAGAGCGAGAGCGACGCTACAGCATCGCGAGCGAGACCGGGGGCGATAGCGCGCAGAGCGCTGATCGCGGCGCTTCGTATCTCGTATAGAGCGATCTCTTAGCTCGACGTCGCGAGGCAGAGAGAGCGCGCGTCGCGAGGAGAGCTCGCTCGCGGCGTGCGATCTAGAGGCGCGTCTCTCTCGTGCGAAGAGTCTCTTCGCTCGCGGCGCGCTGCGAGAGAGATGGCAGAGAGCTGAGGCGAGAGCGAGTCCGGCGACGAGTAGCCGCCCGCGCTCTAGCTCTCTCGCGCGCGCGCTGCGCGCGCGAGAGAGAGAGATCGAGCAGGGCTCGCGAGAGATCAGCGCGAGAGAGAGATCGCGGCGAGCTGCGGCGCTGGCGTCGAGAGAGTCGAGCGCATCTCTGATCACGCGGATATCGCGCGCTAGAGCGAGAGATCGCGCGCGCGTCTAGCTGAGCGAGAGTAGCGAGCGCGACTCTCTCTCTCTCTCGTCTCTCTCTGCTATCTCGATCTCTCTCGCTGTTCTAGTCAGCGAGATATAGGCTATGATCTCTCGGACTCTATCTCTATCTCTCTCTCTCTCTTCTATCTCTCCTCTCTCGCTCTCTCTCTCATCTCTCTCTCTCCTCTCTTCTCTCTCTCTCTCTCTCTCTCTCTCTCTCTCTCTCTCTCTATTGAATTTTGAATGTGTTATGGTTTTCATGTCTCATTTGAGCATGTGTTTGATTTGTGTTTTGTTGTGTTAAACTTGTATTTCACCATTATGGGCATGCAAGAGTAATTTTGTGTATATGGGGATGGATTTTATCTTTAGGATGGATAAGGCTATTGAATCATGGAAATATGTGTATGCATGTTAGTTTTTTTGTGATTTCACTTTTTTTTTAATCCTATCATTCCATTTTAAGTTTTAAAATGTTTCTAACATATATATATATATATATATATATATATATATATATATATATATATATATATATAAAAGGATGAAATAATGCAACAAGTGGATATTCTAAGTTAGTTAACTTCCAACATTAATTACACAAATCATAATAACACTGTTTCCAAGTCACTATTGATCTAGACAATTATAAAAAACACAAGGGAGGATTGCACTTAGTTAATTTTGTGTGGATCTAGGAAGTTTCTAGAGTGATTTGAATACTGGGAATATAGTTGATTTATGACCATTTAAATGATCTTCATTATAGAAACTAGAACCTTAGAAGTTACACCTAGTTACAATTGTATAACGCTAGTTCCAAGAGTGTCTGTATGGTACTGACCCTTCTTTATAGTCTTGAAACTTGCTTGGAATTTGTGTATGTAACTTCCTGAATGCTTCACCTACCTAGAAATGGACGTTTCGTTGTATGTCGAGTCTTCTTCGATCCACCCTCAGATTGGCTCTATGTAAGCTTTGGATCAAACCCTATAGAATCCTTGTGGTGCAAGAACGAGTTCCTTCAAAAATAAAGATAGCTGGGATTGTGGGAACCCCTATTGCACCACCGATGTCGTCACTACTCTAAAAGTGGGCTCAAACTGCATGTCATTATCCTAGCATTTAGATATATATCATAGTGCAATTGGAACTATGATGAATCATTCCTTGACAATGGTTCAACTTGATTTTTACACTTGCTCATTAGATACTTGGGAATGATCACTTTAATTTGCTTATAGAGATGAATATGCGAGAATCTTAGACCTAGAAGGAGACTTGAAACCTATAAAGGGTGTTTCCTTAATTGATGTACATGAGTTAATTCATAGTTTAGGGACCTTGGAGTGACTTTTTTGTGATTTATTTTACATAATGAGTTCTTAAAGTTTTAGGTTGCTTAAACGAGTTATGATTTACTTGCAGCTTATATATGTTTTCAAAGGTTATTATGTCTTGAAAGGTTGGAACCAAGGGGGAACTATTTAGTTCATATGAATGATAATAAAATTGAAAGAATTGAGGACAAGGCATGTTGGTCCAAAATCGTAAAAATTAGGGTACGGTAGGGAAAAAACATCCGACTTGTCATATTTTGTACAAAATGACTGAAAAATGACAGTGTTGAGTAGAGAGGAAAAAAACATTGTTTTGACTTTATTGGTTAGAAGGATGGAAATGTTTCTAGAGGTGTTATATGATATTAAAATTCAGAAAATGAACACCAAAAATATGTGTAAAGATAATAAAGTAGTTCAAGAGTTCTATCAGGGTGTGCATAAGCAAGAGTGAGGAGAGTGTATTTTGTACATGCAAGTGTACAATGTCAAGATCAAAAATCTCAAAGGGTAAACAGATTTCCAAATGTGAGTGTCTACATTTACCCCCTTTAAGTATGAAATGAAAGTATATGCTTAAATGAAAAGATACCTAAGTGTGTATACACACTTTTCCTTTTCTCACAATAACTTTGTTTTGTAGTAACTCGTTGTGTTGGTGTTGGCACACTCTAAAATGAAACCTACAACATAGAGTGTAGTCAATGCCTAAGATAAGAAACTAAAATTTAACTCAAAATATATTGAAATTACTATAAAGAAATGTGCAACAAGAAATGACAAAAGATATAAAAAACATGGAAGGAATACACTTGTTTGTTTTACGAAGGGAATGTGCTCTTGTTCTTGTGCCTTGGAGATTTTGTATTTTATGAACTCTGATGAATATTTGGGGGTGATCAGTCCCCAATTTGTGTGAGGAGAGGTCCATGTATTAAGTGTACCAACCCAAAACACAAATTCTAAAGATAAGAACCAAAAAGAGGATCCGAATCACCCTGCCAAGGAGGAAGATCGTGTATCAATGTCATTTAGAAACTCTGATATCTTGCCCTTAAGTGCAAAAAATATAGGAAATTTCTTCCTGCTAATAACTTAGCCACTTTGATACCTTCCATAACCCCACTGACCATACCATTGTACATATATATAAGCCCAGTTTTGTAAATTAGTACACATGGTAGAAAAGAGAAATAAGTGCCTCCATACTCCTCTCGTGTGCCACACAACTGAGTATAACTAATTGCATGTTGAAATATGAGTGGAGGAAGGAGACCCATGCCCCCAATGTGCCCAAAAATTAAGATGAAATTGAATACTGTTGAAAAAGGGAGAATGAAATATTTTATGACACCTAAATTTGTGTAAAAATGAGTCAAACTGAGCATGAAACCATATGAAAATGTTGTAATAGAGATGAATAACTAAACTATTGAAAGATATGAAGAAAATGCCTCATGGGAAAAATGTGTATGTGCAAAGTGAGGTTCGGGTGTAGAATCACTCCCTCAATAGTCAATTTGAACCTATAAATAGAGTACGTCATCAAAAAATGATGGGTGGAATAGCATGATAGTTATCAAAGATTGTGAAGCAGATTGTTGATGGAAGGATTAAACCCAATTGGTCCAGGATCCACCATTTTAGTAAATTTTTGGAAGCGTCTATCAATAAATAATCCTATCTCATGGAAGTGATTGAATTCCATAATATATTCCTCATTGGTGTAAGAGGGACCTTATGTGTGCATAACATGAGTCCAATGTATCATATTGGGCTGATAGTCAGGAAAAAAATCATTGTGAATAGTAACCATGTCGGCAGTAAGTGGGAAAGTGATGTTAGGGTTGTTCCCATTAACAGTACTAGAGATATGCCACAACCAAGATCTACTAAAATCCAATGGGGTAGGTTAAAGATCAAGAGCTACCAAAACTTTTGTGGTAATGAAAAGTAACCAAAAAGCTATCATGAGTATGATATATCCTTGAAACTCGATAGCAAGAGTGAGGGTGGGTTTAATTTCGTATGGTGTGAGTCCTAGAGTAGTCAAAGCGTCATAAGTGTAAATTTTCTTGTTTCGGTTGAAATTAAGATGCACATGTGGCCAATATTGCTTATGGATATACAGTGTTAGTAAACATATCAAAATGAGGAGTCCCATCAGGAGGAGCAGGTGCGTCATGTAAGATATTGATAGTTCCATTACACTTGAGAGTGTTGATTTTATCGATTAAACCCTTAAATTTATTAGTATCATGACCCATAACACGGTGGTATTCACAAAAAGGATGACTTGGCTACTTATAAAGCTTGTGAGTAGAATGATGGCACTTAAGAGGTAATGGGATAAAACATTGATCAAGTAAAAGGGAATCTAATTAATGTGGTGTATCAATATGCGTTGGGATGGAAATAGATGTAACATGAGGTGAAGCATCTAGAGTATTGGCAGTATTGTCCATGGGATCAGTGTGTAGCACTAGATTCAATATGATCGGGAGGATACGAACTACTAGCACTAGGGGAAGTTTCCTTAAGTCGATAATGTTCGGGCCTTGTGGATACAAAGAGAGAATGAAACATAGATTCATCTACATCAATAGGATTAAATCAAGTTTGTGTAACTTATCATCCATGAGTGTGATTGCATCATCATCACTATCAGTGGTGTATTTGGGTGCATCATGATGTTACGCAACATAATCTAATAGATTAGAAGTATCAAGTGTGGGTGTGTTAGGGATATAAGATGATGATGGAATCAGAAGAGCAATTCTGGTATGTGACTCAACATGTAGAGGTACATCCAATAAAAACTTATTAGTAGCACTAGTCTCATCAACAACATATGTATCTAGCTTGTCCATAGGAATAGGTTGTGGTGGAGGAGTGACCGTAGATTTTCATGGATTGGAAATATATACGAACTACTAGCACTAGGGGAAGTTTCCTTAAGTCAATAATGTTTTGAGCCTAGTGGATACAAAGATATAATTAAACATAGATTCATTTGAATCTATATGAGTAAAATTGAGTTTACATAAATTATCATATGTGGGTATGATTTTATCATCATTGTTATTATTAACATACTCACATACATTAAGATGTTGCACGACACCATCTAATATATTGGAATGTATCAAGTGGTGGTGTGGATGGGGATAGAATATGTTGGTGGAAGTTATGAAGAGGAGTGTTGGTACCTATCACTCAATATGTGGAGGTATATCCAATGAATTCTTTGAAAGGAGAATTAGTCTTATTAATAATATGTTTATCTAGCTTTTCTAGAGGACTAGGCTATGGCAGGGGAGTGACCGAAGGTGCTAATGTGGATTAATACATATCTAACTGTTTAAATATTAATAGGGATCAGGATCAAAATGTACAATACACTCAGTATCATTATGTACAAAATTTGATGCAAAAATGGAAATGTAGAGAATATACAACTTGCATATAATGGAGCCAAGTATGGACACAAGAGTAGATTGTATTGAAAATCTATGTTCTTGATGTGAAATTTAGTGGGTGAAGTATTAGGACCAAAAAGTAGTTTCAAAATTAATGGTGTTGAGTGTAGAACGCATGATGACATCAACATCCTTGACATGGTAATGAAATAATGATGTGATTGTAAGGGGAGAAATGTCCATATTTGGAATAACTGATTTAAGACATATATTGAAACCTGAGCTGTTATTTATTTATATCATTTTGAGCTAAGAATCCTTCAATGCATGCAATGATGAATAAATGTGGACATCAAGTCATATCACCATTAGGTGGGATATCAAATGAAGTAAAAAATAATAGCCTTCGTTGAGTGCCTTGAATGTATTGATGAGAGAAGTAAAAATATCAGTATGGGTATTGTTAGGTAATGTGAAAGAGTGCTTAAAGTATAATGTAATAGTATGTCTATGTAAATAAGGGAGTATTAAAGAAAATCAAGTATAGATATATGAGAAGGGGTTTTTTCTAAGTTGTTTGATTTAAATCATACCCTTTAGATAGAACATTAGATTTAGGCAAAATGAGTAGGGGGTTGGGAGGAGGAAAAGATGGATTTCCTCACAATAGGTTGTTTATTGTGCTATTGATTGTGGATACTTTATTGACTTGTAGTAGAAAAAAACCAGGGTGGATGATCAATAGTAATAGGAATGATATTAGATTAGAATGTCAATATAAGCAAGGATAAGTATCAACCATATAACATAGTGGGGTCAGCAAAAATACCCCTAATTCAAATTCATGGTATGGGCACATGGAACTAGGGAGTGTAATAATATACCCTATTAGAAGATGAAATAGGAACCCCATGATGGAGGTAAAGATAATAGAATTTAGTGGGAAGTAACATGATCAAGAAAGAATGGATACCATAACTAAATAATGAAACCCTAGAGTCTATTGTGATTAAAGCTACGATACTAAATTATAGTAGGTCAGATTCACTAAATGATTTCACTTTTTATGTGATTTTTAATCTCGTTCCTTTTTAAATTTTAAGTGCGTGTCATAAGTAACATGCATAAAAAGGTTGAATTACTATTCAGCAAGAGGACATTATGATTTGATTAAATTCCAAAATTAAGTGCACGTATATCTAAATAACACTTTTAAAACCGAATATTTACCTATCAAATATAAAATAACACAAAGGAGAATTACACTTATTTTATGTTGTGAGGATCTAAGTATAGCTTAAGTGATCTGAATGTAGAAAAAAGTTGATCTGAAACATGAAAATGATTCCGTACAATAAATTGACACTTGAAGACTGGACTTCAAAAAAACCATATAAATCAGGTTAAGAGTGTCTAAACAGTTCATAACCATATTGTATAGTCTTCGACATGGTTTTGATTATGGGCATGAAACTCCTTGAATTACTTCTTATTCTTAGAAACAAATTGTCGTTGCATGTTGGTCCTTATTTTCTCACCTTTGGAATGGATATATAAGACTTTGTTCAAACCATCAGAACCTTTGTTGTGTAAGATAGGATTTCATGACAAAACAAATTTAGGTGATTTGTGGGCACCCTTATGAAGCCGTTGACATGTCACCAATACTCTAGAAGAGGGATCAAACCACAATTTGTTCTCTTATACCATGTCAAATGTACTCGTAGTGTAATCAGAACTTGATAAACACATGCTTTGACAATTTCCTTGCAAATTGAGTTCCACACTTGTTTAAATAATTAGGAAGGGTCACTTAGTTTTCTTATAGGAAAGATTATGGATAACTCCAAGACTATGGTAGGAGAATTTAGACCTATGCAAGGGGTGTTTTCCTAATGAATTTGCATCAATTACGCCATTGTATAGGGAGCAGTAAGTTCCTTTTGTGCTTATTTTAACATGAGGAGAACATAAAGTGTCAAGACCCTGAATGAGGTATGATTGACTTTCTTATATAGGATTATGATGGTTATTATGTCATGAAAGGATGACCAAGAGGGAATATTAGTCCATGTGAAGATGATGAAATTGAGAGTTTGGGCCCAAAACATGTTGCTCCAAAACTGTACAATATGGTTAGGATTAACATGTGTCAATATTGACTGAAACCTACGGTTTTGGACAAGAGGGAAAATGCATATTTTGAATTTATGGGTTAAAGGATGGATGTATTTAGATGAATTTTATTCTATAAAACTTGAGGAACTGATGACAAAGAAGTGTGCAAAGATAAGAAAGTAGTTGAAGAGCTATCAAGGTGTGCCAAACAAGAGTGAGGAGAGTACATTTGTACATGCAAGAGTGCAATGTCAAGATTAGCAGTGTCAAAAGATAGATTATCAAATTTGAGTGTCTATAGTTTGAGAAATACATGGAGGACACAAGGGAGAGCACGGTTTTCCTTTATGGGAGTGATAAGGGAGAGTTTGTTCGAGTTAAAAGGAGTTGTTGGCTTGTCGACATGGGTATTTTGTAACACCAGAAGATCCAAGGGCCTACCATGCCTCCTTCGTCAGAGAGAAAAGAAGAGCTAATGGTTAATTTTCCCCTTTGCAAGTCCCATCGAGAGATTTGATAGTGTGTGTTGGTTTCTTTTTATGTATTAATAGCTCTACTTCTAGTCTCGAGCACAAATTATGTATTGATTGATTGAGTGAATGGTGTATGCATTTTGGGGGGTGTTATGTGTTGCATCATGCATATGAGTATGGGTTATTAGAGCCCCTCTGGAGTTGGGGTTTAGTGGGGCAATGAGGAGGAAACTATGCCCTCAATTGTGGGGTTGGGAGGTAAACGTCCTCAAAGTCCTCATTTGGTCATGATTATGGAAGTTGTAAGGTGATGGAAAGTCATTTAATGCCATTAATGGTTGGAAATGTTATAAGATGTAATGTGTACTAAAAAGGAGATGTATTTGTTTTAAAATTATGTGTGACATGAACTATTAAGGAAATGGAAAATTTGTTTTGCTTTGTGTATGTAGATTGAACAAGTATGTTTAAATAATGAAACGCAAGGACTGTAACGGGTTTTTTATCACTTTAAAGTTTATTGCATGATTGGAATATGGTAGAATGTTGTTGGGCATGTAGATAATGCAATTTCTTTGAGAAATTTGGAAATAATTGTGTGAATGATGTTTAAAGTTTTTATGCAAAATATTATGCTATATTTGTAACTATACCCGTAAAATTTGACAATGTATGGGAATAATCAGTTAAACCCATTTAAAATCGGGATTTGGGGGTGTTTGAGCAAGTTGCAACCAAGTCACAAAATTGCTCCTGAAATCTTGCTTTCCCGCCTAAGTCTTCCGTATGTGGGTCGTAGATTTGGAGTTCTTGAGAAAATTTCCATTTGCATGCAAATTGCATCTAGGACCCCTAACCTCAATTAACACACCTCCCTGTGATGGGCATACTTTTAGAGGTTTGGTGCACATTTGCATTTTGCATGTGAAGTGTCTTCAAATCCTTGTTTTCCGTGTTACTCCCCACCTTTTGTCTTTCTTACTTTTGGATTATCAATGCATGTTTGCACCTTAAGTGCAAAGTGCATCTGGAACACTAGTTTACACATTACACTACATATGTGTCTATCAGACTTTTGGATCTCTTGAGCACTTTTACAGTTTGATTGCAATGTGCGCATCGACTCTTGAAACCTTCCGTACACTTGGTCAATGTTGGTTGGGGTTTCATCGTGCTCGAGCAACCTCAAACCCCATTGAATACCTATTTAGTGTGGAGTGGACTTTCTATATGCAGAAGCATAGGAAATACCCACCTAAGTCTATTAGACTTGTTAAATGCTTTTGCACGTCATTTCTCAACCTAGTGTCTTGTGGGTTGTGGAGGTGTCTAAACAAGAGGAATCTCCCACATATTCCCTTTCACTCTCTTTCTTGAATATAATTAAAACAAATTAATAGGAACTGAATATAACGATATAGGAAGAGTATATACATTGTATATACTCCCAAAACTGAAAGTGTTGCTCTGTTATTAGACCCTAGTTCACTCTATAATGGTATGAGACCTTGGTTGCACATGGAAATTTGTTAAATCAAAACTATAAAGCTATTTTTGAAAGAACTAATGAGACAATCTTTTAACTAAGCAATTTTGTCTTAAGAGTGTGAATTACCCTCACGGAGTTTGACCTCTACTCAACATTGAATGTAATAAATCTAAACGATGGTATATAACCATTCAACCCTTTCACACAAATTAAAACTGATGCACTTATCATCAAAAAAACTTAAATTGAGCATAAATCCTACGTCAATATTGTTTTAATGACAATAACTTTGATGAGTAAAATTTGGGGCATCACAATACTTTGGCTACATATGAGATGATCAATGAGGATGGAGGATAATCTCCACTCTTGAGCTCACTCGTAACCTAGAGTTTGGTTTTGTGCTTTAGTAGTGAACTCAAAGCTAAAACAACTCAAAACTTAAGATGATGACAATTAGTGACAATAATGACAAACTTTACTCTAATCGCATACACAACAATCAATGAAATAAATACCCATCAAGAAAATGTAATGAGAACTTACTCTGATTGTAGTAGTTTTGTAATTGTTCAATGATGCCTAGTCCAACGAAAGAAGCGGGTGAGATAAGACCCAATCCAACCTAAGGATAAGTGTAGTGAGAACCATTTCCACCATTTATGTTCTTTTAGTAATAGGTTGAGTGACCATTAACAAACATAATTGTTCTTTGTTGTGAACCATCATGTCTCCTTGTCTACAAAGATGTGTTTGTATGAACTATTGTGTGCATCAAATGTCATATTGATTGGATGTTTTCGATAAAATAATAAGTTTGTCCTTGTTCATTGATTGTTAGTAAAGAGTTGAGTATATTCCAATTTACATATAATGTTGGTTTTCTCTCAATATTTAAACTAGATGGTATAAGAGGGAATTTTTAAAATTTAGTCATTTTGTGTGATTAAATTTATGCATGAAGAGGTTGTTATGAATTCTGATATAAAGAGATTGATGCAGAAAATAGAATGAAGATAAGCTTTGTTGAATAGATGTCAAGTGTTAAAATTTAGGACATTGTTTATGTAGTTAAGACCTATCAAGCTATGAATAATAATATGGTGTTGTGTATTAGTGTGTCAATTTTGCATGTATACTCCACATTTTGACCGAATTCTCATAATAGAACATGTCAACAAAGAAACCTAAACGCACAAGATTCAAATAGCAACAATTACAAATTGTTACAGCCCCTAGAATGCGTATCTAGTACAAAGTACCTTTCCACGTATATAAAACTAAAAATTTAAGAGGGACCCCTGCATTTGAGGAAACATGACGTAGCATCATCAATTTCAACATACTTTTAAAGTCTATTCTAGTTTTCAATGAGTATTTCATTCACACATTAAATGAAACCATTTTAGCTTAGTAATAAAATTTACTCTGTAAAATTGTTTTCCGGCTATGATAAACATGCCTCTTACTACATAACTGCATGCCAAGGCACCGAAACATCAATAATGTATCCACCTTCAATCCTTGACCTTGATGTGCATGTCAGAACTGTCCCTACACCAATAGACGGACAGGTATGGAACATGAGAAACATTTGCCTTCTAATGAAAACAACTGGTAGCAAACTTGTGATACGTCAAACAGCGACTTTCCCGATCAAGGCTTAGACAATATAGGTATAACTAGCAAATCTGCATAGAAATTTCTCGTAGAGTAGACGGATTATAAAACACCAAACTTTATTTTTAATTCCATGTGTAATGCTTGGCATATTAGTTGACAAGTTATTAATGGTTTTACTTGAAAGCAATCCAATATAATCATATCACAAGAAATTTTGTATTCTCGCATAGAGACATTAACAAATGCCGCTAACATCGGAAGAGGACTGTGTTCTCTCTAAAGTATCCCACGTCTCAACTCCACAGTGAGCGTTCGCTATGGCGTGTTCATACTTGGGGGCATAAACCCTTACAGGAGTCTCTATTTTAGGAACTGCATTTAAATGTTCACAAGCTCTATGTTCAACATTCAGCACATTTTCTGCCTGCTTTAGTCTTGCTTTCTCTGCTCTTGACCCTATCACTTGACCCAGAATAGAGGCCGCAATTGTGACTGCCATAGCAGTCTTTGGCATGTTCACTGCCTTCCTTAGCATTGCCACAAAAGGAATTGCAGAATGAATTGCAATAAACCAAGACGGTGAAAACTTTTCAGTGTGTTCTCTCCAAACACCTAATGGAACATTAGCAGCCATTCCCAAAAGACCAATTGCAAACATCTTTTCTGGTAATGATTTTGGCCTTAAAGATTTCACCAACGCTGTTCTTGCTAATGCAGCCCGGGCTGCAACAATAGCAGGGGGGCATTTCACCTTCATTCCAGGAGGCAGTTGCATAAGATTTGCAACCAGTGGCAAAACCTTGTTCACAGCTTGATAAGACTTAGCAATTGGACACTTTCCTGTCTCTAGCCATTCTTTACCAGTTGCCTCATGAAGTCCATCCTGCAGTATTATAAAACTGCATTATTGTAAAAAAAATTATAAAGACCACGACAAAAAAGATAAAAAGAATTGACTAGATTATTCAAAAAACAAGTATATTCAAATGCTCGGGGGGAAGTTCTAAAAATAGAGGCCTAAAAAAAACCTTACAGATTTGGTCTACGTGTAAATAAAGTTGCTTAGTCAAAATCAAAGTCTTCCAAAATCTTTTTCTCAAGATTTAACACAACAATAACACAGAAATACAGAAGCCTTATTATAGATATCATAAACAACATATTACGTAGACTAGAGATGGCAAAATAGCAAAGACCTTTCAAGATAGGAAAACAAATATCGCACAAACTCAACAACAATTGATGTAAATGTGTCATTTTCATTCGAACTGCTTGCTTGCTAAACAATACAGCACTCATGGTGTAGGGGAATTGCCCAAGTCAGATTTATTCCTGGAATTGATTCTGAGGTTGAACCCAAGGTTCAAAATATGATCAATATACAGGGTGAATGAAAAGAAATCTGGGGATCTCATATGCCAAATTGACATCTCACTTGGCTGTGACCTGAAACGACCAAGATCCCTTACCTTTAAGTAGAACTGAAATGACAAGGGCATTTATGGATAGAAAAAAGACTACAGTCACCTGTTATTATACAAGTTCTGTATGAAGCATAAGCACACGAGTGAAATCCTTAAGGTAAAAATCTGATTTATAATACACGTAGACAACAGCAACTAGAAGTTCCTAGAAGCAATCCGCAAACAAACCAGAGATGTAAAAGTTGCTTAAATATTTATTACCAAGATAGAACCTGTTCATATATGAACTGCATGAACCATAATACTTTTGACCTAAAAATTTGATCAAGACAAGTCACCCACAGAAGAAGTAAACAGTTGGATTTTTTCTTAAAGGCTATCCAACTTTCAAGTTTCAAGTTACCATTTAGCTTGGAGGCATCAGGCCAAGAAGACATGAGAATATGGACCCATAATGTATAATATATAGGAAAAAGTCCAAGTTGGATTTGAAGCTGCCCCAATAAAGGGGTTGGTAAGAAGGTGGTTACATGTGAAATGGGAACTTCCCCAAGTGGGTAAATGCAAAATAAACACTCATGTTTCTAACGGTAACCCCGGCTCCTTTGGGGGTAGGGGCAATATGTAGGGATCATTGTGAGCTTGTGATTTTTTCATATGCCTATGGCTTCAAGATATACAAATAACGTATTGGAACTTTTTTGGTAGAGAATGCAATTGCTTAGGAACCATGGGATAACAAACTTGGTCATGGAATGTGGAAACTAACTCCCAAATTCTGGCCACCCTGCTGAATAGAGACAATGATAGGAGCCTGGATATTTGGCAGCTGCAACATGTAGTCAAGGTATTCATGATCTTTTTCAAGAGTTCGATAGCCTACACAAACATCATCAACTCTAGGAAAGATGATGATGGGGCCTCCTTCCAAAATTGACTTTAATGGGGCCTGTACGGTTCTCTTGAAATTGCAATAACTGGCATGAGGCATATAATAGGGTCAAAGCAGCCCTTGAAGAGCTATCGAGTAATTAAAAACCTATGTAATGTATAATAGGTTACACGGGTTAGGTCGGCCATGCATAAATATTGGACAATGATCACTATAAAGAATAGGTAAACAAAATAATATAGTTGTATGTAAGACCGTTGAGCAATATTATGCCCATGATATGGTAATAAATCACATGTCCCGTCGCAATCTCAAAAGGAAAAAATTTGAACAGGAACACTTGCTAAAAAGAACGACATCTTCTAATGTAACCTAATCTTACAAGAAAAAAATGTAAACGACTGAGTTTCACCATCGAGCTATCGTGCTGCAACCAGAGATAAGCTTAACATATTTTCCAAATGGACGACTTCAGAAATTGCCAATGACTATGAATGGTTTCATTGTCAAAAACCATGATATGAAAATTTTCCTGAACTTAACAGTAAATAAATCCCAGTTCATATATTTAGTGAATGTGATATCATTACCTCCTGCAATGGGTTTGACTTATGTTTTCCATTTGTTCCTCTTCTCTTTTTGTTTCTCTTGATGTTTTTGCTCCTCCTCATGAAAGAATCAAAACTGAAAGGACCTCCAAACCCAAATGCTGACAGGCTAATAGTTGCAGCAGATGCTGCAAATGGATGGAACTCTGGGCTGGAAGCATTCTCTGTATTAGACAATGATTCAGAATTGATGTGAACCGAGGACCTTCCAGAAAGAGGAACAACTCCATTGTGGCCGTGAAAGAGCCTGAAAGCAGTCTCAAAGTTAGGTCCATCCTCAAAAATGGGGCCCCTTGCTCCTTCAACCTGAAAAATCCAAACCAGAACTATCAAATCCCTAGTAAAATACTCTAAAACACACTTCACCGCCTAAGAAAATTTCCATGTACATAAGAAATGGTCATCTGTGAACTTCTGCTAATTAAAATATACAAAAGAAAGGAAATTAAAATGATGAGAAGCTTATTACTATATTCTAAAGCCTAACAGAAACATCACCAACCTAAATAAAGATCAAAAGGAGAGAAATCGAGCTAGTTTTATCACCAGATGGATATAATCATATAAACAAAAGATGTCAACAAGTGGTTGAGACTTGAAACACTAGATTAGAGGGGTACGCCCTGTACCGGCCCGTAGCAGATCCAAAACATACCTAGTACGGGCACTGGTACTGGCACCCTCCTGGTACACTATGGGTACATACCCAAAGCATACCACGCAGTTTTTTTTGAAGTGAAAAAAAAAAACATACCCTAACTTAAACAAGGTAAACCCTAAACCTAATTTACCTACCCACCCCCTGAAGAGACCACTACAATGTTATTTATACACCCCTTTGCCTCCATGCTATTCACACACTCACATTTTCATCTTTTACAAATTGGGAGCTTGAAAGTTGAAGGAGAGAGATAGAACCTTGGAGGAGGACGATAAGAAATTGAAGGAGGATCAGCTTCAAACAACGAGGAAGGAGTGATTTCAAGTATCTTCCATCCATCCATTGTTCTTCTTCTTTGTTTTTGTTTTTTTATCAAAAAAAATTATGTATTATTATTAACTGGTATGTGATCAATTATCAATGACCATGAATGATGTGTTTGCACAATTTCATGATCATTGATCATGATCTATCTATATTTATTATTTATTTGACATTTTCTTTTTAATATTAATTAAATTTTAAATTTTGTTTTGTATTTGAAGTTTTAAATTTTTGGGTTTCATGGTTTTTTTTTAAGTTTTAATTTGTTAAACATCTACGCTCTCTGTATGCTCTCACCTTGCACCATTTATGGTGAACTTGGTGATCAGAATTAGAGAATGACATGTACGGGTTAATAAATTAATTAGTTTTTAATTAGTTGTGTTGTTTTTTTAAAGTTTTAATTTGTTAAACGCCTACCCCTTTGTGTAAGCTCTCACCTTGCACCATTTATGGCAAACTTGGTGATCAAAATCAGAGAATGACGTGTAGGGATTAGTAAATTGATTAATTTCCTAACTAGTTATGTGTTTGTTTGTTTTTTTTAAGTTTCAATTTATTAAACATCTATCCTCTATGTTCACTTTCACCTCACACCATTTATGGTGAACTTGGTGATCAGAATCAAAAAATGACATGTAGGGGTTAATAAATTATATAATTTGTATTTGTTGTTTTGTAACAATTTATTAAATTATTTTGCAATTTTTTAAAGAATATCTCTCACTGTAGGTTAAAACAAAGCAAAAACTATAGCCATGGCATCAAGTTCAACTTCAGGTGGGCATGTGGAAGCAAGCCATGAGGGAGGCACACAAAGAAGTGTTCCAAGTCCCACGAATGTGAGACTATATCCTTTTTATCCTTTAGGGAGGCATGTAGAAGTGTTAGAGCTCATTGTTGGTGGTGATGTTCATGTTTGGGTGTGCCCCCATTATAACATAATATTCAAGTCCTCGTATACCCGACTGAAGGCTCATATAACTAAGGTAACGGGAACAAGGATTAGACCATGCAAGAAGATGAAAAAGAATAAAATATCTATATGCTTAAAAGAGCAAGAGGTTACCTTGAAAATTGTAGGAGCTCACTCTAGAAAATGTTCCTTTGCAACAGAGGGGTATAGGAAAACCACCAACACCACCATCATTTCATTGACAGTCACACTAAAACTCTGCCAAATGAAACTTTTTTGAATGAAGAGGCCACATCACGAAAGAGAACCAAAGGCCCCCTAGAAAAAGCATTCAACTTGGAAAAGAGAGACATTACAAATGAAGTGGACCACATACAGACATTTTGCAACCAATGATATATTCCTGAAAGGATTCAGGGGTGTCTATTATATCGAATGGATTAAAAGTTTCCCGAAATAGACCTCTTATCAACATTGTTGCAATAAGCTCTAAAGAGGCAATATTTCTTAAGGCGGTGTAATGTCCCTCTTTTCGAATAGATCTTATTGAAGACCTTTGGCCCAATTTTGTCTACCCGACAGCCAAAGGGTATGCACAAGGGTGACTTAAGTCGCAATAAGTTATTACAAAGTGCTAAATAATATTTATAAAATTAATAAAGCGTTTGTATTAATTTATTTGACTTAATAATAAATTTGTAATCTCTAGATAGGTGCGTTGGGTCTAATATTATGTTGTATCCTTTCCAGGGAGTAGAAAAGAGACCCGTGCTATTTTTGTGTCATCCCTAGGCAAAAATGCGACTTGGACAAAGGAGGGAGAACGGAGTTTAAAAAGGATAAAAATTATTACTCCTCCCAAGAAAAATGCAACCTAGTCTAAGGAGAATTTGGGGCATATGTCTAGAAAAAATCACCTTTTGTTGATTGGTCATTGTGGAGGCTTCTTTGGGGTCATTTCTCTTATAAAAGGGAAAGGTCGACTTGAGGAAAGGATGTTTATTCACTTCTCATTTTCTGATTTTGCACTTAAGCTCTGAAACTTTTGCAAATTATATTCTAAGGACGAAAACCCTTAGTTTTATACTCTTGCGGACGAAAACCCCAAGGGATTGAGATGGATTTCCACCCAGGTAATTCCATCGAGCTTGCAAGGAATTTCAGTATTTTCTAGCTTTTTGTGGAGTTTGCATGAAGGATTTGAAGACTTGATTAGTAGCAAGTTGTATCTTCTCTGCACTAGCTGGAGCGGCCCATTTTGTGGGTGATTCTTGTGGAATAAATAACATTTCCAGGGTCTGATCTGTGTACCAGCTATTTATCTGAATTTAGTGACCCAAACTAGATGATTGTCAGAATTTTTAAGGAAATTAAAGTGCTAATTTCAGACCTCTAAGAAGGCAGATTTACTGATAATTATTCCAGTTCAGGTTTATAGCCTCTACAAATTCAGATTTCTCTATATTTGGGTATTATAAAATACAGAAATAAGATTTGTTAAGAATCATATTTGTTTGAGCCTCTTTTGTATGAGTTTCATACCCATATCATAGTCGCCATTCCTGGAAAAATTATTGCAGCAGGTTTAACCGAAGGATTGGTGAACAGAAGAGGCTTGCACTATGATCATTTTGATGGCTTTGATGTAATTACAGCAGGTGGCCTCACTATTCCTTGTAAAAAGAAAGTGAGCAAAATCATTATTCTATTTGGTGAGTACGCTCTTCATGATGACTTCTATTTTATTGATTTGAAAGATAACAATGTGGTACTAGGCATGCAATGGCTTTAGTCATTAGGAAGAGTCACCCAAGATTTGCAAGCTATGGAGCTGAGTTTCCAACATGAGGGGAAACAAGTTACCATGAAGGCACTCAAGTACACGCTGCCACCATCAAATGACAGCCATGTCTATGATAGCTGTGGACAAGGAATCACCAAATGAAGACATATATGAGGATTTTTCACTTCATTGCAGCATGGGACAGCAAAGACATGATGATGAGTACAGCAAAATTTAGGGCATACATGAGAAGGATCATGGCACTTTTCACAAGTAAGTTGCATGAGTTCTTTTTTGCAGCAGTTGAGTGGTTTTGTATAGTGCATGAGAAGCCATTCAAAATGCTTAGGCTGATTTGGGATCCAAGAACTGATGGGGATACAGGTTTGCTACTTGTAATTGCTTAGGGGCAAGCAATCTCGGGTAGGGAGGACTGTAATGTCCCTCTTTTCGAATAAATCTTATTGAAGACCTTTGGCCCAATTTTGTCTACCCGACAGCCAAAGGGTATGCACAAGGGTGACTTAAGTCACAATAAGTTATTACAAAGTGCTAAAAAATATTTATAAAATTAATAAAGCACTTGTATTAATTTATTTGACTTAATAAAAAATTTGTAATCTCTAGATAGGTGCATTGGGTCTAATATTATGTTGTATCCTTTCTAGGGAGTAGAAAAGAGACCCATGTTATTTTTGTGTCATCCCTAGGCAAAAATGCGACTTGGACAAAGGAGGGAGAATGGAGTTTAAAAACGATAAAAATAATTACTCCTCCCAAGAAAAATGCGACCTAGTCTAAGAAGAATTTGGGGCATATGTCTAGAAAAAATCACCTTTTGTTGATTGGTCATTGTGGAGGCTTCTTTGGGGTCATTTCTCTTATAAAAGGGAGAGTTCGACTTGAGGAAAAGATGCTTATTCACTTATCATTTTCTGATTTTGCACTTAAGCTTTGAAGCTTTTGCAAATTATATTCTAAGGACGAAAACCCTTAGTTTATACCTCTTGTGGACGAAAACCCTAAGGGATTAAGAGGGATTTCCACCCAGGTAATTCCATCGAGCTTGCAAGGAATTTCAGTATTTTCTAGCTTTTTGTGGAGTTTGCATGAAGGATTTTGTGATCGCCAAATCACTGCAACCCTCCGAATGGCCACAATGTGAGCAAGACATTCGGTGTGATTGGGTAACATGGAATCACCTCTCAAGCTGTGGGACTTGGGCTCAAGGTGAACCTCCAAAGAAGGCCGACTTCCTCTTCCTAAACTAAGTGTTGTACTAGTGTAATAAAATAGTTATCTAGACCTATGCTAACATTTTCATGGGTTTTAGGGAGAGATTTGCAAGAAATGAAACTATACTAGGAATGGTGATGCACCAAATAAAGGGTGTTGCCAAACTCAGGAAGGGTTAATTTGAAGAGGGTGATGTGCACCACAAGACAACTTCACCTACTACAACTTAGAGAGGGTAACAGAATACCATAGACTAGAATGCATGCGTTCCTTTTGCTAAACTCAATTAGACAAAACAATCTGTCAGTTTTCCAATGAATTTAAGGATGAACTTGAGAAGAGGTGAACAAGCACCACAACTCAATTGCATGCAATACTCCACCACTTGATAAGCACAGAACTCCAAGAACCTGCAATAGAAACTTGAATTTTGCACAGTGTACCTACAAGCATGAAAAAGGCAGAAAGAATTATAGAAGGATGAAAGGACCAAGATTAGTCACAAAACACACACTTTTAATACTTCAACAACATGCACAATGCATCATACATTCAGAAGAGGCTTGAAAGTTCATCTTTCTAACTATCTAACTTGTCCCACCTGTTAGAATGAGCTTCCAACTTACATTTATAGAAGAATCTATGTGAGAAAGAAGAGGAGAACTAATAAATTCCTTCCTAAATTGAAGGTACATGATGGTTCATTTATTACAAAGTTGGTTGAACATCTTGAGAAGCTTCCATCATGTGTCCATTAATGGCCCGTTGACTTAATAGGTTTCTCAGTTAATTAGAGGAATATTTAAATAAAATATTTCAATAATAATAATAAATATTATTATTAAAATATTTAAATAAAAATATTAATTTAATTATATTATTAGGTGGGCCCCCCTAAAACCGGTTTGCATTGAAGAAGGGGGGGTCCATGTGAATAAGTCAAAAATAGCCTAACTCGGTGATTGGCTCGCCGAGCCAAGTCACCGAGTTGGGCGATGAGCTCCTCCATCAAGCTTGCTCTCCACCACCACGACCGAGCTAATCACTGCCAAGACATCCTTTTCCTTCACATTGATGCTACGTATCACTTTGACTGATTTAATTTCCTGTGATCTCACCCAAGGTTACCGAGCGCCATTAGCTTCCATCGTGTCCAAGCTATTCCGATGGGCCCGACTGAGTTCGACATTCCAACTTCGAAACGAGCTCCCCAATTTCGCATGTGACAACTCGCAACTCGGCTATACGAGCCCGAAGTGCTTCCACCGTAACTGATCTCCCATTCTACATCAAGCTCCTCTTGTTGAACCGAGTCGTCATCAACGAGTAGTTTGGTCTTTACACCGAGTTCCATCCAAGAGTTCATTTCCTCTATATGACTGCCAAGCTCATCCAACGATGCAAGAAACTGTACATGGCTCACCGAGCTATAACGTCACCTAGGTGTTTACAATCACGCAGCACCATTTGTGAAACTTCAAATTAGCTTACCATATGTCATCAAAGGACTCACCTTTACCAACGCTTAATCTCATCGAGCCAAACTCCGAATAGCTCGATCTGCTCCATCGAGTAATGCATCTTTACAACGGCTCGACCGCCCCGAGTATGTTCCACCTCGCCGTTCCTACATTCATTTTACCGAACTCGCCCGAAACCTTCACCGTTTTAGCTCAGCTTCAACTCGGTTCACCGAGTCGAGCTCTTCATGTTCCGCACACTATTTTTCCAATGTCGAGCTGATTTCCACCGTGGCCTCGGCCGACTCGTGCTTGTCCCGGATTCATGAGCCCACCGAGTTCCTTGTCATGTGCTCGCAATCACCGAATAACTCGACGTCTTTCGATTTCCAAAACCATCGTGCTTTGACCGAACTCACTCGGTCTTAACTCGGCCCACGACTCCTCATTGATTTGACTCAAAACTAAGCTTGATTCGAGCTTACTACCTCCTCGAGCTAGTACTCCCACAGCTCGGTTTTAGCGCGCCCGAGCTTATCGACTTCTTCACCTTCGACTTCCCCGAGTGGCTCAGGTAAGTTTGACACCTCTCGTGTTCCAACTCGGTGGGCGAGTTATTGAACTACTTTGCGCTTCGAGTTGGATCTTTGTGCGTCGCTCGACTCCCCACTAGCTCGGACCAACTCGGTCTTGATTCCTATTTGGCGAGAACTTTCTATTCACTTTACTGATATCCCTTCAATGTTTGGCTCGACACCGTTCTACGAACTCGTTAAACCACCTTCTGGTGCCATGCATGCGTTCACGAAATAGCTCGGTCCTATGTGTCGAGCTTTTGGCTCAGCGATGACTCCTTGCATGCCTCCACAGGCTCTGTTTTACGTGCTCATCGCCAAGCAACTTGTCATTTTGGAACTCATTGCCGAATGAATCGTGTATGGTTGGCATTCCTCCCTTTGTGATGCATTCGAGCTCCATGCGCCGATCTCCATTGCCGCACCGCTCGGCATTTGACTCGGTCCTCCACCTTCAACATTATTCCTTATTTACCTGTTTACACGACAGTTCACTCGCCATGACTCGGTCATCAACCGCCTCCTCCAATTTCGCCAACATCTTTTGATCCTCCTGGCGACCCGCTCGTGTGGAAGTCTTAAGTTGGTTTGCCATCCCAACATTCCCACCTGGCGATCAGGATGAACTTTTCCCACGCAGAATTGTTGGCTTGTCTTGCCAAGGCATTATCTCCGCCATGGCCGCAAAGGCTTGAAACTCCCCCGCCGAGTTGTTCGCTATCTCCTGCATGATGAGTTGTTCTAATTGATCTCGGCACTAAATCCACCCGAGCTACTCAAACGGCTCGACTTCTGACTCGCCAATGCCGAGTTTTCCACAAATTAACCACCAAGCTACAACGAACCAGGCAATAGCTCAGCAAGCTTGAAAATGAAATAGACACATGATCTTCCCCGCCCGCTCATTGTTGCCTTCTAGCTCGAAAGAGCTCTAAGAGCGATTTGGACGAGAAAATTGCCACTCCTTCACACATATTCTGGTTGTGAAGAGCCAACCGACCCATCTTCATTTAATCTACCTCGCCGACCTCATATTTAGCTTGTCGAGCAAATTAGCTTTTTCCATAAGCTCGCCGCTTCATATGATCTCGAGCTCCTTATGCCTGAGCAACTCGCTCTATTCAATCCATGACTCAGTGAGCCGAGCCATTCATCACCGTCCCCTGCGAATTTCACAGTATCTCCATGCAACAAAACCTTGAGCCATACGAGCTTGTTTGTGAGCTCATTGCAACTCATCCCAGCACCAAGTTGATCCCTGGTTCGAGCCACTCCCTTCGAGCTTGCCTATATGCCACTGAATGATATGGCTCTTTAGCTTGTGATTCGGTGGGGCCAAGCTCTAAACCGAGCTATGTATTGACTCTATCATGAGCTTCTAGCACTTAGGCTTAATGTCTATTTCCATGACATGATTTGGTCACATCAAAAACTTAATACAAACCCATGTTAATTAGCTCGACCGAGCTAATACAACCTAGCTCCGACTCGACCTTATATATGACATCAACTCACCGAGTCACTCATTGGGCTGATCAGTGAGTTGATGGAGCTCAAAGACCCTTTTGGGGCATTTCCCCACCTGTTATTAAAACATAAGATCTCCCCGAGTTTCTTTTGGAAACTGAGGATCATAGAGACATAGTAAAGCTCCTCAACATGATTAATCAATTATTTTAATTTTTTTTATCTCTATAACAACCAGAAGTGCGTCCCTGGGACTAATGTTTCGTTTTGAACATAATAGGACCCCGTTGTCCAATTTCGCCATGTGTGCAAAATTGGATAACAGATTTGAAGACTTGATTAGTAGCAGCTATATCTTCTTTGTACTAGCTGGAGCGACCCATGTTGTGGGTGATTCTTGTGGAATAAATAACATTTCCAGGTCTGATCTGTGTACCAGCTATTTATCTGAATTTAGTGAATCAAACTAGATGATTTTCAGAATTTTTGAGGAAATTAAGTGCTAATTTCAGACCTCTAAGAAGGCAGATTTACGGATAATTATTTCCGTCCTATTTAACCACTAAAAATGCAAATTTCATCATATTTTGGATAAATAAAAATATAGGGATCAGATTTGCTAAAGAATATTATTTGTTGGGCTTCTTTTGTATGAGTTTCATCCTCATGTGCTAGTTGCCATTTCTGTAGCTACTGCCGCAGTTAAAGATATGATTTCATATAGTTGCATATCCCTGTAAGGACTGATTTGGTAGTATAAAATCTGTATTTGTCACTGGTTTGGGAAGTCTTCAATTCAATTACTGTTCTATGAGGGTCTTATGATCAGCCTTAATCGCATTTTTCAATGTCCCAAATGGATCTGCAGTTAGTCTATTCATTCTATCTTACCATAATCTGTTTGGTAAGGTGTTGGATTAGCTCAAAAATCCCATTGGAGTCAAAATATCCATTTAGGGATATTTCACGCAGTTGATTATGAGGGGGAAATAAAAGATGCACAATTTATTGCAAACATTCTAATTGAGGCTATTAAGTCTATGGGCCCTCAAACGTTGTCTAAGTCATCATGGACAACACAAAAAATTGCAAGGCAGTAGGGTTGATAGTAGAGGGTAGATATGAGCACATATTTTGGCCACCATGTGCAATACACTCCATCAATTTGATGTTGCAAAAGATTGGAAAAATCTTATGGATTGAGAAAATATACACAGCCAAACGATTCAGATGTTTATCACCAACCATCACATGTCTAAGGCCATTTTCAGAAAATTCTCGAGGTTGGAGTTGTTGAAAGTAAGGGAACAATTCATTACTTTTAAGTTTTTAAATATTTTATTTTAAAATTTAATTTTAAATCAATTTGTAATTTTGTATTGTTATTGAATTATTTTCATTCATTTTTAATATTTTATAGGTTGTTGAAACTAGATTTGTCTCTCACACACTTGTCTTGAGACGACTTGTGAAGGTAAAACATGCTTTGAACAATATGGTAATTGACAATGTTTGGACCGTCAAGAGGCAATTAGATACAAAAAGAGCCCATAAATTGGAGGGCACAAGTTGAGTATTTGCTAAGTTTCACAAAGCATGTTCTTTCTATGATTAAATTTGTAGACAAAGATAGTGCTTGAATAGGAAAAATTTATGATGGAATTGACTTCATACTTGAGAAAATGAAAGAAATCATATAAGCCAAAGAGAAAGACCCTGAAAAAAACTTTTATAACGAAATTAAGAGTATGGTCATGAAGAGGTGGAACAAAATGACCAGCCCATTGCATCTCTTTGCTTATGCCTTAAATCCCAAATATTATAGCAATGAAATAGTTGGGTTACTTGGTATGCAGCCACCATATGAAAACCAAGTGGTCACAAATGGGAGGCACCATTTAGGAGGTTGTTTCCTAATCCATCTACATCTAGTGCAGTTCGAAATGAGATGAGAATGTTTGTATCTTCAGAAGGTAGCATGGGAGAGGTAGAGGCTCTATGATAAGTCTAACATGACTCCAATCAAGTGATGGTATGTACATGGCCATATGATGTCAAGCACCTATGACCTATTGCCATTAAATTGCTCTCACATGCATGAAGTTTGTTATTTGATATTATGATTACCAATTAAAAATTTAAATTTAAGATGATAACACTCACTTTTGTATATTAATAATACTTATTTTTTTGTGACAGGTGACTAGTAATTCTTCAATAGAGCGAAATTGGGGTACTTATGGCTTCATTCACTCAGACAAACATACCATGATCGCATCCAAGAAGGCTAAGAATTTGGTATACGTACATTCCAACTTGCGCCTCCTAACGTACAAGAAGAAAAAGTATATTAGAGGTCCTAACAAACTTGGGATATTCACCCTGAAACCACTAACTTTAAAGCTTCCACTAGTTGTTCGTTCAATGTTTCACTACTTAGCATTGATGATGAACATACAAGAAGCCCTACACAACGAGTGGACAATGGAGCTAGTCAAAGTGGGAGTGGAGCTACAAGTGCCATTCATGGAGATGATTTTGAGGATCATCTAGATGATATGTTCTAGCCTTGAAGCAAGTTGAATGTATTTACTATTATGTTTTGAACTTTCATGAATTAATACGAAATATTTGAAATTTGTTTTCCATGAATTATGAAATTATGAATCCATATGAATTTGCGAGTATTAAATTTTAATAAGTATGCATTTTTCTTTATATATATATTTTAATTTTTAAAAATAAATTGTACGAACGTACCCGCAACATATCGTACCCATGGGATTTTTAAAATTTATTGTTTCAACATACCAAAACCCATACCCGCATGCTGGCAATCTAGTTGAAACATAAATGGAAGTGAAGGGGGTAGATAATCTACACCCTTAAATAAGCTTTGAATTCATACACTCGTGAGCATCTCTAAATTTTGTCAACAAAACAATCACTACCTTTTCTTGTAGCAAATTGCAATTTCTAGGAAGGAACTTAACAATTGTCCCAACTCTCCAAGCCCTATCTCTACTTCTTGAGTGAAGATTTGCTGCTTCAAATTTGTAATAGATCTTGCACTAGTCCAACGTAAAACAACATTGGCTTTCCAAGCACAAGTGTGAAATGCCATTGCCTGAGGATTTTATATCTTTAGGCAATATAAAAACCTCTCAAATAGCTTGTATTTTGCATAATCCTTCCATTCAAAATTTTCCTCTATAGGTTGTTAGTTCATCTCACCTAAGTCGCCGCATTCGGCGATTTTCAACCAAAAAAATAAAATTCGCCGAATATTTAATACACTCCAAAAAATCGTTGAAATTTGTGATTTAATTCTTCAGTTTTTTTTTGTTTTGCAATTTAGGGTTATCTATGTCACGAAAGCAGCTTGTTGTGAGTGCATACAGGAACTTCTACTAAAAGTAATGTCGTATTTTCGTATCACGATTTAGGGTTTTTTCGCAGATTTAAGTTTGAAGTTAATAATTAATGGCACCGGAAATGGCGTTCGTGTGACACCCTTCAGGATTCAAACCCACAAAGCTTTAGTCGGCAATGGCATCGTATGATTCGTTGGAGGTTCGAAGCTGAGAAATTTGTCTTCCATGCTTAAGTCTTGTTTTTTTCGTTCTATATAAATAAATAGGTACAGCCTACAGGCCAATTACAATTAAATTGGGCTTATTCTTTCTTTTTAGTCGAGCTTAAGAATTATGTGTAACTTATATAAATATATGCGATTAAATATATCAATAGCTAGTAAGTATTAGTAATATTTAATAGTAACTATATATTATTCAGTAAATTATTAAGTAATAATTATGAATATATAATAATAAGTAATAATATATTAGTAAATAAATTGGTAATAGTAATAAAGTCACTTATATAAATATATCAATAACTAGTAAGTATTAGTAATATTTAATAATAAACGTTTAATAGTAACTTTATATTATTGAGTAAATTATTAAATAATTATTATGACTATATAATAATAAGTAATAATATATTAGTAAATACAGAATAGTAAGTAAATTGGTATAGTAATTTATTATTAATACAGTAAATTGATAAATTAAATTAATTAATAATAGTAAATTAGTAAATCTTTTAGTTGAATTTAATCACGAATTTTATTTCGAATTTTGTTAGTGACGATTTTTTTACAAATTCAAACACGAATTTGAATGTGGTGACTTAGCATCTCACTAAGCAGAATTTGAATACATAGTCTGTTATCGACTCAAATAAATGCACCAGGTTGACAGCGAAGAAAGCCGAGTAATTGATTTTTGTGCATTCCAACTTCTGCTTTCTCTCACACAATTTAATAAACTATAAGCAAGGGCCAACTACGCTTTGGGATATAAAACCAGAGCAACCTAACATGGAGGCTTCCTAGCTACCCTTGCCCATCTTTCGCTACTTGACAATGACAGGAAAGGAACTGCTACACAGGATCTTCATCGTGTAGCTAGTGAGAGTGACATTTTTGGTGCTGCATCTGGTTCCAATGAATCAAGGAACAATATTCTTGTTTTTTTTCAATCCGTAACACTTTTAATTGACTGGAGCCATGAACCAGAGTGGACACAAACAGGGGTCCAACCTGGGCATGCTGCTGCATGTGTGCTTTGGATACCATATTTACTGGGGAGCGCTGTATAGTATCACTCAAACTTGTGGCCCAGTACAGTAGTAAACTTTTACCCTGCCTCAACAACTGTTGAACCACAGCCCTCAAGTATAAACCTATGATATTACCAATGTGGGTCTTGTTTACTTTTATGTTGACGAATTATGCACAGAACATTGATGTTATTATTATTTGTATATATTTTTAACTTTTTACATTATTTCAGTCACCACAGAACAGCACAAGGATGGGTCTTGGCAATGGAGCCACCAATCTTCAGACTATCAGGGTATGGAGGCAGAAAAATACATGAAATAATGGCATCTATATATTTAAATTTCTGAAAGAACTACAAATTAAAATACATCAGATTCTGGTTACAAAAACACTGAATAGGGTTCACTTTAGCATGTTATCGGTTTTAGTTTCAACAAGTTTCTATTTTTATCTTTTGAGTTTTACTTTTTACTATTCAACTTCACCTTTATATTTAAAATTTTAACTTTTAATATTAAAAATTAAGTAAAAAATTAATTTTGAAAATATTGAGGCAAGTGACAAGTTTTTCTAGGAGACACAGGAGATTCAAATGAAGTCACCAACAGTCAGGAGACATCCCTATCCCTGTATCCATCTCCAAGACATGTCTTCACACCTGGGAGTGGGACGCATCCCAGGTACAAATATACATGTCTCCCATTTCTAATTTTTACATGTTATGTACAGTCAATTCCATGTCGTACAGTATACAAGCCCCCCAAAAAATCAGCATTCCCCATACTCAAACCCATATCTGTAGACTGTATCTGTATCCTGGTAATCTTGTATAGTGTACAATTAAAACATTCCCTTCACCTTAATATATCATAAACATTCCATTTGCCTGAACAAGGTTCCAATTCATGCTACATTGCATGTTACTCTTGTTATCTAAGTTACCAGATACACCTTCTGGGCCTGGATCTGCCACATATGCATGTCCAACATGGATCTGGGCATAGGACCTGGATGCAGATTGAGTATGCTTTCCATTTCCAAGAGCCATATTTGGCCCATATTCAGCCATTTCCGACGTATATAACACCCCAAGAAAAAGAAAAACTCAAAATAGAATGAAAAAATGGCTATACAAACTTGTCTTTTCAGTATTACCATTATTTTCAGTTAAAAGCCTCTCTTTTCTCTGTTTTAAAACATTATTTTAAATATATAGATGGTATATTGAATTCTATACATTTCATCAGTATTTTTGCTCTAACTATTTTAATCTTTGGTAAATTTTTAAAAAGAAGTCGCTACCCAAGTGACAAATACCATGCTCATATCAGATATTGTATTTTGGATTGTGTAACTTGACCTATAATGCTATCTCTTGTCATCACATGTTTCAGATGCAGATGAAGCATTTGTTTAACATGCACAGCTATAATATCTGCATATCCCATTATTTCAATTGCAAACACAGAGAGTAATCTCATTTAATCCTTTACAAAACACATCAGCTACGCAAACACCTTGATGATACCACAAAACTTGTGGACCACAGAAAATACGTGCATTACGCACCTATCAGAACAACACCTAACAATAGTTATGCTACCAAATACCAATACGCGCGGTACTACAAAAATTCACTAAAGATAACCAGCCTAACAGAAGCTGTCCTAACCTTATTATTTTTTTGATTTCTTTCATTGCAGATCAAGAGGAAAAATTAACCTTTTTTTTTTTAGAATGGATCAAACCATATATATCACGACCACAAAAGGAAATTATTTCTAATTTTGATGAAAAAGAGCAAAAACTACCTTCCACACTGGTTAACAGAAAAGGCTTAAAGCTTCATTTCATCTTATAGTTGAGAAATGGGAAGCAGAAATGAAGACAAACATACCAACATTCCAGATTGGACATTTTAGCCTCTGTTATACACACTAGTACAGATATCTTAAATACATGTATCTGAAAACATAGCGAGATATCAATATCGAGGCACCTATCTTGGATTTTTAACATACCACATTTATTAATAACTCCATTACCTTCTTTTTGAATTTCCTGCAGAATGGAGACAGATGGCATCAATGTAGCTGCAACAATATGTCAGACTCAAAAAATCATTTCCACACCAAAAAAGGGCTCCAAAATCCTCCGCCATAAGGCCAGGATATTATGATTTTTCAATTGACTTCTCCAAGCAAAAAGAAAAAACCTCTAAATGAGCTTGTCATGTGATCAAAACCATAAGAAAAAAAAATCTCCCTGTGAGCTTCCAAAGGGGGGATATCCGTCGTCAAATTGGTGTCCTGACGTGATGTGAGAAGCACCTTTATGCCTTTCACACTCAAGTGATTGAGTATGAATGTGTGAACATTAGAACTATAGAAAATAACAGAAACAAGGGGCAATGCTTTGGCCTCTATCATACATATAAGATCAATTGGCAAGTTTCGGTTCGATTGTGAGCTTGGTCAAGGGATCTAATCCTGGGGCACAAAAACAAAATACATAGTACGATGGAAATTAAAATCTCCTACTTGAACAAAATAAATAGTGTAAATGGAAATTGAAACCTCAGTTTCAATTTCATACGCAAGTGATACCAATCCAAGGAAGGTGTGAACATTAGGACTGTATAAGTCAAAGCGAACAAAGGGATAAGAAGAGACTGCACTTACCGGTGTAGGAAATCTTATCGGCGAGGCAAAGCAAAAGCTTGTGGGTTCGGTGATGTTCCTCAGAAAAGGGCACATTTCCACGCCCTGATTAATAAACCTCTCAGGCGGCGGCATGCCCTCGGCGAACCGACCTCTGAAGAAGAAATCCATCTACAAACGCAAGGAAAAATTCGCCTGCCAAAAGAACGAATCACGTAAACCCACAATAAAAAATTGAAAGCTTAACAGAAGTACTTCCCCTCCATGAATTGAATGCATTGCAGAAATATTAACTCAAAGTATTAACCCTTCAACATCCTAAATCGAAGTAAACAATCGATCGTCGCGATACAGAATTCAACAATTTCAGAAGATCTACCGCATAAGGTCGTCAAATGCGGCATTCGTGTCCATTTCGGCCAGTTTTCGATCATAGACATCACAGAAGCGATTATCCCCCAAATCTTCGAATCACACAGTTTGCCCACCATCTTCGATTTTTTGGAGAATGATACCCTAGTTTTTACAAATATAGATGAAAACGAAGGCTGAAAATCTGAAATCAGAGATGGCTCACCTCAAAGCGAAGATCTCGCAATCACGGGACAAATATGAGTGGCTAAATATCGTCCGAAAATGGCGGATTGAACGCTAATCTGCGAAATTTGGAATGTGTGGTTTCCTCGCTACAGGCGTGTGGTGCACCGCAGTGATGCGTGTTGAATGCATGTACTTATCGACATGAATGGATTGCCGAAATTACTGTAAGTAAAAATTCTAGTTTTCATTAACCCGGCCAGTGGACTAGACTCGTTCCGTGCCGTCCGATTCGGAGGACGTGGTCGTGAAGTGCAATACAGGTGCGTGTTGATAACATACAGCATCGCCCATAGAGCATGCATGCATGGGCGGGTCAGGAGCCACCTCATCACTTTTTTTTTTGTTTTAAAATATATGTTTTTGACAATTGATTTGTGCAACATCAGTCCAGTTGGGAAAACTGGCCCGTAAAAAAACCAAAAAACCCAAAGATGGAACGTGACACGTATGCATGATATGAGCATAGATACATATAGCCATCACCATGGAATCTTTGAATGCTCCTAAATTTAAAATTTTAAAAATCAGAATATTGATTTATTTATTCCTCGCTATTGTTGCAACCTCCACTGATTTGTCAAAGGATTCACATTCCAATGGCACGTGGGAAACACAACTGCAAAGCTTGAAATTTTTTAATAATAAAAGTACAACATATCCACCACTAATTATGGATATGGGATTATGACTCATAATCTTTATGGACACAGGGTTAACTGGATTACATTTCCACCACTAATTATGCGGAGTTACTTTTGTGGGAGAAGGTTTTGCACATATTTATGGGATTGTGTCAAATTTGACGATTTAAATGATGGTTTTGTTATTTTTTATAATTTTGTTTATGTTATTTTTAATAATTTTGGTTTTATTTTTTTAATATTGCTTTTGTTATTTTTAATAATTTTATTTTTGTTTTTCTAATAATTTTGTTTCTCTAATTTTGCATGTTGCTTTGGTTTTATTATTTTTAAATTTTATTTTATAGCTTTTGAATGCATTAACCTTTGTTTTTGCTATTTTTTAACAATTTTACTTTTTGTTTTTCTGACAATCTTGCTTTTCTGATTTTGCATGTTGTTTTGACTTCACTATTTTTAAATTTTATTTTATAGCTTTTGCATGCATTAACCTTTAAATATTGGTCACTAACACTATAATTTCATTATTCAAGCTCTCCAAGTTCCAGTCAACCCCCCATTTAAATTCATAGTCAATTGGTTGAATTCATTTGATCTCATGCGCCTTAAAAGTGATTGTATATAATTTTGGATACTTCATATACATATTTCTATGTTTTGTTATTTGTTTTTAAAAGTATCCCTCTCAAGTCCAGAATATTGGAGAATTGAGGTCGGAATTAGTGCTTTACTGGTTTGTGAATTAGAGTTTTGATTTAAACTTTTTACAATGATATTAAGGTCATATTTACAGGTTGTCATTATTAGATTTTGGATCACCAGCCTAGATCTTTTGGGCCTTGGTCGTTTGCGCTTTCTGCCACTTGTATCGGTCTTTGTATCCACAGACACAGTCATACTACCCTAAGGCTCATGTGTGGGGTAACCTAGATGGAGCACAGTTAAGTCCTTGTAGCGTTTCAGGTTCTTTGCAAGAGCATACCTCAATTCCTCTGCATTTTGCACCACCTGGGTATTCATCTTAGAAACCACAGACATTGAACCACTCATTCCCCGTTCTTGGGCGTGTACGACAACCAAGCTCCCTGAATTTCCGTATCTAATTTTGGGTACAAGAGATAGATTGTTTGAAGCCAAACTTTCAACGTGCATTGGTCTAGCACCATACTCTATCTATAGCGTAGGTGAATATTCAAGGACATGCTCTGCTTTGGGTATGAATGGTCTGGCACCATAGTCCATCTGTAACTTAGGAGCATATTCAGGGACATGCTCTATTTTGGGTACACGCCTGGTCTAGCGCCATACCCTATATGTTGCTATTTTGTTTATGATTGGTTCTCTTGTGGCCTCAAATCTTTAGTTGTATTTTGAGCATCTATGATCTTAGGTCATAGAGTAAAAATATATTAGCAGGAATCTTTGGCACCACGTGTTGCAAGAAACACTAAAAGTTATGCAAAAGTTTCCCCACCCTGACAAAAATGGGAGGACAAATTGAAGGAGCTATCCAACAGTGAGAGAAACAAGGAAAAATTGTATCTCTTAGTTGTTGTTCTACCAGTGCAAGCAATACCATCAATTGTTGCTCTTCAAAAACTGCAACTTTTACATGCAATCATATAGGATACAAAGAGAATACTACAACCTGTACATGTCGCATATTGTGTGTCCATTCATGTGTCTCTTCCTCTAGAGTGAGCTCATACCACCGCCGTAATGTCTTCTGCACCAACGCTCACGACCATTCATTTGTAAAATGTATTCTCAACTGTTCGACCACACTAAAACCATTTCTATCACTATTTAATGGATCTCCATATCTTGTTCCCAACAACTAGAGCTTCAATTTAAACTTTTTCAAATGATATTAACACCATATTTACAGGTTGTCATTGTTAGATTTTGATTGAATAACAATTAGAGCTTCAATTTAAAAGATATTTTTAGCTTTTCCATTTTTAACAATTGCATGGTGAATGATGTGTATATATATAGTATGCAGGAATATTGTTCTCAAGATTGTTTCTAACAATTTAGTGGATCGGACACGCGACCCTTGGATCTGCAACAGTACGTGGTACTTGACGGAATTGTTGTCTGAGTAGCGGAAGTTGGGGTCATTTGTGCAGGTTCTTCCCATCTACACCCATCTTCTAAATCAAGGTAAGTTTAATTTCTTTAAACCATGTGCTAATTGCTTAAAGCCTTTAATAGGTCAACACCGGTGATATAGATTTTATTTCCCAAGTTATTGGGGACGCCATCTGATAGGGATTTTGCACAGGTGGTGAGATGTTTTTTGGTGTTGATCCAAGATGACAATGGTTTAAATTCCAATCACAAGCCATTTCCAGAAGCCATGTCTATTAATGATGAACCTTAGAAACCCAAAATTAGTTTCCACAAATCATAAAATACACTGCAATCTAAATGTTCTAGGTTGGACCGCTATTATTTCTTCCCTACTTTAGTTTTGTGATGATTTACTCTTCCATCTTTTACTTTCCTTAAAGCTTTGGTTATGTTCATCCTAAAGTTGATTTCTTCTTAGAAATGAAAATTTAGAATATTTCAGCTTGTCTTGAGTGACAAGTCTTAATTTGAGGACATTTGGATTATCCTTGCATGGTCTTTGTATGGACTGTACTTGGAGGTGGTTTTCCCAGTGATAAGAACCTTGCATATAATAAATCAATAAATTGCAGAAGATAACACAACACAAGATATATGTGGGGCCAATATGCCTAATATGCAATATATTCATAATAATACTCTTAAGGTATGGCAACACCATACAATGCTCCCTAAGGAAGGAGTAACTCCACAATCTCCCAAGACGGAAATCCACTTCGAGGGGGACACCTCCAATATACCTCTACCAAGTAGAAGAATCAACTCATACATACATGACCTCCTCATAATGATACTCACATCTTTTAAATAGGATTGGTAACACCTAATCCCAATGTAAGCCGACTCATTACCCAATATAACTAATTCCTATGTGAGCCCAGATAACTAACTAAGGGGATGTGTGCCACATGTTGTCATCTCCATCAACCCATATACATTATAATAATATATCCCATGTGAACCCAAACATATAACTGTTAGTGCAAAATCACAGCACCCCCAAATGAGTTGTGGATCTACTTTTCTAAGGCAAAGTCATTTGGTGTGATTGCACAACATTGAGCTTTCCCAAAGTGTGGGACCTTTACAAATGGGGAAAGCTCTCCAGAGAAGGCTAGTTCCTCTTCATAAACCGTCTGCCACAAGTTATTTCAGTGCAGGCAAGCTAATCTAATCCTAATCTAACTTCCAAGGAGACAAGGAGAGGAAAAAAACAAGGAAAAATAGAGCCTACACTAAAATGGTGATACACCAGAGAAGGAAAGTGTTGATCATCTATCAAAACTGCCATAGAACAAGAAGAGGTGAGCAATGGAAAGGATGGACAAGTGCATCACAGACCAAAGATGGATTTCACATAAAAAATGTTCCAAAACTTCATGAACACAACTCCAAAACCTGCAATGAACATCCAAACATGCACACATACCTACAATGAAGAGAGGGAATAAGAAAACAACCAAAAAACGAGCAAGGATGGACAAATGCATCACAAAACACATTTTTTATTGCTCCAAAAGTTTGCACAAAACATCATTTCACGGGTAAGAGGAAAAAACACCATTACAAAGTAGGGGAGGAGGTTCAAACTCCGGGGAAGAAAAGAAGGGAGAGGCAGAGAAGAAGGATCAATAACTTTTACAAAATGAGCCAAAACTGGCTTTTATCACTCGAACATAATGAAGGAAATGAGAAAATGCGGGCAAATTTGATTTAGAACTCCAACCATCGACAAGATCCATTTAATTGGCCTACAAAATTATGGGTTTCCATGAAAAAACCCATACTTTGAAGTACATTGCTTCGTAGAGCAAGAAAGAGACCCATACTTCATTAATTTTGGTGGTTGGGGTCGTTTTCTGTAATTTTTCCATGTTAGAGACGTTTTCCCATTTTTCTCCCGCAAAACTCCATCAAAATTTGAAATTTAAGGGTCCATTGTGTGGAGAATTTCAACAGCTTTCCAATGATACCAAAATCGTGAAAATCTGAGCTCTTGTGCGAAAGATATGCCCCTCTGAAAATTTAGAGCAAAAATGGTGAAATTAGAGCAAAAATTGGGTTCGCAGGCTAAAATTTGAACTTTTTCCCTCTTTTTTCAAATTGAGAAATTTCTCCCAAAATTCTCCACAGCCCGCTCCTTCAATGACACATGGCGCCCTCTGGTTGATCTGCGGCTTCAAAACAACATTTTGCCCCTTTTCACAAAATTGAGAAATTTTCCCAAAATTCTCCGTGGCCCCACCGCTCCAAGACACGTGACATCTTCTAATCTGCTGTGGATATGCGGTTCCATTTTTTACCTTTGCGCCTTTATGGTTTTCGTAAAAAACCAAAAATCCTTCTAACCCCTCGAATCTCGCTGATGAATGGACATGTGGCATCTTTTGCTTAGCTCGGCGAGGATGCGCTCCTATTTTTTCCTTTAACACATTTTCACCAAACGCCAAAAAACTTAAAGTCCTTCCACCCCTGACACTCCACCTTGACACGTGGTGCATCCTGACTAGGTGCGGGCCTCAAACAATATATTTTTCCTCTGCGGGTTTATGGGTGAACTTTTCCCCTTTGAGTTAATTTCCCAAAAGGGTTAAGTGCCAAAAAATTTCCCGCAAGTCCGCCTTGGCAAAATTTTCCTTGGCAAAAATGTTTCTTTACCTCCGCGGACCTGCCCAGGGAAAAATTTCCCTCCAAAATCCGCTGAGCCATAACTCAAAAAATACAAGGAGTTAAGAGGACTTCTTTACCTTTCTGGAAAGGGATAAAAATTCTCTATCTGATGAAGCAATACCTAGAAAATTTTGAGTGCCTAAAATGTGTAAAAATTTGACTGAGGCACAAAAAGGAAGCTAGTTAACCCAAAATAAGAGGGAGCTTATTTTGGTTAACAATAACTAAGGGGATGTGTGCCACATGTTGGCATCTCCATCAACCCATATACATTATATTATCATATCCCAAGTTACATAACATTGCCTCCGTCTTTGACATGTTTCGTCCCCGAAACATAAGAAGAAGTCATATAATGAGTGTGCTTTAAATTATTACACACTTGTCGTCATGCTCGATCATCCAACCACCCATATGAAATACTAGTGGATGATGTTGCTCCAAACCTGATTCCATATTCCATTGTGCTCATTTGATTCCATCCTGGTCCATATGTGTTCCTCCTCGGCATCCATGTGTATCCATAATAATTATTCCTATGATTCCATTTCATATAATTGTTTCTCCATTGATTCTGTTTATAGCCTTGATAATTGCTCCTCCAATTCTCTATATATCTATATAGATTGTTTCCCTTATGTGTCCTAACATGATAAGAACTTGTATAGCCAAAATTATTACTCCTCCAATTCCCTATATATCCATATAGATTGTTGCCCTTGTGTGTCCTAACATGTCTCTATGATTTTTTCCTCTCACGATGATGTGGGTGTCTATATGGTGCAACCTTAGTATGCTCAACCTTATCAATATTTTCCTCCACTTTCTTTTCCTCTTCCAACTTGTTTGCTATTTATTTTTTCTCTTGAGTAGAGAAACTATATTTTACTTTTTTATCATGTGCTTCATCCTCTCTTTCTGACTCATCCTTATTCTCTTCTTCACCATCTTCAAATTCATCTTCATGATCCAATTTTACATTACTTTTTTCCTTGCTAAGTGTGATATCTTGCAAAGTAATTTTCTTTCTCTTGTACCATAATTTCATGAATTTCTTTTACACATTAAAATTAATTGTTCCCAATGTCTCTAACCAAGGATATCTAAGAACAATATCCATACCATCCATATCTAAAGCATAAAAATCTAAATGTAAAACATATTTATCCATAGAGAGCTTTAAATATTCAAAAACTTGAATATGATTAACATCCACTTGAGTTACCTTAATACGCTTTGTTTGCACATGTAGATTGTGAGCTACATCCATATTGATGAAGTTATATTTGTTGCTAGGGTTTACAGAAACAATTTCCTTTTTTCTTTGAATGCACCCTTCAAACTGAAATATTTAAGCTTCCTTCTTTGGAGATGCACTATCATGTGTAGTAGCTTCATCATCAACATTTTCTTCTTCTTCTTCTTCTTCTTCTTCTTCTTCTTCTTTTTTAACAAAATTATGTTTCTTTTTTGTTTCCCATCTAGCTAAGAAAATATCCTCCATTTCCTCTCAATCCCAACCCAATAGATCTATATCCAAATAAGAATACCAATGTCGCACTTTCCCACCAAGATGAAGATAAAAACTAACCCATACTAAACATTCTTCAAAATACATTTGTTTAAATTGTATCCACCATTTTTTTGCATCAATTTTCCCATTACCATATAAAATTGGTATCTCCATGATGCATAAAAATTAGGGTTTCACAAACTTACTCCTTTGACCAATATTTGACCTGATGATTTCGTCTATCATTCCACCTCAAATTTGAAACCACAAAGAAGTAACCCCTTTTAAAATTTTGAAAGATTTCTGAATATGTAAAAAATCAAAGAAAGACTGAAAATTGCAACATGTAAGCCGAGTTTCTTAAAAACAAAAAACTCTCCATATCTTCTTCAAACCAGATCCAAAAATTCTGAAATTTTTACCATATCTTCCTGATACAAATTCTAAACATTGGTAAAAATTTTAAAAATTAATTCTAAACAATGCGACCTGTGAAGCAAATTTAGGCGAAACCCTAAAAATGCAATAACTTCAACACAAAAGCTTGAAAATTTATGAAATTTGGATTGTAGATTTATGAAACCCTTCTGCAACTGTGGTAAAAATTTGAGAAAATAGTCGTAGCCATTTCCAAATATAGCCGAATCACTAAAATTAGGGTTTAGACACAATTTTTTTGCCAAAATCGATGCTTTGACACCACTTGATAAGAACCTTGCATATAATAAATCAATAAATTACAGAAGATAACACAACAAAAGATATATGGGGGGCTAATATGCCCTGATATGCAATATATTCAGAATAATACCCTCAAGGTAGGGCAACACCATACAATGCTCCTTAAGGAAGGAGTAACTCCACAATCTCCTAAGATGAGAATCCACTTCAAGGGGGACACATCCAATATACCTCTACCAAGTAGAAGAATCAACTCATACATACATAACCTCCTCATAATGATACTCACATCCTTTAAATAGGATGGGTAACACCTAGTCCCAATGTAGGCCGACTCATTACCCAATATAACTAATTCCTATGTGAGCCCATATAACTAACTAAGGGGACGTGTGCCAGATGTCGACATCTCCATCAACCCATATACATTATAATATCATATGCCAAGGTACATAGCACCCAACCTGTCATTTGTACATGTTGCGGGTAGGATGTCGGGGAAGTTTAACTTGGAAACAACCTCAATTGCTACCAAGTGCTATGAGAAAATTTGGGAGAACGAGTTAGTTTTGACCTACATTATGGGTTGTTAATGTATAGTGTTAATGAGTTTCTTTTGGCCGACATTATGTGTTGTTTATGTATTATATCAACTGAGTTACTTTTGACATGCATGATTGGTTGTTTATGTGTTATATCAATGAGTTACTTTTGACCTTCGTGATTGGTTGTTTGTCTTGCATAAACATTGAAATATTGAGGAGGCAATTGTGTGAGAAGCAAAATGGGTAAATACTAAAGAGGATAATTACCTACTCAAATAAGCAAATTGTGATATATATACACATGCACACATACATACATATCACTTAGTTATATCTTGTTCATAGCTTTTGTAGTCCTATATAATGAATTTACCTATGCAAAAAACATTGAGTAACTAATCTTGATTCTTAACTCTTCTGGACCTCTCTTGTATATATCTGTGTGTGTGTGTGTGTGTGTGTGTGTGTGTGCACGCGCGCGCTTGTCTATGATATTATTATCATAGAAAAGTATTTTGTTAGGCCATATGTGTTTTATTTTGTCTTGATCATAGCAATTTTTTAGGCAATGTTTATGCAACCGATATGTCAATTTAATAGAAATCGGGAAGATGTAAAGCCTTGGAAGCTTGATTAATGAGATTTGGCCTCATGGGTGTGAGCTTAGAGCTACAACAAGAACCGTAAAAGAGATAAATGGAAATTGCGATTTACTAAAGCAATTGTTCAAGTCCACCCGAGATTTGTGGATGTCCCAACTCAAGATTCAACGTCATATGACCTTTTTTGTTGGTCAGAACTCCTTTTATACAAGCCTTTCATCTATATTTCTACACATACAAAATCAATCACAAATAGTTTAAACAAACACAACTACAAAAGAAAAAACTATCCCTATAACACAAATAACATATACCATTTTTTATTTGCAAAATGCCTCAAAGAAATGTGGTCTCATGGAATGTTATAATTGTAAGATATGCACATAATAGCTCTAACAATGATGCTCTCAAACTCGTTGAGGTATGTAATTTAATTTTTATACCCCTTAACAAATAAGGACAATCCCATGTGCGCTGACCTATCATCCAACGGGCGCTGGGCGCTCACCCGAGGCACGCGCGGGTGCCAAGCCCCTCTTTTATGTGAGTTGTGCAAGAATGTATCATATATGTGTAATATAAGACAAAAGAAACTCCATATTCAACTAAGAGCTTCGAGTAAATGCTACACTAATATATTCATCCAGACAAGATGCATATTAAGAAAGAGATAGATTTGAACCTCGAGGGAAAGAGGATGCATAATGATTATACTCATTCATATGAAACACACTGAACATAAAAAAAGAGATATGTATGAACCGTAAACCACATATATTCATAATTGAACATGTCCAGTAATCACATTACATCTATCAAGGTCATTATAGACCAAAATGATAGTGCAGATTAAAACCTTGTAGCAAGATTGGACCTTTGTCCCTTACAATGCAAAAGGAAAACATGTACCCATCCCTTGATACATCATTCCTCCTACAAATCTCCTAGCCCAACCAGTAAAGCTCTCCATGTATTTCTACAGAGCTTCACCTCTCATCTGCTCTCTCTAATCTCCTCTATGTGTACCTCTCTGTCTCTTTCCTCTATCTCCTCCTTTTTTTCTTCTATACTAGGCGCTTGTATTTATAGCCTTTCTCAACACCTTCAAGCCTTCACGAGAGTTGAAGACCCATTGCCAAGTGTCCAAGGTGGTCCTCCATTGGAGCATGCTTCTTCAGGCTCAAGCTCTCCACTCTTTGCAATGATGGCCTTCTAGAATCTTCCATCGCAAGGTATATTCCTTTCTAGGCCACCCTGCTGCCAGGCTGGCACCTTATCCACTTTGCATGCACAGTTGGGTCATGCTTTTCTCATGTTCTGTCTCTTACGCCAAATATGGCTAAGTCCCAAAACCTTTGCTCTGCCTTACGCGTGCACCACTTGTTCTACTAAACCCTCCTAGAACCATGTCCTACACGCTTTCTCCTTGCACACCCTTCTTTAAATAGGCCTTGTGCACCCATGTGCCTCTCTGTACTTAGCCAATAAATTTGGGGCCCAACAAGGTAATAAATTTTTTTGGAATGTACCATAACCATTTCAGATTTGTTTATATATAATTACATATTTTGTCTCATTTTAGTTTCATGGAGAGATAATATGTTAAAGCACTTAGTCATTCTTTCAATCTACTTTGACAACAACACTTCACATTCACAACATTCTTGAGAGTGACTATTAGCAAACTTACATGTCTCACTTGCATTTGCAACATTTGTTTTGGCTTTAATAGAAAATCAATATTGTCAATCACACTCCTTATCAACAACAACTACAAAAGTAATAATTGTCTTTCTAAATCAAATAACAAATACCATTCAGCGTTCACATTGCATTGTACACATGTGATTTCTAGTTTAATATATATTTGTATATTTTTGTCAATTCATTATAAGCAAGTATTAACAACATTATGTACATAGGTTTTGCAAGAGAATAATTCAGAGATGGTTTTTTTGGTAGAAAATTGTGAATATATTTAACTAGCAACCACATGTGCACAATGAAATGTGAATATATTTAGAGGGGTAATTACTACTTTTGTAGTTAATGTTGGTAAGTGGTGTGATTGATTTTGTAAGTGTAGAAATATAGACGAAGCATTACATTTAAACGTTTTATCTCTACATTTTAAATTTGTTACAAATTTGTACATATACATTTGTAAATCTTATATCATGAGTGGTAGCATTTTGTGGACTATTTTATTTGAACTAAACATGAATACATGAAGACTTCCGTACATTTGCAGATTTTATATCATGAGTGGTAGCCTTTTGTGGCCATTTTTTAAGGCACGAAACATGAATACATTTGATAACGATTTGGATAGTTAATTACTTTTGTAGTTGATGTGGTTTGTAATTATTTGGGGGAAATTATGTTAGTGTTGCAACGTGTTTGAGACAGTGGTTGCATCGGTTGTTTGGTTAGTTTTTTGTTGAAAAATTCTTTTTTGTATTGTCGATAACATGTTGATAAGGGGTGTGATTGATAGTGGAAATGTAGGAATATAGATGAAACATTACATTAAAATGTTCTATGTGTACATTTCAAATTTGTTACAAATTTGTACATATACATTTGAAAATCTTATATCATGAGATCTGAACTAAACATGAATACATGAAGACCTCCGTACATTTGCAAATATTATATCATGAATGGTAGCCTTTTGTGGCCAATTTTATTTACACTAAACATGAATACATTTGATACCCCTTAAACGCCACTGCCACTTTGGATACAAGAAGTGTTGAGTAAAGTAGTAGTGGAGGTGTTATTAAAGTAGAGGGTAGCATTTATGACAGGTTGTTTTGGTTGAGTGTTAGTAGTCTTGACTCCTCATTTCTTCTTGCTCCAATTGTTGGTACGTGCACCATTTTGTAGTTTCTTTCAAATTAAAAAGGAGGGGAAATGCACAAATTGACAAGTGAGGGAACTTTGGAGAAAGTTGTGAATGTCATACCTTACCTTTCAGTGGTTCCAATGTCAAAAATTGCTCTATGCAAAGTAAGTCCCTCGAACTTATGGATAGTTAGTCCCCAGGCCATTTCTATTGGCAATTGTCTTCAATTCCTTCTCGAAATAGGGGGTATCGAAATATGTAATGGGTTAGAGGGATCCCAACATGGGTCGTTGTATTTATCAAATTTAACAAAAACAAATAAAGGTAATGTTGGTGGTGTCATTGATGTGTCATAGACAATGTTGGTGATTGTTCCTGTAGCACAATTTACGAGGCCTACATCAACCCATAAATTAGCAATAAGCATGATTTTTTGTTGAACATTGGCATAGCAAAACTTTGTGTTCCAACTGATCATCATCATGATCTCTTGTTGTAGCTTACCTGTTACTTCCAGCAATGAATTGGGTGATTGGAATGTTCAATGCTTTCAACATCTGAAGGTTGTGGGAGTTCACGAGATTGTTTTTTACAAATAAATATGGTGCATCCTAAAAAATGTAGAGTTCCTGTTGAGTTAGGTGTGAGTCAGTGTGAGATATTAGGACTTTATAGTCCTCAATAAGAGGAGTTGAATCTTGCTTATGGAGTAGTAAATTTTGGAATGAAACTTGTGCATTAGTTGTTCTTTGTTGCCAAAATATTATTTGCAATGTAATGGAAGAATGAAATCCCTTCCAAAGGCTAGATCCATATGAATTACTTGCATAAAGAGGACTATCCAAAACTAGTGGTAATTGGTCAAGGTTGTTGAGGAGGATGAAAGATTTGTTCCCAAATTCAACTGTTCTTAAATGTGGGAAAGCCTCGCGTAGCATGTAGTCAATTTTGCTTAGTAACTTTGGGTTGATGAAACTCATTTCATTAATAAGGATATATTCTATATGTTTTAGTGACTCTTGGAAAGATGATAATGCATGGCCTTCAAGGGTTTTTAGTTCTTTGATTGGAATACAGAGGCCTGCATGGATTGTGGATGTGGAGATGTTGAATGTTGAAACACCGGTAGGGGCGAGCAGAAGGAGAGGTGAGGGATATGAGGTTAATGTTGTTGTGAATGAATTTCGGATTTTATTTATCAAAAATGATTTTCAAAATGACTCATAATCTTTATGGACAGAGGGATTAACTCGATTACATTTCCACCACTAATTTAATATATATTTGCATATTTTGCTAGTTCATTATAAGTGAGTATTAACAACATTATATACATAGATTTTGTGAGAGAATAATTTAGAGATAGTTTTGTAGAAAATTGTGAATAATAAAAAATTCATATCTAAAAATGGCTTCAAGATATTTATTAATTATTAATTTATATATTTTTAGTTATTTGTTTATTTTTTTATTATTGATATTAATTGGGAGTTATAAGCATGTATGTTGACTTTCGATGGTCTCTTTTGTTCATAATTTTCATCTTTTTTTGTTTCTCTTATGTTATTTTGATTTTATCTTGGGAATGTTTGTATCTTTTTACACTTGTTTAAGTTCTCTTTACGCTTCTAGGGTCTTCTTTTGGTTCTCATCAAGTCAAGGTACATCCCATGCCTTCATCCCATTTTTTTGACCCCTAGTCATTTTATATCAATTAATGCGTACATAAAATTTTAAATTCAATTTGATTTTCTATATCAGTACACAAATGTTGTATTCTATTTAAATTTATTCATCATTTACAAATGATTTGTTGAATAGGAGTTTAAACAAGATCAAGCAATTATTATAATATGTATCATTTTTGAAGCTACCATTTTCCACGTAACACTTTTGGCACACATCCTAGGGTTTGTCTATCTCTAAAGTTATTTCTGTTTAGACAATTCATTTATTTTCAAAAGGCAAATAAGATTTTTTTATAAGTGCATAGGTCTAATAACATGCAAATCAAAACCAAAAAACAAAAGATTAAAATAAATCAACCTTAATAATCACTTTGTTTTAGACCTTTCCTATCATTTGTTTGGAGCTTTAATCTCTCTTAGAGATTGTCTAAAGCACTCTCAAGGTTCCCCACACTAGATCCTTATTAGACCAAATTTTTAGGTGAGGTTGTTGACGCTGTATGCTTTCTAGTTAAGAATCAAGTGGAATTTCTACAATAAGGAATTATTTAAGATATGTAGTGAAACCATATGTCTTTTCCCTACTAATTAACTTGGAAATAGTTAATTTAGTATTTCTAGTGTATTTACTAATTTATAGGTTCATTGTAATGTTTACTCAAAAGTAATGTGGTTGTTTGTATTACATGCAGTTTTATCCATATTGCAAGTTTCTTCTACTTCCATCTAATTTCATCAATGCTCAAACTTCTACTTTGAATGTTGTATTCTATTCATATTGCCTCTAATGTTCATCCTATTGATCAACATGTTTCTATGTTTTTGACCCAACATGATTGAGTATGACCCCTTCTTGATATATTTCTATTAAAATTAATTCCAACCTACTTCTACTATTTCTTCTCAACAATCTCTTGCTTACAACATTTCTCTATTTTCACTCTATTGTCCAAAATTATTTTATCCGAACTCATACCACTCATCCACCTTTACTTCTTCTCAAACCCCTTAAATGACTACTATGATGCGTACCCTTCATTGCATACAAAATCAAATTAAAATAAATTCGCAAGGATCTTGTAAACCAAATAAAAGGGTTTCTTCTAATGACATTCATTGAAGTTATTTGCCATATGATATGCTTTTATTTCTTTTCCAATAAACTTTGTTGTCTAAAGTTTGAAATGTTTAGTGAAGAAGGAGATCCTTCACATCATATTCAAGCCCCAAATGTTTCTTGTATGAAAGGTATTGGATGAGATAAATGTAAAGAGTACATAGGAAAATATTTTAAACACGTAATATTATATTTCATGCTTCATTTTCTATTGCATATTACATAATTATATAGGAAGACATTTCCTATACACAGGATAGTGAGATCCCTACAATTTCTCACCTATTAACCTCTTAATCCAAATACATAATATATTGTTTACGACAATATATTTGTTTAACATACTAACTAATAATAACCTTGCCATATTAATCATACGATAACTTACAAACAATAAGTATTATTTACCCTATGGTAAATAACCTAATAATATAAATACTAATTTACCTAACCAATAGGGTAAGTGCAACAAATTGGTGGACCAAAAAGGGATCATAAGTGGATGTCATATTGCTAAAAACAAAAAAATCTCAACTTGTAGGGATTATTAGCAATATGCGCACTCAAAATTAGAAAAAATTATATGAATATGAATCGTAGCATTCGGAATCTAGTTTCTAAACTATTTTTTTTTTTTTAAAAACAAACAAATTTAGCTATATTAAACACTCAAAATCATATGACTTGGTTTCTTTGTTGAAAAAACCTATAATATTATAGTCTGTTTGCCCACGATTTGGATGCCCAAATCTTGTTTTTTTTTCCTTTGGTGAAAAGTTAGATGTCCTTGTCTATTTTGGGATGGATTTTATTTTGTATTTTTCCGAGCCATATTTTTTTTTATGATTTTTTTCATGAAAGTGGTTTGAATTTTTTTAGAAAATGGAGCACTTTCTGTTTGCCCGCCATAACTATATCAAAAAATATCGAAATCAATTTTATTTTTTAACGTGTATAGAATTTTGCCATGCTTGGGATGATATAGGTTTTATCATATTTTGATAAGCGAAACAAAAGTTGTAGTCTTAAACGTAGACATGAACATTCGCAGGAAAAAATGTCTTAAAGACCTACTATTAGTAAAAAATTATAAAATGATATTTATCTTATTCTATTCACTTTAAAATCAATATTTATGCGAAGCTAACAGTCTCATCTACATGATGGTACCATTTTTGTGAGATGTTTTCAAAATTTCAGCATGGTTTAAGCCCGTGAAAGAGAAAATTTGAAGTTTTTGACCTTTTACATGGCATAATGACCTCCCATAGCTCTGGTTGGGGAAAAACAAAGATTTCCCAAGCCTTGAGGGTTGGATTTGATGATACAAATAGACTACGAGCGCGCTTTATAAACCACGATCGCAGTGTTTAATATTAGAACCGCAATCGTGATTTATAAACCATTATCACGATTTATAAAGTGTGATCGTGGTTATTAAATCATATTTACACGCATCCCAATGTTTGAATTACCATGTGATTTTTACTGTTTGGCCTTACTGTACAAATTACTGCGAAATTCTATCACTTTCTACACGTTTTTCTTATCACCGGAAGTAAAACATCATGAGAGACAAGAAACGAAGTCAAAAAAGGAAGTCAATAAGTAAAAAACACCAGACAAATTAGAGATAAAAATATTTCAAAATGCTGAGCGAATGCAGAATCTTCGTGAATCAAGAAGAGGTTCATCTTCAACCCCTACTATTGTAAGCAATGAGGAACCAAGTAATGTTTCTACTATCAATGTTGAAGATGAATTAAATACTCGTGATGAAGATGTTTTTACTGTCAATGTTGAAGAAGAATTAAATATTCATGATGTAGTTGATGTTGAAATTGAAGGAGATAATGAAAATGTGAATCAAGAAATTCAAGTTGAAACTGTAGACAAACGAAATTTGACAAAAACACCTCCTAGGATTTTACGTAAGAAATCTAATTATTTTATTGAAATTGATGAGAATATTTTGAGACCAATGTATGACAAACTTTCTGAACAAAAAATCAGAAGAAAAGCCACTAAAATTTGGGATAATCATTTTGAAATTTTAAATAATTCCCAAAGATGTCAGTTGTTGGTTAGTTTGATGAAATTGATTAAAATGAGACCTACATTAAACACCTTAGGATTGACAACATCTAATATACGTGGTCAAACCTCTACAATTGTTGAAAACCTTCATGATGCATATCACATTGTTGGTATCAAGAGACGCACAAGGGATAGTAATATTGTGTGTCTTGTACTTGTTACTAGTGTTGTAAGTGAATCAACAAAAAAACAACGTTTGATTACACAAACAAGTTGAATGTTGAAAGTTAATCGAAAAACTCTAGTGAAAGCAATTGAAAGACATAATATCCTTCAATCACTCAATAACACGATTTTTAGGTATTTTCTGCTAGAGCATCGCGTAAGGACAAAGATATATTTGATGTTATAAGAGAATTTGTTATTCAATTTTGGCATGATAACACTAGAGTTTCACCTAATACAAGAGATGTTGTAAAATAGAGAGTTGGTTCTACTAATTGCAAACCACATCCAAATCATTTCTTAGATATGACTCAAACTCAATGTTATCGTAAGTTTGAACATGAGCATCTACGAAATTAAAATTAGTCAATGTTTTTTTGAAATGTTGAAACCATTCTATGTGAAAATAAACCACGCTCGCACCACTTGTTGTTGTAGGCAATATGTTGAATCTGCGATGCATTATGCTAAATTTTTACATATTTGTTCTGATTTTCATTCTGAAATTATATGTTATCAGAATGTGGTGTTCAAGTTCCACCAATATCTTCCAGGGATTTCATTCCTACAATATTTTGTGAAAGAGAAGTTGGACAATTTTTTATAGTTAGGATTGTTTAGATGGAAGTTATGATACATGCGACGGATTGCCTAAATTAGAAAGTTGCATCCATGAGAAAATTGGAGGTGCGATAGGACATAATTTAGTTGAGTTTGATAAATATAAATCAGTACCATACTAATTGAAAGATGGAAAGGAGTCTAAACGGTGTGAGCTAGTTACAAAACATATGCATGTTTTTCAATTTATGAGAAAATTTAAGGATGAAATTGTTTATGAGTATGCTAGGCCTACACACAGAGCTCAATGGTTGGATGAATAATTTTAGATATACAAGGACACATTTCCGATTGGTACTATTGTTTCAGTGGTCAATTTTGTAGAGACTCACACATTGCAACCACAAATAGAGGTTCAATCGCAATATTACAACTCAGTATATGTTGCCATTTTTGTGCATATAACATTTATACATTCTCTTGATAGTACATAAAATGATTGACTACTAAGGGGGCATAATAAATGAGCCTCACTACATATAACTTCATTCACTCGAGGGGCATGTGGCTCCTACTATCCATCTTACATTCCATCCATCCACAACATGCTTCATATCTGGGAGTTGCTTTTATTCTTGTTTACATCTTCTTATATATGGTCGTCTTATTACACATGTTAGTTAGAGCTCTTGCATGTCATTTATCTATACCATACACATATGCATGTTCATGTCATTTCTTAGTTGCGATCGTAGATACAAGTCTTTTACACGTATTATGGATGCTCACCTTATACTTACCCTACATTGGTCATTAGGGGCATCCACATTCGTATCTCACAGGTGCTATTGTTTTATTTTGTACTTAGCACTCTATATTACATGGTTATACACACTTTTGACATATTGGTTATCTTTCTAACATGCTAACGAGTGTTTCAGGAGTGCACTATTTGTTTGCATGAATATTGTCTTCCATGGCTATCTATTTTTTCAATCTACTATTGCTTGTCTATTTGCTTGCTCTTGTTTGCGGGAATTGCCCTTTGTTTAGTGTATACCCTTTGTTTTTTGTATGTGGCCAATATGACCTTGTGTTTCTAGAAACATCGTGATTGATGTCCCATGTTTACAGTCTACTTTGGATGGCTTACTTTGTCTTCTTGCGTGTTTACATTACTATATTGCTTGGTAGCTTACACACTGTTTGCATCGCATACATTTGTATTTTACATGCATGTTTATTCGTACTAACACTTGTTTCTAGCCACTAGTTTGTATGTGCCTTTGTTTCTACCAAGTGCATTCCCTTCCCCCTGCATGGAATAGTTTATGTGGTTGATACTCTTTTTGGGCTGCATTATCCTATCAACGATGTCACATGCACCCCCACAGAGGAGGGCATCATTTGGGGTTTTACATGCTACACAGTTCTTGTTACACCAATTCAGTTCAATTCAGTTTTACGTTATATGCACATTTGATGTGTTATTGAAAGACACGATGATGTTCAAACTAGTCTGACAAATTTTTTTCATTTAATAATTTTAACTATGATATATGATCTTATCAATAATATTCGTTAGGGATAAAGTATTTGAGATGATATGTAGAGATACATGGTATTTGAACTCTCAAGGGGTAGAACTACCTCAGAGCTATAGACTGGTGAGAAGGGCATAACACTTGTAGGAGTATGAATGCTAGTTCGATAAGCCCAATGCTGAGTGGGTTGAGAAGTATAGCCTAAGTTTTGTAAGTGCATAAGGTTTGGGCACGTGCAAACATAGGGCACAAAAGTAGCACGTGGGAATATAGTAGGAAAGGCACACCTAAGAATAGATTGGAATCTTAGCCATTTTAAACATAAGGCTATTTTGGACATGGAGTTTGGAGCACACAATGATATGAAGACTTGTAGACTATGCTAAGGTTATTTTGGGCTAACAGAAGGTCAAGTGCCATGCAGATTTTTGGAGCTAATAATAGGATTTGAACTAGGAGTTAACTGTAGAAAATCTATTATTAGCGTATTGCATGATTTTGTATTCTCATGTAAGGGCGCATGGCTATTATTAGCATGTAGCCTATTTTTAAAGGTGCATGGGTGGTGAAGGGAAAGTCCCCACCCTTATAAATATGTATTGATTTGCATGGTTTAGGGATCCAATGTTTTGTAGAGTTATGTTGTTAGTTTGTTACGTGCGCATGACTCATGGTGACATTATTATGATGTATGAAGCTTCTGTGTTTTACAATATTAATATAATAGATATATATTAGCTGGATATTGGTGTTGGATGTAACTGAGCATGGATCTTGCATGGTAAATCTGATTATAGTCATTGTTTAGTTATTCCTTCATATGGTTAAGATCTAGATCTAATTTATGCACTGTGGTTTAATTCATTATCTATTATGGATCTGAAATATACATTCATTCATGCTAACATCTTGGAAAATTTTCTAAAGAGGGACCTAGTACCCTTGCGCACTTCAGGTGAGCACTCAGTTCAGGCTGAGTGATGTGCTCAACATGCCTTGGGTTTTTGTGGGTATATTCTAGGCTACATCATTGGTTCCATTTTCGGGACCTCTTTCTCAGCTATTTTTTAGGATGTTGCATGATGAAGATGTACCAGTTGACCTTGGCTAGTATTGAAGAGTGGTTAGACAATCTAGAAGAAGAGTATGCTCATAGATTTAGCATTGGACCTGAGTTTAATGCATGTGCGTGGGTTGAGAAGAATCTTTATGACACTTTGTATGAGACTTTATTCACCATCTTTCCCATAGAGTTGTACTGAGTGGATGGTTGCTTACACGTCTAAGAGGAATTGGAGGTTTTGCACACTTGTTTGGATGACATGAAGAATTCCAGGCCTTATATGATGCAGATCTGATTTGGATGTGCTCTGTGGATGTTTGGTTACTGTGGTGTTTTGAACAACTATATTCTTGAGTACATAGTTTCCACTTACTCTTTCCCAGAAGTTGTTGAGTTCCAATTTTTGCATGAGCCCAGAGAATCTTACTTGTGCATTATTCCTTTGGAAATCAAGATCTTGATCATGACCCTGGATTTGGAAGAAAAACCTATGGCTAACTAAACCCCACCACACGCAGGGGCAAGGAAAAAGTTTGGTAAAGATGGTCGACCTAGCGACAGAGAGACAGAGAGAAGAAAGGTGGATTAAGTTTAATGAAGCATGTGAGAGGGATTTGATGAAGCAACAAGAGATCACAGAAAGAATGGTGTTGTGGAGGGAGATGGCTCATGAAGGATTTGGAGCTCATGTAGAGGACATGGAGCTAGAGCATCTAGAACTCCCCATTTGGGAAAACATGTCAGAGAACCCTCCTCGGCTTTGGATGAGGTGCATGTCAGATGAAATATTTGTGGACCGTGGGAATGCATCTGAACCTACCTAGCAACCTAGCCTTTATGCTTGGTTTTACAAATTCTACGGTAGTTAACAGTAAGCAAGCTAGTCTGAGCAGTAGAGTTGTAGTAGATAGAGTCAATTTTTAGTCAAGTTTGGGAGTTAATCAGGGAGCTTATTCATCTATGGTGCAATCATCATTTGTTTTATTTGGAGGACTAGTTGGAGGTATCTTTTTTGGTGCATCATCAACAAAGAATGTGGGTGCACAAAACGTTGGTATAACATTTGGAAGTAGCACAAATTCACAGACTATGTGGGAGTCAATTTAGCATGACCATTGGAACACAAGGCAGTGCATCCTCTGGTCCATTTCCTACTTCAGGAGGAGGATCAGGAGGGTTAGGTGGCTTGGGCGCTAGTGGATCTGGTGGGCTGGAGGAAGAGGAAACACAAGAGGAAATACAGGTACTGGATCTGGTGGGCACAATCTACACCAGCCCAAACAAATTTATATGGAGATGTCTCCTCATCTCCCAAAATATAGAGGCATTAAAGATGCATCTAAGCATGTGCATATGTGTGAGATACTATGGTGTGTGAAGGGGATAAATTCTCTAGATGCGCAAGGTAAGTCAGTTTGCAACTACATTATAAGGGTGCGTGCATAGTTGGTATAGAAAGTTTGACCTTGACCAAAATTGTGTAGATTATACCATGCTACGGGATGCTTTCTTGAAAGAATTTTATATCCCTGAGTTTGAGTAGAAGAACATCAGAATGCATTAAAAGATATCAAAAAGGGCACTACTGAGAGTGTTCAGGAGTATGATGCACGATTCAAGACCCTTTTTTCTAAGTTATCTTATGACATCCATGTGAAGCCATTAATGCACAGTGGTTCATTGGAGGACTGATCACACCTTTTAGAAGAGTGCTCTCACATAAGACTTTATACAGATCCACATGAGGCACTTGAAGTAGCTCTATGTGCTGAGGCAGTAGGGAGTGTAGACACAGGAGTAAGCCCATTTTTGGAAGCTCAGATTGCAGAAATGGCTAAACAGTTAGAGAAATTATCAGCTAATTCAGCAGTGAGACGTGCAGTGGGATTTGGTGTATAGATTGTGAAGTAGAAGGGACATACTAAGGATAGTTTTCCTTGTAAATCAATGTGCTCCTTGTTCCTAGACTGTGAGATCTGTCACTTGGACCATAGTTCAAGTCAGTGTCCATTGTTGTAATGCATGATAAGAAAGAACATGTCCTGTTACTGCAAGATCTACAGGTCTACTACTCATGATACTAAGATTACAGGTTGATTGATCAGATTCATGATGCCATTGATATTGGTGTATGACAATACTGGTGTTGTAAATAATTCTAAGGAGAAAAGTGAGCATCATGACCATGATCATAATGAAGGGTGCTCTAATGGAGGCCGTGGTAGAGGTCAAGGTTACCATAGGAGGATTCAGAGGCTGAGGTTGTGGTTGTGGAAGAAGTGATTTCAATCATGGAACTTGTTATACATGTGGATCTCCTGATCATTAGCATAGGTGTGAGTGTCCTCAGAACATTGTTTGTTCTTTTTGTGGAAAGAATCATAACTATGAAGAGTTCCAAGAATTGTATGAACATTTGAGTAAGAAACAAAAACATAGGAGAACAAGGGTGTGAGGAATGGTTAGAGTGTAGTAACACACATGGAAGATCAATGGATGCTGAAGTTAGTGTTGGATCCTTGAGTTGGTTCATATGAAGAGTACTACACACACTAAGGCTACGCGTGCCAGAGAAGTTCCAAATCATAAACCTGTTATTACTAAAGAGGAGGTTCTACATGCAAAGTATCCAGACCCTATGCATTAGAAGGAGGTTTATCAAGAAACCATGGAGGTGATTCAGAATTTATAGGGTGAGATAACGTGTTTGAAAGAGTAGTCATGGAAGTTGGAACAAAAGAAAGTAGTTGAGCTCCATCATACAAGATGTTGATGATTTAAAGGAGGTTTTCAAGATGTTGCGCTAGGAAAACATCATTCCTTATTAGGGAATTGGTTAAAGGGAAACACTTTGTGCACATGGATTGAGCATGAAAGGAAGATTTTACATGCTAACCTTCCCCCTCATAGTCCTAGATTATGACAAGGAGATCACTCTGAATGTTGTTGTGGATGGATGGATTTTGAGTAATATTCTAATTGATACAGGTGCAGAAGTAAATGTACTCACTTTGGATGCATGGGTTCAGATGGACAGACCACCATTGCAACCATCTTCAAATGTTTTGTTTATGGAAAATAGGACTAAAGCCATGCCTATTGGAGTTTTAAAGGATGCATCAATTACTATACAAGGATCCAAGTTTACTGGGGACTTTGAGGTCTTAATGCACTTGCAGAAGCTGATAGTTTTCTAGCTTTACTTGGGCGCCCTTGGTGTTATGCAAAAAATGCTGATCTGTGCTGCAACAAAGGGTATATAAGTTTTGAGAACAAAGAAGAGTGTGTCATTATCCCCTTGATAGATGGGAAATACTTCACCTTATGTAGATCCCTTAAGTGAAGAAGATTTGAACAAAATTATGTGTGCACCATTCGAGATCTGGAAGTTCTTGAGCCATCAAAGGAAGGAGTTATCCAATGGGATGATGCACAATCCATGAGTGATACTACAAGTGTTGCATGTGAAAACTAGGCACATGAAAACTTATGAAATGGTTGGGACACGAAGTATGAAGTGTAGCTACACATGTAAGTAAGCCACATAGTATTAGGAATTTAGGTAATAACTAGGTACCAAGGTACACTGGTGAAGAGAATCTAGAAGTATTCCTACTTGCTATGGAAGTTCAGTGGGAATGTCAGGTGGAAAGAAGGAATATGCTAGTTTATACTCTACGTGCGGACAACAATGTGCTGGTGGATGGTTCACAAGGGATAATCTTTTGGAGTGGAGAGAAGTGAGGATTGATTTATCTACTATATTTTTAAGGAGAAATGCGCCTACTCAGATATGTGAATTTCATGGTAATGATCCTGTTCAGCACCACATTCAACAGTGTGAGAGACTCTGGAAAGAGGGGTAGGAAGATTTACCACCTTCGTTGTGGGTGCAAAATCTTTATTTCACCTTGCGAGGCTACACATGTGTGCATGGTATATCTATGCAAAGTTGAATAGAGAGACTAGAAATTGGAAAGAACTTACTGCAGGTATGATTCAGACCTTTGACTATTTTTCCACTAAACCTCTGGTGAATTAGGCATTACAGGTTATGAAGCACTTAACTATGGGAGATAGTGCAAAGGATGAGGAGATCCCTTCAGGAGTTGTTAGGTGAGTCAGACCTGGAGGTGCGTTTTGAAGAGGAAGAAATAGATTATGAACAACTTGGGCATGCCTGCCTAGAAAAAGAAAAGGGTAAGATGGTCTATATAGTTGATGATGAGGAAGTGGAAAACTTAGATGTTGAGCATACATGAAGGTATGCGTGAAGTCTTAGATAGTGCGGATGAGAAGGCATGCACCTACCATGAACCTATGAAGACCAAAAAGTAAATATTGGAATGGATGTTAAACCAAAGGAGGCCATCATTGGAGATTATTGGTATGACTCTGAAGTTGCTAAGATAATTAAGTTAGTTGCATGCGACTTCCAGGATATGTTCCCTAGAGGCTATCATGAATTGAAAGGAGTACATGAATCATTTGGGTGAAATGAGAATCAAGTTAAAGGAAGGTGCATGCCCTGGTTTCAGAAGAGGCCTTATAGGATGAATCCAAACTTGCACATCAAGGTGAAAGAAGAAATTGACAAAATGTTAATTTTTGGGATCATTGTGCCCATCGAGGAGTCATAATGGGTGATCCCTATGGTGATCAACATCAAGAAAGGATGGGAGAATCTGGATTTGTGTGGATTATAGGGAGTTAAATGTTACATGTGTGATTGATCCCTTTCCCACACCATTTACTGAGGAAATATTGGAGGACGTTGTAGGGCACGAAATATACTCCTTCACCAATGGATTTTCTGGGTATCATTAGGTAAGGATAGCAAAAGAGGACCAAGAGAAGACAACTTTCACCACTGAATGGGGAAGTTTTGCATACACAGTTATGCCCTTTGGATTAAATAATGCACCTACAGTATTTTTTGTGCATAGTGGTACAAGCATTTCAGGATTTTATTCACAAGTTCTTGTAGGTATATCTGGATGATTAGACAGTCTATGGGCTTGTGAAGGATCACTGTGATAATTTGAGGTTGATGTTTGAGAGGTGCCGATAGTTGAACATCTCTTTAAATATTAAGAAGTGTGTATTTTCCACACCCTTTGGAATTTTGTTGGGACACATTATCTGTAAGGAGGGCTTGCTAGTGGATCCTGCTAAGGTTGATGTGATTTTGGGCTTAGAGGAACCTACTAGCCAAAGCAAGGTGTGTGGATTCTTGGGGCACACAAGATATTACAGGAAGTTTATCAAAGGTTATGCCAAGATTCCTGCACCATTGGAGGAATTATTGAAAGGAAAAGGCAAGTTTTATTGGGGTGAAGTGCGTAGCAGTGTGTTTGAGACTTTGAAGGAAAGGCTTACTACAACGCCTATTTTGTGCTTTCCTTCATGGTCCAAAACTTTTTCATGTTCATGTAGATGCCTCTGACATGGCCATTGGTCATGGTATTAGCCCAACCTAGAGAAGGTATTGTTGATCATCCTATTTTCTTTACTGAGCAGGAAAGTTGACTCCAGTAGAAACAAAATTACACAACTATAGAGCGTGAGGCATTGTCTATGATCTACCGTGCTCCATAATTTTTGAATACTTGCTATCTACACATTTGCATCTTCTATACGGATCACATGGCATTGAAATATCTTAATAAATAAGCCCATTTTTCAGAGGGGTACATATGCCGTTGGATTCTATTATTTCAAGAGTTCAATTTCACAGTGGTGGTCAAGCCAGTCGGGGTAAGAGAAATTCTGGTCCAGACCATTTATTAAGGATTCAATCAGGAGAGCATGCAAAAGCATTGAGGATACAATGTTAGATGCATAATTTTCAGGTTAAACACACACCCTCAGACTTAGAGGAAATTGTTGTCTTTTTACGCACTAGTGTGGCACCTAAAGGGAATGAAGGCTTTGGAGAAGAAACAACTTGCCATTTGCATGCTGTGCCTTACATGTTGATCAGTGGAGACTTATAAAAATTAGGTCAGGATGAATTTTTATGCCGGTGTGTACTTAAGCATGAGCATGAAGAAATTATGGAGGAGGCTCATGGCTGGCATTGTAGGTGGACACTATGTAGGAGATGCCACCTACGTGTAAGATTCTATTAGTTGGTTTATGGTGGGAAACATTATACAAGGATTGTAAAGAGTATTGTAAGGCATGTGACCATTGTCAGTGCCTTGGGAAGCCTAGGCATAGAGATGAAATGCCTTTGAGGCCTATTGCTAGCGCATAACCTTTTGAGAAGTGGGAAATTGACTTTTTGGGTCCTATCTCCCCAGCTGCACATAGGACTGGATCACGCTACATTATAACTTGTACATATTATCTTACAAGGTGGGCAGAAGTGTAACGCCTACAAAGGATTGCATAACAACTACGATACAATCAAGGTTTCTGTGGGAAAATATTATCAATAGGTATGGATGCCCTTTAAGTTTAACAAGTGATAGGGGTACTCATTTCCTTAATGAGACTATCAGGATATTACTGGATGAATTTATGGTTGCACACCATAAGACAACACCTTATCACCCTTAAGAAAATGGAACTACTGAGGCCTTCAACAAGATACTGAGCCATACATTGACAAAAATTTGTGATGTTGGAAGAAGAGATTGGGATGATAAAGTCTCTACTTTACTTTGGGCATACATGACAACCTACAAGAGGTTGAATAAAGCAACACCCTTTCAGTTGGTGTTTGGCGTAGAGGCAGTTCTACCAATGGAATTCATGCTACCTTCTTCTGTGTATTACATGCAAGAGGTTTGGCTGATGAACAAGCACTGGAAGAATGAATTGACAAACTGATGTAATTGGATGAGAGGATGTGCCATAGCAAGATGGAGTCAGAAGCAAGAAAAATATAGGTAGAAGGCATGGCATGATAGGCACATCAAGGATAAGAAACTTGAGATTGGGAAAATGGTACTTTTGTATGATTCAAAGTTTTTATGCACCACCTTGGAAATATTAAGGTGCATTGGTTGGGACTGTATGTTATAACTTATATACTTGATTCAGGTGCTTTCCAGTTAGAGGCACTGGATGGGACACAGTTTCCCGGTTACTTCAATGGGAGTAGGCTAAATCCCTACTATAAATAAGTCTTCTTGGTGTTTGTAATAAGGAAAATTTCCATTAGATTATATTTCCTTAATGCATTCCCTTTATATGTGTTTCCTTTCATTGTTGCTATGCTTTGTCAATTTAGTTCAGTGTTTTGTGTAATAAGCACACTTACGCACCCGAAGCTGATTACTATCTAATTGTTTTCATATGTAGAGGACTGCACATACCCTTAGTGTGGGGTGGATGAAGAAGGATTGACTATTTACCTTATTTTGGATTGTGGTGTATGATAAAAATGGAAACTCACATGTGATCAAAGAAGGGACAGGTGATTTAGAAAAGTAAAAATTCAAAGAGATTGCTCATAATTTTAAGACCACACGTTGGAAGGATGGACGCTCAATATAACATGAGGTAGGCTGCAACATTGGAGAATACTTGGAGAAGGGTCACATTGGATAAGTACTTCAGAACATGTAAGGAAGCAAAGGATAGAGGAAATATATGGCCAAGAAGTAGTAGGCGCACCAGAAGGTTATGACTGCGGCATGGAAAAAGGAAAGAAATTTTTTTAGGTCATGAAAGATAGGGTGTGACAATGGAGAGAAGTGCAAATGTGGAATTAATTCCAAAGGTTATGGTGGTGTTGGGAGAAATTAATGAGATTGAGAATAATTTTTGAAAAATTTGTGTATAAGTGTTGGCATTTGCCAACTAAACCAGTCATTATTACCTTACATTGATTGGAGCTAATCAAGTGTAGAAGTGTTTGAAGAAGAACTAAGGTGCGGGGAAGAGTAATTTGAAGATTTGATGAACTAGGGAAGGATTTCAAGAGGGCACATGGGTTTAAGTTATGTAGCTTGAATTGATGCAAAAATTACATTTTCTAGTTGCATTGGTGTGTGTGCACCTAAGGTGAAAATTCAAGGTGTAGAAACTTAGGGTTTAAAGAAGGAAGACACCCTTACAACTAGGGTTTCAGAGATGCAGATCAAAGGGTTTTTGCACATCAAGGTACCGTGATTGGGAGTAAATATTTGGCGATAATTTAGAAGTTACATAACCATTCTTGTCAAGGTAAAGGAGGAGATATCGCACCGTACGATGAGCCCCAGCTGTTGAAATAGAGGCCGAACAAGTGATAGGGGACTGGTTGGTTGAAATGTTGTATCCAGAGGGATGTAATTGAAGGGTGACCTTGGATAACTAAGATAACACAATGTAATATTTCTGACACGAACCACAAAATTGATAAGTGCATGAACAATATCATTGTTGAGGTCATTAGACAAGACTAATCAAAGGATGACAGATGGAGATAGGGTCTTCGACGATGTCTGCCAAAAAATTGCAATTGAAAGTGTAGGGGTCATACAGATTCTTTAGTTACCTTACTTTGGGAATCCTGAGAAATTGTATCAGGGGCTCATGTTGTGAGTACATAAATTTATTTTGCTTTGCAGGTAGAAGAATGTGGATTACACTAAACTTGTTAGAAAGGTAACAGGGTTAGTGCGACTGAATCAAGACGGGAGATTGCCAGTGGATTTTTGTCTAATGATGAGGGTATTGATGCAACAACCACTGTGCTTAAGTACAAAAAAGGGGGGCCGAGCATTCAAAGTAACCAATATTGATGACATGGCCACAAGGGTCACAACACTTGGTTGATAGGTTGTAAGTATACAGGTGCCTTTGATAACATGATGGAATGAGGTAAATCAACGTTGGTTACACATAATCACACAAAATGGCCATACAAGACCTATTACAACATCACTAGATACATTGTAGATAACTTAGTTGTTGAGGCATGCATCCAGGTGGACAAAGGTAAAAAAATTACATGGGGCACTATTCTTCTATTACTTGTATTTAGTGAGATTGGTGTACCTGATGGGCCAAGGGAGAATGTCTTGGAATTCCCCTTAGAGAACCAGTCACCAGTAATTTTTTTTTGAAGTATACATTGTGTGGCTCCATTTCAAACACATACAATGAGTGACATAAAAATTAGTTTAGGTGGTTATGTTTGATTGGGAATGGCGTGTCCCATTTGCGAGCTACCTACTGTGTTAGTTGGACAAAATAGAGTTTTCCATTTACCAGTACTTGATTTTGGGATGGTTCCTGTACGATGGAAAAGTGACAAGCGAGCGTGGGAATCTACAAGCAACTCTTCCTCACACCCGACCTCCCGAGGTCGTGCCGAGACAGCCGGTGGGGATGGAATATGTATGGGATGCAGACAAACTAGTTAGGCAATCTAATGTCTTCAATACGCACTAGTGGAATTTGTGAATCTAAGGCAAAGAAGGCCCTCCTAACCTGAACTGGTGTGATAGATCGATTGGCAAGGATGACTGCTCGAAGGCTCCAATCAATATCGAGCTCTGGCGTGATTCGATCTATGGGTTGTGGAATACGTGGAAAATGACCTGGGATAGTTTCGTGTATGTCTCCGGATAAGGTCATACGGTGGATGGTAAATATAGTTGACTCTATGGACGATTCTCTGGCCTAGTCCAGAACTCTCTAGCTTTGTTAGCTGTTGTATCTAGTAAGGATAACTTGTTCGATGATGATAGGTGGAAGTGGAGTGGATCTAAATACTAGTGTGCGTAGGCCAGTGTCTATGTCTGATTGACTTACGGATTCGTTGGGTTGCGGGATTTGTGGATCGCAACCGTAGACTCTTGGTTGTTGTGGTCCTGCTATGGTCATGCGTAGAATTAGTTCCTAATCCCTAATATCCACTAATCATATGCTTTCTCAGCCTCTATATTCAAAACTAATAGCTGTGTGATCTTCTCAGAGTACCTCACAGGCGTTCTTGCAACCTGAATTCTTAGGCTAGTATCTATGTCTATGAGAATGTCTCCTGCGTCTGGCTGTGGGACCAAAGGATCACAACCGAACGTTTGCTCTCTTTCAAGCCCTTCTACAGTCATATGGATGTTACCTAGGGTAATCTGTAGTTTGGTTGATTCGACCAAAACGTGTGCGCTTGGTCGTCCTCTATGTTTAACCCACTCAACTGGGAATTGATTTGTTGCAAGCTTACCATTGTTCGGAAGACTTGGATCCTAAGATTTTGATCTATATCAGTTATTGCTATGATGAGATTGGGCTGGGGCACGATTGGCTCGAATACGTATTCCCTGGGCTCCCTAGGTCCCGTGATTGTCATACAAAAGTAACAATGTAAAATAAACTGTAGCAAAATAAAATTTAACTACGTTGAATATATCTATAGCATATATGATTTCTCTATTTTTGTATTTTCTGACGAACTATTTGAATGAATTTAAAAGACTAATTTAATACATCTAGAAATTGACAATTACAGCTAAGATAACAATTTAAAACAAACAAGATAACCGAGTATAGCTATTTGTCTATGTAATTTGTAGATCTATTCTAAACAATGAAATAATTGATCTAATCTATTTGCAAGGCTCTCGATCCTACCTCAGAAGTGAGGAGTGAATCATAGTTTCTCAGAAACTATCAATCCCCACAGCTTCCCTGGCAATATCGAGAGTAAAATTGACTGAAATAAAGTGATTGGCTACTTTATTTGATATGTTTCTAACTAGAACTTTGAAAGCTAGAACCTGGATTCTGCAGAACAGTGGTGAATCCGATGGTGTGTGTGATCTTGTCCCCTCAGTGTGATCTCCTCATTCCTTTGTGTTCACGTGGATCCAGAAAAGCATGTAATGCTAGCATCAACAGAAGTAGATATTGGGACAAAGGCAGCTCAAGATACAGACTGAATACAATGCGAGTAGGAGAGGGATAGCGCAAGAGTACAGAGCTTGGCTTATGCAATTCCTAGCGGGATTTATTGCGAGTCATGCAACATGAAACGTCCAGAACCTGAAACTATCCTGTTTGAAGAACAAAACCTACAACTTTAATGGCTTCCTATTGGTAAACAGACTATCCTATTCCAATGGATTGGATAAAATAACAGCAGTACTTGCACAAGATGGATATGTGGCTTACTAACAGTAAAACAATGCTAACTAAGCATGCAATGAAAGAAACTAAGCATTCTAAGCAAAATGAAAACTAAATCTATTGCAAAGAGAAATCAGAGGCAAATTTGAGGGGCCATTTGCTTGAGCACAAGCCAACTATTTATAGCATTTGCATTTACCCAAGGTAAAAACCAAATAGAACTCTTAAACTATAAACAATGGCAAAACACTATTCCAGGGAACCAGAATCATAAATGCAAGCTTATGGCGGTGAAAGAAAGCTGGTAAAACATTGAAATTATGTGAGTCATGTTAAAAGAGCTTTCTGGAAAATGCGTAAAGGACTGCCACCCTGAGCAGGGCGGTGGTTACAGGACAGCCACCCTGTTTAGGGTGGCAGTCACGAGGACCGCCACCCAGGCAGGGTGGCGGTTTCGTCACTGAAGAGAAAAAGGCCAAGAAAAGAGGGGAAAAGGGAAAAACAAAGCACGCGGGGGCTAAGCGGGGCATGCGGGATGTTAACACACACTTGGAGATCTTTTCTGGATCCCGAACACCTTGCGAGGAGACCTGTATCATCATTGGGGCACATGTCACGTTATTTTGGCAGTACAGTACCTTACAATTTTGGGTACGTACATATTGCCCCCTCGGAGAAGTGTTTTAGCCATGAAGAGGCGTAAAACGGTGGGTCCGAGTATGGCGGTCCCGAAATGGGAAGTTAAAAGTTATACCTGATACGTCTGTGTGTTGAAATGATGCCGTCCAAAATTCCCGCTACCTGCAAAACGAAAAGAGAACTCAAGTGCAGATAGACACAATAGTTTGGAAAATAAATGCTAAAACAATAGGAAATGAGAACGTACCATTTGTGCGGGGATAAGAACTTACCTCTGTCGGCGCTCCAAACCTGTGAAAAAGGCATTTAAAATGAATTAGGGTGCTATATATATGAAAGTGGGCCCATTTTCCTATTCATTTGCGCGAGTTGATTCGATTGATTTTGAGCTCTGGAACCCACGGTGACGGTTTCTTGCGTGAGTAGAGTCAAAACGTCCATGACGGGATAGTGATCATGCCTCCACGAGCGGAACATTGACCCGCGAGATCACAGGTTAGTTTTCTTCAATTTATCCCTTTTACCCCCTTAATTTTGAAATGCTAAAATCTTTGTCGTGGGGGGGTAATTTTTGAAAATGTTAGTGTTAAAAGGTTCATCTAGGGGGGGCGCCTACTGGGTAGGCCTTGTTTTAGTTAGAATGGTCTTGTTTTGTCATTTTTTGGGCTTTTTAGGTTTAAAAACCTGCGTGGGTTTTCGGGCCACGACCGCCACCCTGCCCAGGGTGTTCACGATCGCCACCCTATTCAGGGTGGCGGTTACACGACCGCCGCCCTTAAGGCGGCGGTTACAAAACCGCCTCCCTGCTCAGGGCGGCGGTTTTGCACAGAATGCAAAAAGATCATCTGTTTGAAATTGCTTTTGCATTTTTAGCATTTCTACGTGCTTTCATGATTTTTCCAGTATTATTCGGATGCTAACTTGCTCTTTTTTGTGTGTTTTTGGGTGTATGCAGGTGAGAGAGGAGTATATCTGGTGGAGCCGAGAGAGGGAGTGTGACTGGCTCCCAGGAGTATTGGATGCCCTTTCACAGGATGAGGAGGACACTCTTCAGAGGGCCGGGATACTACGCATCTCACGCGTGCCCCATGTTACACCTTCCAGTCACATTCTTTGTGACTTGTTCTCATATTGGGATGCTGATCGGAACACCTTCCGATTGCCAGGGGTCCGCGGTGAGTGGACTATTACTTTGGAGGATGTCTATCGTATTCTAGGGGTCCCGATTATTGGGAGACGTCTCACCCTTGAGACAGTAGGTTCGCGGGCCCAGATAGCACAGTGGGCCACATACATGGGAGATGCAGTCATCTCCACGGGGTCGAAGAAGGGGGTTAGAGTTCGATCCATTCCTAGTTTTCCCATCCCCTTACTTCGCCAGGCCATCATGGGGATCCTTGCCTCGAGACTGATCGGGGACAAGGGAGGAGATACATTGTTATACTGCTGGTCCCCCATTATTGCACAGATAGAGGGACATGGCCGGATATATGCCTGGGGAGTAGACATACTTGGGACCACCTACCATGATCTATACAGGGTAGTCCATTTACAGGGGCAGTCCTTGAGCCACCCGACCCTAGTCATGAGTTGGGTCTATGAGCACTTCATCCCCTACGGCAGAGGTGTAGAGGTGGCAGATCCCGGAGCTGTGAGGGCAGCCAGATGGACAGATATGTCGGTGCTCGAGCACCTCATCAGCCAGTTGCTTCTCTGACTACTGCCGACATGGAGGCCACACCATATCAGACTATGGCAGGTATATGGGGCGAGGAGGCTCTTACTTTGATTTCCTGCTCCATGACAGGGCAGCTTATTGACAGAGTGGGGCGAGTGGAGATGCACCCCTTTGGCCGAGTTCCTCAGCAGTTTGGCCTACCATACGTGGGTATGCTTCCCCCAGTAGCGCCAGTATACAGATCAGTCCGAGAGGCCAGAGGGGGGCCTAGAGGCTGGGGTTGGACAGTGGTTACTCCTGGCATTCCTATTGCAGCCAGGAGGATAGTACGTGCCAGAGGGAGAGCCGGTGCGCCTCAGGCACCCTTGCTTCAGATTGCCGCGGGTCCTGCCCATAGCAGTGATGACCCCATTGACATAGACTCCGAGTCTGAGGAGTTTATAGGGGGAGAGACAGAGGAGGAGAGAGGAGGACAGTGATCCTGAGTGGCATGACACTCAGGATATCATGCAGGTAGAGAGGGCCGAGCAGAGTGCAGAGAGAGTGACTCTGGTTTCAGAGGAGCCACTCTCCCAGGGCCATGGTGGGGAGGATGAGTCATTGTGGGGTGCTACGTTGCTCCAGTCATAGGAGCAGCCCCTCAGTCGGTAGCGGCATCCGTGGTAGGTGCTGATCCTATAGATCCATCCTGGAGGCCTGGTGATCCGAGTAAGTTACCCTCTCTCCTTTTAATGTTTGTTTTTAGTTAGGATCTCCTTAGTTACTATCTCTCCTTTTGTTTTATCTTGTATTTCTAATTTCTTGTTTGGTTTCTAATTTGTTTTCTCCTTTGTTTGCAGAGACTGCCGATGAGTGGCGGGACTTGATTCGCAGGGTATGTACTGATACCCTGATGATCCCCATGGAGAGGACCCGCGCAGAGCTATCCGTAGATGTTGGGGAGCCCTCAACAGCTGGTAGGCACACTGACATCTTTGCCCCAGTCTGGCATGTGGCCAGGATGGTATCGACTCTCCGCACGGAGCTAGCGGGGTATAGGACGGCCAAGCGCTTGATGAGGAGCCATTCTCGTGGTGAGACTACGGCTGCCCCTCGGGATCCTGAGCCCTCCGTGCACTCAGAGCACCGGCGTAGCCGGAGTCCTAGGTGTGGGCGTGCGCCTTCAGAGGGGTCTCGTAGGGATTGAGAAGCCGATTGGCTCTCCTAGATTTTGTATGATACATTCTTTTGTATATCCCGGGCTCTTTGAGCATTTTGACCATGCTTAGTGCATGATGGCATTGTACAGAAACGTTGATCATTATATATATATATATATATATATATTCTTTTTGGATCAAACCTTTGGCATTTATGGCTCTGCTTCTTTTCTAGTTTCCTCATGTAGATTATGATGTTTATACTTGTATGCTCTTTTAAAATGTATGCAATGGAGAACAAATGATGCAAGTGTTTATTTTCCTTTTGTATTTCATGATGCTGATATATGATAATGTAGATATAATGTGATTTTGAATCTTAGTTTCTGTAAGCAATTTTGGATACTTCATATTTGTTTTGGCAAAGTGATGAAGATAAACTGATATGATGAGCAGATAAACCTGCCCCTACCCCCAACTCCACGCAACTAGTAAGATGTGAGGGCTCATCACCGAGAGTTGGGAAGGGCGCAAGTTATGAGATGTGTTGAAATGATATTGATGAAAGACAGACAAAGCTTTGGCGGAACCAAATTAGGATACCACAAGCCCACTCCACTCGAGTGACTTCATAGTTTTGGATGCAACTTGCTTTGCGGTTTATCCAGACTTAGATCCTTAGATGGCCACATGGTAGACAAAATCTGGGTTTTTAGGATTTTGAACTCTTTTGGAATTTTGGACATCTGATTCATTTGTTTTTGACTCAACGACTTCGAGATTTAAATTGTTTGTTTATGACCTTTTGCATTTGTTTGTCAAGAGGACCCCCTACACTTTGCCCCATGCTACTAGTAAGAAGCGTGGGTTTATCACCGTGGGCAAAGCATAGGTGAGTAAGGGCATTTCCATCCTTTCCCAACCCTACGTCACTAGTAAGAGACGCAAGCTCATCACCAAAGGTTGGTGGGGCAAGGAAATGTGTAAAATTAAAATTTTCTATTTTGATACATATTTGACTTGTTTTCTTGAGTAAAATGTCAGTATGTGCTTATTTCCAAAGAGATATATGGGATAGATGTGACACCATGAAGCTTCTGGAATAGACCATAGGCAAGACACCTATCCTAAGAAGAAACCAAAAGTGAGAATAAACCTGTAGATCTTGGCATGGTTACTGTTAAGACTTTGTCATATCTAGCTTTATTTGATAAAATGATTCTGAGATAGTTTGATGATATCATGAAAATGGAGAAGTATGATTAGAGTGTTTATGCCAACAACATCATGAGTTTGTAATGAATTGCTTTGAGAACAAAATTCCTTGATCACAATTTGTGTACGAAACAAGCGGACAAAATGATCTTAAACTATATGAAGATGCAATGTAGATGTAATTATAAATAGTGCTAGTTGCTTACGCGTAGAACCGCTTGAGGTGTAGGGAATTGACCGTTTCACCAAATTCCTCACCTTCCAGCGTACATAAGAGGTATGCACCATTTCCATAGTCCTTCATGACTCGGTATGGGCCCAACCATTTAGGCCAGAACTTCCTTCCTTCGCCGGTCTTTTTGTCGATCCGCTGTCTAGCCTTAGAACTAGATCACCTTCATATATGTCGCGTTCATAGACTTTCTTGTTATACTGTCGGCACATCCGGTCAGCATAGGCTCTGTGCCGTTGTTCAGCATCTAACCTAGCTTCATCTAGGCTTTCTAGTTGGGAGAGACGTGCTTCTCTGTAAGCGTCTTCATCCAGAATCCCTTGTAAGGAAATACGGAGACTGGGTATTTCAACCTCAAGCGGGAGAACTGCCTCTGCCCCGAATACTAGTGAGAAAGGAGTTGCTCCCGTTGGTGTTCTTATTGAGGTTCGGTGGGCCCATAAGGCTGGATATAACTTCAAGTGCCAATCTCGTTTGTTTTCTTTCACCGTTTTAAGGAGAATGGCTTTTAGTGTTTTATTTGTTGCTTCAGCCTGTCTGTTGGCTTGCGGGTAATACAAGGAAGCCGTATGATGGCTTATTTTAAATTTATTACACAATTCACGAACTTCGTCATTCTTAAAAGAAGTTCCATTATCTGAGATAATGATTTGCGGGATACCATACCTGCAAATGATTTGGTTCAAAATGAACTTGGCGATTACAGAACCCGGTACAGTAGTAAGAGGCATAGCCTCTACCCACTTGGTAAAATATTCGGTGGCCGTGATTATAAAATTATGGCCATCTGTAGACGAGGGAGAGAATTTCCCTATTAAGTCTAGGCCCCATGTAGAAAAGGGCCATGGAGTAGCGATTGGTTGTAGAGTTTGTGCCGGCATGTGGATCTCATGGGAGAACTCTTGGCACTTATGACACCTGCGTACAAACTCTACTGCGTCGTGTTCTAGAGTGGGCCAGAAATAGCCCATTCGATGTATTTTATGAGCGGTGGCATGGCCACCGAAGTGGCCTCCACACATTCCACTGTGAGATTCATGGAGAATTTTCTTGGATTCTTCTGTGTCGACACATCTTAGAAGCATTCCATCGAACGCTTTCCGATAGAGCACTTGCTCTATAATGACGTATTTTGCTACGATAATGCGTAGCCACCTTCTGTGTTGTGGTGTAGTCCCTTCTGGATACGTGTGGTCCATGATATAATTAATGATATCAGTGTACCAGGGACACTCAGAGATAGGAGGTCTGGCTTCAATGTAGTATACGCATTCATCTGGAAAATCCAGATCTACTAGATCACCTCCATCTAATGGGTTATCAGCTAACCAATCCACGATGATTTGTCCCTTAACGGATTTCTGATTTACAAATGTTAATTTGAATTCTCCCATTAAGGTTATAAAATGTCCAGCCTTCTTAGACAAGGACCCTTGTGTGAGAAAAGTTCGTAAATGGTCTGTTTTTACCATGACCCTTGTTTCTTGATTTAGCATATAATGTCTTAAGCGTTTGGTTGCAAAGACTATGGCGAGGCATTCTCGTTCTGCTTGTGTATAACGTGTTTCATAGTCGAGCAACGTTTGGCTAATGAAATAAATCACACGTTCTCTCTTGTCATCGTCTTCTTGAGCCAGCATACAGGCTAGCGAGACATTGGTAGCTCGCGAGTATAAAATTAACGGGCGATCTAGCTTAGGTGGCATTAGCGTAGGTGGTGACAACAAGAAACGCTTAACTGCGTCAAAAGCTTCATTGCAATCTTTAGTCCAATCAATACTATAATCTTTCTTGAGTAAATTGTTGATTGGATGAATGGCGAAACTTAAGTCCGGGATGAATCTCTGGATTGCACCAAGCTTTCCGAGAAATGACCTGATTCCAGATTCATCCGAAGGTGGGACCATTTCGAGGACAGCCCGAATTTTGGTTGGGTCAACATCTATCCCTCGTGACGATATGATGTAACCTAGGAGCTTCCCTCCTGTTACACCAAAGACACATTTTTCTGGATTTAGCGTGACTCCGTATTCTATCAGACGTGAAAGAATGATGCGAAGTACTTCTGGATGGTCACAACGCTTCTTGGCCTTAGCCAACAAGTCATCTACGTAGGATTCCACGATCTTATGAATTAGATCGTGAAATATATATGTCATAGCTCGCTGGTATGTAGCGCCAGCATTCTTGAGACCGAATGGCATAACAACGTAGCAGTAGGTTCCCCAAGGAGTTATAAATGTGGTTTTAGCCTGATCTTGTTCAGATATTCTGATTTGATTGTATCCTGAGAATCCATCCATGAGAGACAAAAGTTCAAATCCAGCTGTCGCATCAACTATGACGTCAATGGATGGTAATGGGAAGTCGTCTTTAGGACACGCTTTGTTAATGTCTCGGAAGTCTATGCAGATGCGTATCTTTCCATTTTTTTTGAGAACGGGAACGATATTAGATACCCATTGAGAGTAATCGACTGGTTTGATGAATCCTACTTGGAGGAGTTTCATTACCTCCTCTTTTACCATGAGAGCTACCTTGGGTTTCATGGGTCTTGATTTTTGTTTAATTGGTTTTGCATCAGATTTAGTGACGAGGTTGTGCACCGCAATGTGGGATGCAACGCCTGTCATTTCCTTATAATTAAATGCAAAAGCCTTCTGATGTTCCTTGAGGATTCGAGTGTGTATTTCTACTTCTTCTGGAGTTAACGAGGATCCTAACTTCAATATCCTTGGTTCATCTTCCGTTCTGATGTTAACATCAATTGTTTCTTCGATTAAAGAGGCATTACCTTCTTCAAACTCAGGTGGGGCTGGAGGTAAGTCCAAATCGTCTCCATTTTCTACTGTGTTTATGCTAGGCTCTATTTGCGAGGGAAGCTTCATCATGGGATTTCCGAAGTAGGAAGACGAATGTGGGATTAAGGACAAATCTATCATATGATAGGAGAGATGTAATGCCGCATAGGTGTTTAAGTAATTCAGAGTGGCCATATCACTATCAATGTGGTCTAGGATAGTAGATTTGTTTTCATTTTCGTTTAAAAGAGAATTTGTCATTGTTTTTATCAATGGTTCATCACGAAGGGATACTATGAAACGGGTGTCCTCTAACTTACTGTTTGGAGTAAAACGTGATGCTGAAGTTGCTATCGAATCAGCGAGAAGATTTTTCTCTCGCGGGATTGCTTCAATTGATATGAAGTCAAACTCCTTGCTTATATTCAACACAGCTGTTTTGTAAAGCTGTAAGTGCTCGGCTTTGGTTTCATATATCTCAGAGACTTGGTTTGCTACTAATTGTGAGTCTCCTAAGACTCTGATGTTATCAACACCGATTCTCTTAGCTAAGATGAGGCCAAGGAGGAGGGCTTCGTACTCAGCGCCGTTGTTTGTACATTCGAAATTTAGTTTAAAGGCAAATGGTAGGACTTTCCCTTCAGGGGAAGTAAAGATTACACCTGCCCCCGCTCCGTAACGGCATCTAGCTCCATCAAAATGGAGCGTCCAATATTTAGCTGGGAATATGGATGTTGGGATATCTGTTGTGTTTACATCATTCTACTTCCACCATACAGAGATCTACCGCTGGGAGAGAACCGACACCCAGGGAATATCCCACGCCTACAGAATCAAATGGTAAGAACATTGGTAGATCTTGTTCTATTAATTCAATGATTTTTGTAGTAGTTCCTAATGATACTGTTTCTACAGTGTTAGCCTCATCTTTGGGGGTTGGGGTTGCCTTGGCTAGGCTCATAGTTTCAAGATCTGTCATAGGTACCAACTTTTCTTTTGGTTTTGCGTCGGTAGGTTTATTAAGTTGGTTTGTTGGGAGTTCAAACTCTGAGTGCATGCCTGGTCTTTTCTTTAAGTCAGCTAGGTGTACATCGAATGGTTTTGGATCACCTTTGGCACAAATATCTTTCCTAAGTGTAAAAACCTTACTTCTTGAAATAGCGTAGAAGGGATTGCCTTCATGCGGTGTATCCAGGGTCGGCCGAGGATCATATTATAGTTAGTTTCCTGATCTATAATATAAAACTCAGTCAAGATGGTTTTGGGTCCTAAGGTGACCGGTAATATTATAGTTCCAACCGAGGTGGCTTTAAGACTATCATAGCCCCTTAGTGTGTTTCGAGTTGTGGAACAATTGGTTTCTCCATACCCTAGCTTTTGAAGGAAAGAGAAGGGGACTATGTTAACTGCCGCCCCATCGTCTATCATTGCACGCTTTACATAGTTGTTATAAACCCATACTTGCAAATGTAAGGCTGGATCACCTCGACGAGTGATCTCAGCATCTGTCGGCATTTTGTTTATCTCGAATATGAATTCGACATCCCTATCCGCCTACCCTGGAGGATGAACATCGAAGTCTATATGATTTACCTGTGTTTCAGGAGGTGGAGTGATGTTAATTAAATGGCCCAAACCTAATGCCTCTAAAAGAGCAGCCCTGTGAGCAGGGGAATTTTTTAATAAATCCAAAAAGGAGATGTGCGAGAAGGTTTTTGTTAGGTCGTTAATTAAATCATAGGCACCCACAGGTTTTGTTACGATTTGTTGGATGTCATCTGTCTCCGGCAGGTGGCTTGGACTTGGCTGAGAGAAATACTCTCGTGTCCTTGTTACAGCTTCGATGGGTAGTTCGGCGTCTAACTCCACTAAACCGACTACCTTAGGCCGTGGCTGACTTCCTAGTTGTGGCGCAACTAATGGATTTAACGAGGTTGAGGCTTCATGATCATTGTTTCCTGTTATTACACTCTTGTTTGTCCCAGTTAGATTTAGCCTATTGTTATCGTGATTTGGGAGTGGATCATTGAAGATTTTGAGGGGTGCATTTTGAGGAGAAACTGCCCCTGAAAAGGTATTTGATGCTGGTGACGTAGGATCTGCCAAGAACATATCCATGAAAAGTTGTCTTTGTTCATCTGGCAAGCGTTGCATGAATTTATTGTAGTCACGACACGTTCTAGTGTCATGGCCCCGTATTTTGTGGAAACCACAATACGAATTAGGATTGTAATTCCTAGTTTGTTGGTTTGGTGCGTATTGTGGCCCAAAATTTTGATCAAACCGTTGTCTATTAGGATTAAAATTTTGCGTTTGATGTCTTTGGTTTGAATTCTGGTTTTGGTATCTAGTTGAATTTTGGCTCGGACCCTGTGTGGGATTTTTCCGTTGTTGTTGTTGTTGTTGTGGATGGTTAAAATCCACTGTATTGATTGTCGGGGTAAAGTTGTTGTTTCGTTGGTTGTTTATTTGTGATGGAGTATTGACAATATTTACCTTCTTAGGCTGGTCGGTTACTCCATCTGTTGTTACACCCTGATTTTTATTAAGGATTTTAGGTCCTTGATTGACGTTCGTGGTAGTAGGATAAGCTGTAGTGTTCTGGTTGGAGGTGACTAACCTCCCATTTGCTCCATATGTTTTGCGACCACTATCAATTGCTGCTTGATCTATTCGAAGAGCACTCTCAAGTACTTCATCGTAAGTTCTTAATGGGAACTTCTGGACTTCTTCCTTCACTTCTCTGCTAAGAGAATGAAGGAATAAATCACATAGTTCCATTTGATCCATGTTTGGAGCACTTGCCGAAGAATAAAGAACTGTACGCCACCTTTGGATGAAATGGGCGACAGATTCATTGTGTTCTTGCTTGATGTGTAAGAATTCCCTGATTCCTGTCCTTAATAATTTGTTCATGTCAAAGGCCTTGATGAATTCTGAAACGAGTTGCTTGAACGAATGGATGGAAGCCTCAGGTATTCTATAATACCAATCGAGAGCGATGCCTTCCAAAGTTTTTGGGAATATCTTAGCAACAACCCCATCCCATGGGAGTAGTTCTCGAATGGCTGTAGCGTAAGCTTTGATATGTGCGTTTGGATCTCCCTCACCTTTGTATTTGGGCAAGTCGGGAAGAGGTCTTGGAAGCATGACGCTTCGTATGGTGAAATCTAAGGGTTCTTTCAAATATTCTGAATAAGTCCCTATCGCATAGGTTTCGACCATTGATGGTGCTTGCTGAGGGAGCGGAGGTGGAATGGGTTGTTGATATGGCGTAGCGTATACGTTGGTAGGGGCATAAGGAAACACCTGTGTTTGACCAAACATGCCGGGAGAGGAGAACATATCCCCTTGTGGTGATTTGGAGTACATGTTTAAGTATGACGGGGTGTTGTCCAGGAATGGATTGTTTTGTACTAGACCGGGAGGAACAACGTTAGAGATGGTGGGTCTAGTTGGCGTTTGTTGTGAATACTGAGGAGTCATGCCTAACGTGCCTACTCCTGTGAGGAGGTCTACTTGGCTAGGAGGATTAGAATTTCCTGTTTGTATGAATTGAGAATGGTGATTTGCTTGAGCAAGTTCTAACCCTCTCACTTTTTCTACTAACGTTGAAATGACTTCATTTGGTGAAGTCACGGTGTTTTTCCGTAGTGGCGTTTGTTGTATATCATGGTGTTGTATAGGCATGTGATATCCCGCTATGAACTGATCGCTGCCCTGCCAAGTTTCCCCGAGGGCATTTCCTATATGTAGTGGCATGGAAGGTATTTTCTTGAAAAGAGACCTCGGGTTGTGTTTGTAAACCTCCTATAGGTGGGTACATACTTCGAGAACGTTGGTCGTTCCTGGCATAACGTACCGAATGTTCATCGTCTAAACCTCGGTATGAGTCTGATTGTCTACTAATTTGTGGTCTAAGCAGCACCTGAGGAGATGAACCAGATTCTTCGGTGAACGTCATGTTATTCGAGCCTGAAGGCTCTGTTTGTTGCATTTGAGCGAGCTGATCTAACTCCTCAGTTTGAAAAGATGAGTTATATCTGATCCTTGGAGTTTGTGTTGACAACTGGTTGGTTGAGTAGTTATCACCCCATACTGAGAGTGAGGGTGATGATTGTCTATTTTGTTGGGCGTAGTATGCCTCAAGGCCCAAGAGGGGCCTGCCATATGCATCGAATCCTGACATATTCGGGGGGTATATGAATACCCGCAGAATAATGGGAAGGAGCGAAGGTGATGGTGAAAGCTAATGAGGTGGAAAAGATGAAAAGTATACTAATTTTGAAGAACACGTAATAATATGTAATAATATGACTCCATTTTGTTGGTGAACTAGAAAGTAGGAAGTTCACGTCGGGTTCACCAATTTTGTACGATGGAAAAGTGACAAGCGAGCGTGGGAATCTACAAGCAACTCTTCCTCGCACCCGACCTCCCGAGGTCGTGCCGAGACAGCCGGTGGGGATGGAATATGTATGGGATGCAGACAAACTAGTTAGGCAATCTAATGTCTTCAATACGCACTAGTGGAATTTGTGAATCTAAGGCAAAGAAGGCCCTCCTAACCTGAACTGGTGTGATAGATCGATTGGCAAGGATGACTGCTCGAAGGCTCCAATCAATATCGAGCTCTGGCGTGATTCGATCTATGGGTTGTGGAATACGTGGAAAATGACCTGGGATAGTTTCGTGTACGTCTCCGGATAAGGTCATACGGTGGATGGTAAATATAGTTGACTCTATGGACGATTCTCTGGCCTAGTCCAGAACTCTCTAGCTTTGTTAGCTATTGTATCTAGTAAGGATAACTATTCGATGATGATAGGTGGAAGTGGAGTGGATCTGAATACTAGTGTGCGTAGGCCAGTGTCTATGTCTGATTGACTTACGGATTCGTTGGGTTGTGGGATTTGTGGATCGCAACCGTAGACTCTCAGTTGTTGTGGTCCTGCTATGGTCATGCGTAGAATTAGTTCCCAATCCCTAACACCCAGTAATCATATGCTTTCTCAGCCTCTATATTCAAAACTAATAGCTGTGCGATCTTCTCAGAGTGCCTCACAGGCGTTCTTGCAACCTGAATTCTTAGGCTAGTATCTATGTCTGTGAGAGTGTCTCCTGCGTCTGGCTGTGGGACCAAGGGATCACAACCGAAATTTTCTCTCTTTCGAGCCCTTCTACAGTCATATGGATGTTACCTAGGGTAATCTGTAGTTTGGTTGATTCGACCAAAACGTGTGCGCTTGGTCGTCCTCTATGTTTAACCCGCTCAACTGGGAATTGATTTGTTGCAAGCTTACCTGTTGTTCGGAAGACTTGGATCCTAAGATTTTGATCTATATCAGTTATTGCTGTGATGAGATTGGGCTGGGGCACGATTGGCTCGAATACGTATTCCCTGGGCTCCCTAGGTCCCGTGATTGTCATACAAAAGTAACAATGTAAAACGAACTGTAGCAAAATAAAATTTAACTACGTTGAATATATCTATAGCATATATGATTTCTCTATTTTTTTGTATTTTCTGACGAACTATTTGAATGAATCTAAAAGAGTAACTGTTAACATATCTAGAATTTGACAATTAATTTAATGACGAAATTAAAACAAACAAGATAACCGAGTGTAGCTATTTGTCTGTGCAATTTGTGAATCTATTCTAAACAATGAAATAATTGATCTAATCTATTTGCAAGGCTCTCGATCCTACCTCAGAAGTGAGGAGTGAATCATAGTTTCTCAGAAACTATCAATCCCCACAGCTTCCCTGGCAATATCGAGAGTAGAATTGACTGAAATAAAGTGATTGGCTACTTTATTTGATATGCTTCTAACTAGAACTTTGAAAGCTAGAACCTGGATTCTGCAGAACAGTGGCGAATCCGATGGTGTGTGTGATCTTGTCCCCTCAGTGTGATCTCCTCATTCCTTCGTGTCCACGTGGATCCAGAAAAGCGTGTAATGCTAGCATCAACAGAAGTAGATATTGGGACAAAGGCAGCTCAAGATACAGACTGAATACAATGCGAGTAGGAGAGGGATAGCGCAAGAGTACAGAGCTTGGCTTATGCAATTCCTAGCGGGATTTATTGCGAGTCATGCAACATGAAACGTCCAGAACCTGAAACTATCCTGTTTGAAGAACAAAACCTGCAACTTTAATGGCTTCCTATTGGTAAACAGACTATCCTATTCCAATGGATTGGATAAAATAACAGCAGTACTTGCACAAGATGGATATGTGGCTTACTAACAGTAAAACAATGCTAACTAAGCATGCAATGAAAGAAACTAAGCATTCTAAGAAAAATGAAAACTAAATCTATTGCAAAGAGAAATCAGAGGCAAATTTGAGGGGCCATTTGCTTGAGCACAAGCCAACTATTTATAGCATTTGCATTTACCCAAGGTAAAAACCAAATAGAACTCTTAAACTATAAACAATGGCAAAACACTATTCCAGGGAACCAGAATCATAAATGCAAGCTTATGGCGGTGAAAGAAAGCTGGTAAAACGTTGAAATTACGTGAGTCGTGTTAAAAGAGCTTTCTGGAAAACGCGTAAAGGACCACCGCCCTGAGCAGGGCAGTGGTTACAGGACCGCCGCCCTGTTCAGGGCGGCGGTCCGAGGCCGCCCAGGCAGGGCGGCGGTTTCGTCACTGAAGAGAAAAAGGCCAAGAAAAGAGGGGAAAAGGGAAAAACAAAGCACGCGGGGGCTAAGCGGGGCATGCGGGATGTTAACGCACACTTGGAGATCTTTTCCAGATCCCGAACACCTTGCGAGGAGACCTGTATCATCATTGGGGCACATGTCACGTTATTTTTCCCTACTCAGGAAGAACCAATACCTACATACCTTGAAAATGTTCTAGAGTAGTAGGAAGACGAACAAGCTGACAACACAAAGCTGGACCACACATGAACAATTTTGCATAGAAGGCGTACATCTAGAGATAGTCGCGATGGAACATCATAGCCAGTCAGGAGGTCACCAAGTGTAACACCGGTGAAGAATGAAAAAGAAGAAAGGAGGAAGTGCTGAAAGTGCATACCAATGGAAGATAACGAGGAGGAAAATTCCTCACAATAAAGCATGTAAGATGATGTGGTTACTCCAAGCCTAGAAATACATGAAGCTGAAGGGATAGGTGAGAAAATAATATACGAGGAAGTTGGCCCAAGTATAAGTGCCCAGGAACCCACTGGGGATCATAGTAGTGCTGGAGGGGATACTAAGAGTATAATGCACCATGTGCATGAAGATAAAGAAAATGAGGAAGGAGAAGAAGTAGAATAAATCATGGGCGATGAGGCATAATAGGATGTAGGTGCCACTACACGAAAACATAAGAGAGTGAACCAGTGAAAACAAAGAATAATATGTGGTGAGAACTCAAAACCTATGATATACTGATAATGTGACTAAGATCATTCGTGACCAGTTTTAAAATACTTTACCTAGGGAACAGTTATATGGCTGGGACTTAATGGATCCCGAAGTGAAAATAATGTGCACTCGTAAACAACTATCGTGGAGCATGCAGACTCACATGGATGAAATTGAATTTGATGTTTGCGAGGAGTCATGTGTATCACACAGAATGAAGAGGGTGCCACATACCCACCATATTATTGTCAAGCCCACACAATTGTCTGATGAGCAAGTCCAGTAATGCGTTGGTTAAGGTATCTATAGAAGTTGTGTGTTGTAACATTGATAAAGCGGCAACTATAAGACCAACTTTGGATGATAAGAGGGATAAAGACACAAAAATAAAGTGCTTTATAGAGGAAAAGGAGAATGCTAAGGAAGAAATACAGAAGGTTATGAAAATAGCCAAAGAAATTACTGATGAGGTTATGGAGAAGTGACCTAATTTGTAGGATAAAGTGCCCAAAAAATTTCATTCCACTCTTCATTATTTGCACACAACAGTTCAATTGCTTTTAGAAGAGGCGCTAATGCACCTACTAAGACCAAAGGATGCTACATAAGAGGTAGCGAGATCTAAAGCCACCATTACAAGGAAAATTTCTAGTTATGATTCTATTATGCAGAATTTAAAAGATAAATTGAAGAAATCAGATCTGGCATTGACTATGTGTGCAACACCAAATGTAATCATTAGGACAAGGAATCTAGCAGAAGAAGATGAGGTCCTTCAGGTGGCCAAGAATGAAACACTTGGACGCATAGAAAGAGTTATGTTGGTAGAAACTAAGCACACACTTGGCCGTGTAGAAAGAGTTACGCTGGTAGAATCTAAGCGCAATGCACTTGAGGCTATCATAAGTCTGCATAAGGAAAAAATTAAGGAAATTGGGAAACTTTTCGCGAAGAAGATGGATATAATGGAGGGAATGGTCTCAAGCATGGCCAATATTCTCATGATTTGATAGAATGAAGGTGGTAAGATGACTCTTGATGAATTGGAGGCCGTAGTTGTAGACATTTCATATAAGACAAATAAAGCATTGAGTGATTGGTATGCATTAGAGGCAGAAGTCTAGAATGAATATCCAGAGTTGATCATGCCAGTAGAAAAGCGAGATACCAAGTCGGATAACTTAATTTTTGCGATAGTAGTCCTTTCATTCTTTCATTCGTTGTTCTTTTAATTTTAGAGGGATAAGTATCGATTACTGTACGCTAGAAAAGTGACATGCAAGCATGAAAATATACAAGTAGCTCTTCTTCATACCCAACCTCCCAAGGTTGTGCCGAGACAACTGGTGGGAATGGAATATATGTGGATACAAACAAGATAGTTGGGCAATCTTATATCCTTAACATGCAATAATGGGATCTGTGAATCTAAGGCAAAGAAAGCTCTCCTAACCTGAATTGGCGTAATGGTTTCTTTAGATATAATGGCTGCTTGGAGGCTCCAATCAATGTCAAGCTCTACCAAGATCCTATCTATTGGTTGTTATATACATGGAAAGTGGTTTGTAGGTGCTTCGTATATATTTCTTGACAAGGTCATGGAAAATGGTAGTGATAGATGCAGTGGATTTCTAGAAACTGTGGGTGATTTTCTGGTCTAATCCAGAAAATGTTGGATTGATTGGCTTCTATATTTAATATGGAAAATTGTGTTATGATATTTGGCGGGAGTGGTGAGGATTTAAATACCAGTGTTCATAAACCGGTGTCAATACTTAACTGACTTGCAAGCCCGTTGGGTTGTGGGACCTGAGGATCACGACCACGAGTTCATGTTTTTTGTGGACCTATTATGGTCATGTGAAGAATCAATCTCTTCTTTCTAACTATCCAGTAGTCGTAAGCCTTTTCAGCTTCTATGTTTAGAACCAGAGGGTTGTATGATTTTCTCAAAATACCTTACGAGGTGTTCTGACAACTTGAATACGTAAGCCTTGTATCTATATCGATGACGATAGGTCTCTTACATTGGGCTGTGGAACTAAAGGATTGCAACCAAATTTTTGTTCTCTTTCGGGTTCTTGTGTGGTCATGCGGATATCCTATCAAGGTAGTCTATAGTTGGGTTGATTTGACCAAAATGTATATGCCTTGTCGTCTTCAATATTCAACTCTCTAAATTGTTCACTAATTACTTGTAAGTTTATTGTCATTCGAAAAACCTAAATACTAAGCCCTTGATCTCTGTCTGTCAATGTTGCTGAAGATATTTGGCTTGAGATACTACCGCTTCAAATACGTATTCCCTGGGCTCTCTAGGTCCCTTGATTGTCATGCAAAAGATAATCAAACTTTAACTGAAATGAGTAAATTAATCTATGAAATCTATAGCTACATTACATGCTTATATTCATTTTATTTTTGTATTCTTCAATGAATTATATTTGGAACAAAATTTAAAGAGTAGTTATTATAATATATTCAAATAATGGACAATTAATCTAATGAACAAAATTAAAATAAGCAAGTTAGCCTAATGTAGCTATTTAGCCCTGTGTAGTTGTGAATTTATCCTAAATATTTAAATAACTAACTAGTTTAATCGAAAGACTTCCAATCTTCCTCAGAAGTGAGGAATAAATCATAGTTTCTTAGAAAATATCATTCCCCACAGCTTCCTTAGCAATATTAAAAGTGAACTTTTAACTGAAGTAATCAATGATTTACTACTCTATTTGATATATTGTAACTACAACTTTGATAGCTCAAACCTGGAGTTTACAGAATAGTGGTAAATCCAGTCGTATCGTGACTTGTCCCCTCAGTGTGATCTCCTCGTTCCTTCATGTTCTCATGAATCCAAAAAAGTGTGAGTGTGATAGTGTCAGTAGAAGAAGATACTCAAACAATGGAAGCTTTGGATATAAACTGAATACAATGCAAGTAAGAGAGGGATAGTGCAAGTGAACAAGAGCTTGACTATGTAATTCCTAGCATAGGATTTATTACGGGAATACAACGCAAAATACCAAGAATTCTGGGATCTATTTCTTGTGACAAAAGAAAACCTACAACTCTAAGATTATCAAATGGATTCTAATCTAAAAGTGAAACTACCTTATGCTAAGCTGATTATATGGGACAACAATGAAGTAAGATGAAAGCAAGAAGATCAAATGATCTCTAAAGCAGAAAGGAGAGGCTGATAATTCTATGCAAAACATAAAACTATTGAAACTCATGCAAGAACTTCAAACAAACTGAATAATCAAACACAGAAGGAGAGGGGCCATTTGTTTGAAAACAAGCTGGGTATTTATAGCATTTGGATTTACCCGAGGGTAAGTTTAAATTGAACTCTTCTAATATAAACAAAGGGAAAACACTATTTACGAGGTGGCCAAAACATAAATGCAAGATTTAGTGGTTGAGGAATGCAGGATAGAAATTTGAAATTTTATGTTTGATGAAATCGTCAGAACATTCTGGAAAACACGCACAGGATCGCCACCCTGCGTAGGGAGGCGGTTACAGGACCGCTGCCCTGTCCTGGGCGGTGGTCACGAGACCATCGCCCAGGTAGGGCGACAGTTCTATAACTTAAAGACAAAATGCAAGGAAAAGGGGGAATAGGTTAGAACAAAACATGTAAAAGCTAGATAAGGTTTTCTAGGATGCAAATGTATACTTGGCGAGCTTTTCCAGATTCCGAACACCTTGCGAAGAGATCTGAATCATCATTGGGGTTTTCGTAACCTCTTTTTGGTAGTACAATGCCTACATTTTTGGGTATGTACATATTGCCCCCTTAGAGAAGCATTTTAGCCATGAAGATGTGTAAAACGGTGGGTCCAAGTATGGCTGTCTCGAAATGGGGAGTTAGAAGCTATACCTGATATGCCCGTGTGTCGAAATGTTGCCATCTAAATTCCCGCTATCTTTAAAACGAAAAGAGGACTCAAGTGTAGATAGATAAAATAAATCAAAAAATAAATACTAAATTAACACGAAATGAGGACTTACCATTTGCACGGGGATAAGAACTTACCTCCTTTGGCGCTCCAACTCTGCGTAAGAACACTCAAAACAAAATTAGAATACTATATATATATAAAATGAGCTCATTTTACTATTCATTTGCACGTGTCGATTTGGTGGTTTTTTTTGAGCTCTGGGACCAACGGTAACCGTTTTTTGATGAGAGTATATTCAAAATTTTCATTGCGAGATTGTGATCATGCCTCCTAGAGCAGGACATCGACCCGCAAAATCTCAGGTTAGTTCTACTTAATTTATCATTTTTTAAACCTAAAATATAGAAATGTTAAAATCTTGGTCTTGGGGGATAATTTTTGAAAATTTTAGTTTTAAATGAGTCTCTAGGGGGGGGGCGCCCATAGGGTAGGTCTTTATTTCAGTTAAAATGGTGCATTTTTTCTTTTTAAAAGTTTTTTTAGGGATTTTGATCCGTTTTCCAAATTGGGACAAGACCGCTGCCATGCATAGGGTGGCGGTCATGGGACCACCGCCACATGATAGCAGCGGTTACGGGACCACTACCTCATAAGGCGGTGGTTACAAGACTGCCACCTTAGAAGGCGATGGTCAGGAAACCATCACTTTGCACATGGTGGCAATTTCGAATAGAATGCAAAAAAAGATGTAAATTTTAATTGTTTTTGCATTTTCAACATTTTTATATGTTCTTGATGATTTTTCCAGTTGGATTATGTTACTAACTTACTCTTTTTCTCTATTTTGGGTGGATGCAGAAGAATGAGGAGTACATCAGATGGAGTAGAGAGAGGGAGTGTGATTGGCTCACAACAGTGTTAGAGGCACTTACCCAGGCAGAGCGAGATACTCTACAGAGGGCTGGTATTTAGAGGATTGCGTAGGTCCCTCATGTCACACCTACTTGTCACATATTATGTGACTTATTTTCATACCGGGATGTAGATCGAAACACTTTCTGATTTCCTGGAGTTAGGGGTGAGTGGACTATCACCCTAGAGGATGTTTATCACATATTGGGGGTCCCGATTCTTGGGAGGTGGCTGTCTCTTAAGATAGCAGTATCCAGATCCATAGATGATTAAGTGAGCCACCTACATGGGAGATGCTGTTGTCTCTATGGGCTCAAAGAAGGGGGTGAAGTTTTGTTCCATTGTTGATTCTCCTATCCCTGTGTTCTGCTAGGCTGTTATGGGTATCTTGGCTTCACGATTGATTGGGGAAAGGGAGGAGATACTCTCTTATACTGCTGGGCTCCCATTATCACACAGATTGAGGTGTATGGCCATGTTTATGATTGAAGAGCAGACATTCTTGGGACCACCTATCATGACTTATATAGGGTAGTCAGATTACAGGGATAGTCATTGAGTCACCCTACTCTAGTTATGAGTTGGGTGTATGAGCGCATCATTCCCTATGGGAGAGGTATACAAGTAGAGGATTCTGGGGCTGTCAGGGCAGCGAGGTGGACAAGAATGACTGTACTTAGGACACCACACCATCTAGTGGCTTCTTTGACTATTGCAGACATGGAGGCCACTCCTTATTAGGCCATGACAGGGTTATGGGGAGAGGAGACACACACACTGATCACCTGCTATACTACCAGTCAGTTGATAGACATGACGTGGAAGTTGGAGATCCACCCCTTTGACAGAGTACCTCAGTAGTTTGGCCTCCCCTATATTGATATATTTCCTCCAGCGGGGCCAATATACAGGTCTGTTCATGAGGCCAGGGGAGGTCCTAGAGGCCGAGGTTGGACCACGATCACTCCTGGAGTTCCCATTGTAGCTAGGCAGGTGGTTCATGTTCGAGGGGTAGTTGGCACTCCTTAAGCACCTTTACTTCAGATGAAGCTGATATTGCTCATAGTGGAGAGGGAGATGAGCCCATTGATGTGGACTCAGACTCTAAGGAGTTCACAGGAGAGGAGACAGAGGAGGAGACGATGGGGGATGAGATTGGAGGTGGGGCTGGTGGGACAGATGAGGAGGATGATAGTGAATCTGAGTGGCATGACACTTAGAGTATCTTGAGGGCTGAGAGGGCAGAGGAGAGTACAGAGAAGGTGACCCTGATCTCAGAGGAGTTTCCTTCTCAAGACATTGGGGGAGATGATGAGTCAGTGGTAGGACGTCACTTCTTTCTAGATTTGGGGGAGGTTCCACAGTCGGCGGTGGCGTCAGTAGCAGGCACAGATCCTAGAGATCACACCTAGATGCCTAGAGAATCAAGTGAGTTACTACTCTTTTCTTGATTTTGTTTTAGCTAGAAATGTTTAGTTGATATTTCTCTTTTGTTGTTTCGTTTGTTTTTGACCTTATTTTGGACAATTTTCTAACTTGTTTATTTCTCGTTTTTATTTATAGTGACCGCTGAGGGATAACAAGACTTGATAAGCTAGGTGTGCACAGACACCCTGTTGTTTCCTTCGGAGGGTACTCAGGCTAAGCTTATTGAGGATGTTGGAGAGCCTTCAGCAGCTGGCTGACATACTGATGTGTTTTCCCCTGTCTGGAAGGTGACAAAGATCATGACTACCCTTCGTACTGAGTTGGATGGATATAGTACTGTTGAGCGCTTGATGAGGAGGAGCTGTTCTCATAGTGATACCATAACTACTGGCCATGATCATGAGCCCTCAGTTCATTCAGAGTGTCATCACAGTAGGAGTCCTAGACGCGGTCATGCACCATCTGAGGGATCCCATAGGGATTGAGAGATCATGGTGTCTTTTTGTAGTGATTTTTGGTTGGATGTTTATATGAGTGTTTTTTGTATTTTCTGGGCTCATTGAGCATTTTGACCATGCCTAGTGCATGATGGAAATGTATATAAAACACGACTTTTATATATATATATATATATCTTTTTGGATCTAGATCTTCTTGTATCTAGAATTTTGTGATTCGTTTCCCATGTGTATACTAGATGTTTTTAGAATCTGTGTTTTTATATGCTTTTCAGAATGTATGTAATGGATGACAAGTGATAACATAATGTTTCTCTTTTATTTGTTTTTGTAATCCTAATATGTGATGATGAAAACATAATGTTGTACTGAACTTTTGGCTTCTTTGGGCAATGTTCGTTGCTTCTTCTTATTTTGGCAAAATGTAATGAATATCTAGTGATAATGAGATGAACTTGAGCCACTCCTATCTCCACACAACTAGTAAGATGCGAGGGCTAAACACCAAGAGTTGGGAAGGGCAAAAATTATATGAGTTTGAATGAATGGAAATGATGAGAGAAAGACAAGGTTTTGATAGAAATCAAATTCAGACTTACTTACTTACTCTTACTCGAAACTACTACATAGTTCAGAATGTATCTTATTTTCCAGTATATCTAGACTTAGATCCATGGATGGCAACTTGGTCAACAAAATATGGTTTTAAGGATTTAATCTCTTTGGAATTTAGATACTTGATTTCACTTAATATACTTTTCTTTAAAATATTAATATTCACTAACTTGCGTGAATAGACCCCCTACGCCCTACCCCATGCTACGAGTAAGAAGCATGGGCTCATCACTGAAGGCAGGACATAGGTGAGTAAGGGCACTTCTTTCCTTTCTCAACCTCGCATCACCAGTAAGAGATGCGGGCTCATCACCAAAGGTTGGTGTGGCGAAGAAGTGTGTAAAAATAAAATATTCTATTTGGTTTAGCATTTTTGATTTAACTTGACACTTCTGATTTGTGACTTTGGAGTATCCTCGTTTCAAAGAGATGTAAGAAGGATAGACGTGACACCAAGAAGCTTCTAGAATAGACCATAGGTAAGAACAACTTAACCAAGTAGAAACAAATGAGTATGACCAAGTATGTAGGCCTTGGTATGGTTTTTGTCAAGACTTTGTCTGTCGAATTGATGAAATGATTTTGGAACCATTTGATGATATTATGAAAACTGAAGATATATGATTTTGAATGCTTTTGCCAATATTTTCAGAAGCTTGTAATGAATTGCTTAAGAATAAGTTCCTTGACCACAATAGTTACGAAATGAGTGAACAAAATGAAACTTAACTAAGTGACTAAATGCAATGTAGGTAGATATAATATACAAATGGTGATGCTGATGATCTATGCGTAAAACTATTTAAGATGCAAGGAATTGACAGTTTCATTGAATTCCTCACCTTCTAGTGTACATAAGAGATACACACCATTTCCATAGTCTTTCATGACTCGGTATGGGCCCAACCACTTGGGCCAGAAATTTCCTTCCTTCACTGGTTTTCTTATCAATCCGACTGTCTAGTCTTAGAACTAGATCTCCCTCATATATTTCTCATTCGTAGACCTTTTTGTTATATTGCCTGGCACATTCGGTCAGCATAGGCTCTGTGCCTTTGTTCGGCGTTTAGCCTGGCCTCATCAAGGCTTTCTAGTTGAGAAAGGTGTGCCTCTCTATAGGCTTCTTCTCCCAAAATCCCTTGTAATGAGATGCGGAGGCTGGGTATTTCGACCTCAAGCGGGAGAACCACTTCTGCCCTGAATACTAATGAGAAAGGGGTTTCCCCCATTGGTGTTCTTATTGAGGTTCGTTGGGCCCACAAGGCCGGGTATAATTTTAAATGCCAATCCTGTTTATTCTCCTTAACTATTTTGAGGAGAATAGATTTTAATGTTTTGTTTTCGCTTCATCTTGTCCATTGGCTTCAGGGTAATAAAGAGAGGTCGTATGATGGTTTATCTTGAATTTACTGCATAACTCACAGACCTCATCATTCTTAAAGGATGTGCCATTATCTGAGATAATGACTTGTGGGACACTGTACCTATAAATTATTTGATTCAAAATAAACTTAGTGATTACAGAACCTGGTACGGTGGTGAGAGGCATGGCCTCTACCCATTTGGTAAAATATTTATGTGGTTGTGATTATAAAATTATGGCCATCTGTTGACAAGGGGGAGAATTTCCCTATCAAATCTAGGCCCCACATGGAAAAGGGCCATGGGGTTGCGATTGGTTGCAGATCTTGTGCTGGCATGTGAATCTTGTCAGAGAATTCTTGGCATTTATGGAACTTGCGCACAAAATTCTACTATGTCATGTTCCAGAGTGGGCCAAAAATAGCCCATCTGATGTATTTTTGTGAGCAGTGGCGTGACCACCAAAGTGGCCTCCACATATCCCACTGTGGGATTCGTAAATAATCTTTTTGGATTCTTTAGTGTCAACGCATCTTAAAAGCATTCCATCGAAGAATTTACGATAGAGCACTTGTTCTAAGATAACATATTTAGCAGCGATAATGCGTAACTGCCTTCTTTGTTGAGATGTGGCACCTTCTGGGTACATATGGTCCATGATAAAATTGACGATGTCAAGTGTACCAAGGGCATGTAGAGATGGGGGGTCTGGTTTTGACAAAGTATATGCACTCATCGAGAAAATATAGATCTACCAGATCACCTCCATCTAATGGATTGTCAGCTAACCAGTCTGTAATGATTTGTCCCTTAATGGATTTCTGATTTACAAATGTTAATTCAAATTCACCCATTAAGGTTATGAAACATCCATCCTTTTTAGATAAAGACCCTTGCGTGAGGAATGTTCGTAAGTGATCTGTCTTTACAATGACCCTTGTTTCTTTATTTAACATGTAATGTCTTAAACATTTCATTGCAAATACTATGGCAAGGCATTCTCTTTCTACCTATGTATAACGTGTTTCATAATCAAGCAACGTTTGGCTAATGAAATAAACTGCACGTTCTCGTTTATCATTGTCTTCTTGAGCCAACATGTAGACTAACGAGACATCAGTAGCCTATGAATACAGGATCAAAGGATGATCTGGTCTAGGAGGCATTAGTGTGGGAGGAGACAACAAGAAGCGTTTAACTGCTTCGAAGGCCTCGTTGCATTCTTCTATCCAATCAATACTATAATCTTTCTTTAATAGATTGTTGATTGGATGAACAACAAAGCTTAAGTCTGGAATGAACCTTCGAATCGCACCGAGTTTCCCAAGAAATGATCTGATACCAGACTCGTCTGATGGTGGAATCATTTCAAGACCAGCCTGAATTTTGGTTGGATTGACATCAATCCCTCGTGAGGATATAATGTAACCCAGAAGCTTGCCTCATGTCACACCAAATACGTATTTCTCTAGGTTTAATGTGACGCCAGTATTCGATCAATTGTGAGAGAATGATACAGAGTACCTCTGGGTGATCACAGCGCTTCTTGGCCTTGGCCAACAAGTCATCCACGTAGGATTCCATGATTTTATAAATAAGGTCATGGAATATGTATGTCATTGCCCATTAGTATGTAGTGCCAGCGTTCTTAAGACCAAATGTCATGATATGCATAATAATAAGTTCCCCAAGGAGTTAAAATTGTGGTCTTGGCTTGATCTTCCTCAGATAATTTTATCTGATTATACCCTAAGAACCCATCCATGAGGGACAACAGTTCAAATCTAGCTGTTCACATCAATAATAACGTCAATGGATGGTAACAGGAAGTCATCTTTGGGACAAGCTTTATTAATGTCTCGAAAGTCTATGCAAATGCGTATCTTCCCATTCTTTTTTAGAATATGGACAATATTAGATACCCATTGTGAATAGTCAACTGGTTTGATGAATCCTACTTGGAGAATTTTCATTACTTCTTCTTTCACCATGAGAGCCACTTTTGGTTTCATTGGTCTTGACTTTTGTTTAATTGGCTTTGCATCTGGTTTGGTGACAAGATTATGTACCGCAATATGTGGTGCAATTCCCATCATTTCTTTGTAGTTAAATGTAAAAGCCTTTTGATGTTCTTTGAGGATTTGGGTATGTATTTCTATCTCCTCTGGAGTTAACGAGGATCCCAACTTCAAAATCTTTGGTTCTTCCTCCAAACTAATGTTTATTTCAATTGTTTCTTTGATTAAGGAAGCGTTACCTTCTTCAAAATTCAGGTGGGGCCAGAGGTAGTTCCAAACTTTCTCCATTCTCTACCTCGTAGATATCGAGATCCTTTTTGCAGAGGAGACTCTATCATGGGATTTCCAAAATAGGAAGAGGAATGTAGGATTAGGGAAAGATCCACTATGTGATGAGCAAGATGTAGCTCCGCATAAGCATTTAGATATTCAAGAGTGACTCTATCATTTTCAAAGTGATCTAGGATAGAAAACTCATTCTCAGCTTCTATATGTGTCAGGAGTGGGTTTGTTGGTATTTTACACACCAATGGTTCAGTACGAAGTGATACCGTGAAACTTGTATTTTCCAACTCACTGTTTGGAGTGAAATGGGAAGCTGAGGTTGCTATTGAATCTACAAGAAGATTCTACTCTCGTGGGATTGATTCAATTGATATGAAGTTGAATCCCTTGGTTATATCTAATACCACCATTTTATAGAGTTGTAAATGCTTCAGCTCTAGTCTCATATACCTCAGAGACTTGGTTTGCAACTAGTTGCGAGTCTCCTAGCACTCTAATGTTATCAACGCCCATCCTTTTAGCTATGATGAGGCCAAGGAGGAGGGCTTCGTACTCAGCCCTATTGTTTGTACACTCAAAATTTAACTTAAAGGAAAAAGGTAGGATCTTTCCCTCAGGAGAAGTAAAGATCACACCTGCTCTTGCTCCAGCTCGAAAGCGACATCTAGCTCCATTAAAATGGAGAGTCCAATATTTTCTTGGAAAAATGGATGTTGGGACATTCCTCATGTTTGTTTCTTTTTCTGTGGTTACTTCTACCATACAAACTTTGTCTGATGGAAGGGAACCAATTCCTAGGGTGTATCCTATACCCATAGAATCAAATGGTAGGAGAATGGGTAGATATTTCTCTAGTAATTCTACAATTTTTATGATAGTCCTTAATGATACCATTTCTATGATGTTAGTATTACTTTTGAGTGTTGGAATGCCTTCGAATAAATTTCTAATTTCTAATTTTGTTGTAGGTATCAACTTCTCTTTTGGTTTTGAATTAATTGGTTTGTTAAGTTGATTCGTTGTGAGTTCAAATTCAGAGTTTACACCTGGTCTTTTCTTCAAGTCTACTAGGTGTATATTGAATAGTTTTGGGTCACCTTGTGCCACAAATATTTTCCCTAGGTGCAAAAATCTTATTTCCTGGAATATCATGGAAGGGATTGCCTTCATGCGGTGTATCCATGGTCAACTGAGGATCATATTATAGTTGGTTTCCTAATCTATAATATAAAATTCGGTGAGGACCTTCTTGGGTCCTAAGGTGACTGGTAAGACTATGGTTCCAATTGAAGTGGCCTTGAGGCTATCATAACATCTTAGCGTATTTCGTGTTGTGGAACAATTTGTTTCTCAATATCCTAGCTTTTGAAGAAAAGTGAAGGGGACTATGTTAACTGCTGCCCCATCGTCAATCATTACGCACTTAACATAATTATTGTAAACCCATTCCTGTAAATGTAAGGCTGGGTCGTGTCTATGCATAATTTTAACATCTGTTGGCATTTTTCTTATATCAAATATAAACTCAGTATCCCTATCTGGCTACCCTTAAGGGTAGACATCAAAGTCTACATGGTTTACTTGGGTTTTTGGAGGAGGAGTGATGTTAATTGAATGACCAAGGCCTAATGCTTCTAAGAGAGCAGCCCTATGGGTGGGAGATTTCTTCAACAAATCCAAGAAGGAAATGGGAGAGAAGGTCTTTGTTAAGTCATTAATTAAATCATAAGTGCCTATGGGTTTTATCAATGTTTGTTGAATATTGTCTGGTTCTAGTGAATAGGTTGGAACTGGCTGAGAAGAATAGTCTCATGTTCTTGTTATAGTTTCTATGGGTAGCTCGGTATCTAACTCTACTAGGCCAACTATCTTGGTTTGTGGTTGAGTTCCTAATTGGGGTGCGACCGGTGGACTCAATGAAGTTGAGGCTTCATGATCATTATTTTCTATCATAACACCCTTGTTTGTCCCAATTGGATCTAACCTGTTATTGTTAGAGTGATTTGGGAGCGGATCGTTAAAAATATTGAGGGGTGCACTTTGAGGGGAAACTGCCCCTGTGTACGTGTTTGGCGCGGGTACTACAAAATTTGCCAAAAACATATCTATAAAGAGTTGTCTTTGGTTTTCTAGAAAATGTTGCATGAATTTATTGTAGTCACAACAAGTCCTAGTATCATGGCCTTGAATCTTGTGGAAACCAAAATATAAGTTGGGATTATAGTTTCGAGGTTGTTGGTTTGAAACCTGTTGTGGTCCAAAACTCTAATTAGGTTACTGGTTGTTAGAGTTAAAACTTTGAGGCTATTGCCTTTGGTTTTGACTCTGATATCCAGTTGGGTTTCAATTTGGACCTTGTGTCTGGATTTTTTGTTGTTGTTATTGTCGAGATGGATGATTAAAAAACACTGTGTTGATCATTGGAGTAAAGTTGTTATTTCACTGATTGTTAACGGGTGATGAAACATTTACAACGTTTGCCCTTTTAACCTGGTCTGTTACTCCATATGTTGTAACCCCGTAGTTTTTGTTAAGGATTTTGGGTCCTTGATTGGTATTCCCAGCATTAGGATAGGTTGTAGTGTTTTGATTGGGAGTGATTAATTTCCCATTTGTTATATATGTCTTACGACCACTATCTATTGCTGCTTGATCTATTTGGAGGGTACTCTCGAGTACTTCATCATAAGTCCTTAGTGGGAACTTCTGGACTTCTTCCTTTATCTCTCTATTGAGGGAATGAAGGAATAAATCACATAGCTCCATTTGATCCATGTTTGGAGCACTTGCTGATGAGTATAGGACTGTACACCATCTTTGACTAAAATGAGCAGTAGATTCATTGTGCTCTTATTTAATATGTAAGAATTCTCTGATTCCTGTTCTTAACAATTTATTCATGTCAAAAGCTTTGATAAACTCCAACACAAGTTGTTTGAAGGAGTGTATTGAGGCTTCAGGTATTCTGTAATACCAATTAAGGGAAATACCCTCTAAGGTTTTAGGGAATATCTTAGCAACAACCCCATCCCAAGGGAGTAATTCTTGAATGGCTGTGCAATAGTACTTGATATGTGCATTCGGATCTCCCTCCCCTTTGTACTTGGGCAAATCGAGAAGAGGTATTGGAAGCATGACACTATGTATGGTGAAATCTAGAGGCTCTTTTAAATATCCTGAGTAAGTCCCTACTGCATAGGTTTCGACCATCGATGGTGCCTACTGAGGGGGTGGGGGTGGCATGGGTTGTTGATATGGCATAGCATATGTATTTGCAAGGACATAAGGAAATCCCTATGGTTGAGTGAACATCCTAGGAGAAGAGAACATGTCACCTTGTGGTGATTTTGAATAAATATTCAAGTAGGGAGGAGCATTTCTCTGGTATGGGTTGTTTGGTGCTAAGCCAAGAGGTATCATACTTTCAGTTAGAGTGGCATTTGAAAATGTGGTTCTAGTTAGTGTTTGCTGTGGATAGCTCTACGAATGTTGAGGAGGCATGCCTAACATGCCCATTCTTGTAAGGAGGTCAACTTGGATGGGATGATGTGGAGGGTTAGGGATTCCTGCTTACCCAAAATATGAATTTTTATTTACTTGAGCAAGTTCTAATCCTCTAACCTTCTCAACTAAGGCTAAGATGATTTGGATTGGCGAAGATGTAGTGTTTTACTTTAATGGCGATTGTTGTACACCTTGAGGTTATAAAGGGGTATGATACCCTACTATGAATTGATCATTACCCTGTCAAGCTTCACTGAGAGTATTTCCCATAGGTGGAGAAATGGGGGTGTTTTCTTGGATTAGGGTATCAGGTTGTGTTTGCAAACTTCCTATAGGTGGGTACATGTTTTGGAAGCATTGTTCACTTCTAGTATAACATGATAAATACTCCTCATCCAAAAATGGGAGTGGATCTGACTGTCTAGTGATTTGTGGTCTGAAACAAACCTGAGTAGATGAAGTGGATTCTTCAGTAAACATCATATTGTTAGAGCCTGAGGGAAATGGTTGTTGCGTTTGTGTGAGCTGATCTAACTCCTCAATTCGGAACAAAGAACTAGAGCTAGTTCTTTGAGGAGGAGTTTGTGACGACAAGTAATTACTTGAATAGTTGTCAGCCCATGTAGAAAGTGAGGGTGACGGTTGTCTATTTGTTTGACCATAATTTTCTTTGAGACCTGAGAGAGGTCTGCCATATGCATCGTATCCTGACATATTCGGGGGATATATGAATACTCGTAGAATAATGGGAAAGAGTGAAGGTGGATGAAAGAAATGAAAATAAAAGGGGAACAATTGTTTGTTTCCTATCAAGTTCACCAATTTTGTACACTAGAAAAGTGACATGCGAGCATGAGAATATACAAGTAGCTCTTCTTCATACCCAACCTCCTGAGGTCATGCCAAGACAACCGGTGGGAATGGAGTATATGTGGATACAAACAAGCTAGTTGGGCAATCTTATATCCTCAACATGCAATAATGGGATTTGTGAATCTAAGGCAAAGAAAGCTCTCCTAACTTGAATTGGTGTAATGGATCGTTTAGATATAATGGCTTGCTCGGAGGCTCCAATCAATGTCGAGCTTTGTCGAGATCTGATCTATTGGCTATTGGATACGTGGAAAGTGGCCTGTAGGTGCTTCGTATATATTTCCTGACAAGGTCATGGAAAATGGTAGTGATAGATGCAGTGGATTTGTAGAAACTATGGGTGATTTTCTGGTCTAACCCAGAAAATGTTGGATTGATTGGATTCTATATTTAATACAAAAAATTACGTTATGATATTTGGTAGGAGTGGTGAGGATTTAAATACTAGCATTCGTAAACTAGTGTCAATACTTCACTAACTTGCAGGCCCATTGGGTTGTGGGACATGAGGATCATAACCACGAGTTTGTGTTTATTGTGGACCTGTTATGGTCATACGAAGAATCAATCTCTTCTTCCGACTATCCAATGGTCATAAGCCTTTTTAGCTTCTATGTTTAGAACCAAGAGTTATGCAATTTTCTCAGAATACCTTATGGGTGTTCTGACAACTTGTATACACAACCCTGTGTCTATGTTGATGAGAAGGTCTCATGCATCTAACTGCGGAACTAATGGATCATAGCCAAATATTTGTTCTCTTTCGGGTTCTTGTATGGTCATGCAGATATCCTATCAGGGAATTCTATAGTTGGGTTGACTTGACTAGAATGTGTATGCTTTGTCATCTTCAATATTCAATTGTCTCAATTGTTCACTAATTGTTTGTTGGTTTGTTGTTGTTTAAAAAACCTGAATCCTAAGCCCTTGATCTATATCTATTAATATTGTGAAGAGATTTGGCTGAGGTACTACCGGTTCAAATACGTAATCCCTAGGCTCTCTAGGTCCCATAATTATCATGCAAAAGATAATCAAACTTTAACTGAAACAAGTAAATTAACTATGAAAGATATATCTACACCATGCTTATATTCCTTTTATTTTTGTATTTTCAATGATGCGTATTTGAACGAAATTAAAAGAGAAGCTATTCTAATATATTTAGATAATGGACAATTAGTCTAATGACGGAATTTAAAACAAGCAAGTTAGCCTAGTATAGCTATTTGCCTGTGCAGTTGTGAACTTATCCTAAATATTTAAATAACTAACTAGTTTAATCGAAAGACTTCCAATTTTGCCTCAGAAGTGAGGAATGAATCATAGTTTCTCAGAAACTATCATTCCCCACAGCTTCCTTGGAAATATTGAAAGTGAGCTTTAACTGAAGTAAAATGATTTACTACTCTATTTGATATATTGTAACTACAATTTTTATAGCTCAAACTTGGAGTTTACAGAACAGTGGTGAATCTAGTTGTATCGTGACTTGTCCCCTCAGTGTGATCTCCTCGTTCCTTCGTCTTCTCATGAATCTAGAAAAGTGTGAGCATGATAGTGTCACTAGAAGAAGATGCTCGAACAATGGCAACTTTGGATATAAACTAAATACAATGTAATTAAGAGAGGGATAGTACAAGTGAACAAAGCTTGACTATGTAATTCCTAGCGGGATTTATCACGGGAATGCAACGTAAAATATTGAGAATTCTGGGATCTATTTCTTGTGACAAAATAAAACCTGCAACTCTAAGATTATCATATGGATTATAATCTAAAAGTGAAACTACCTTATGCTAAGCTGACTATACGAGACAACAATGAAGTAAGATGAAAGCAAGAAGATCAAATGATCTCTAAAGCAGAAGGGAGAAGCTGAGAATTTATGCAAAACCTAAACCTATTGAAACTTATAGAAAGAACTTCAAAAACACACTGAATGATAAAACATGGAAGGAGAGGGGCCATTTGTTTGCCAACAAGTTGGGCATTTATAGCATTTGGATTTAGCAAAGGGTAAGTCTAAATTGATCTCTTCTAATATAAACAAAGGGAAAACACTATTTACCAAGCGGCCAAAACATAAATGCAAGCTTTAGTGGTTGAGAAATGCGGGTGAAATTTGAATTTTTATGTTTGACGAAATCATCGGAATGTTCTAGAAAATGTGCACAGGACTACCGCCTTGCGCAGGGAGGTGGTTGTAGGACCGTCGCCTTGCCCTGGGTGGTGGCTATGTAACTTAAAGACAAAACGCAAGGAAAAAGGGGGCAGATGTTAGAACAAAACATGTAAAAGCTAGACAAGGCTTTCTAGGATGCAAATGTATACTTGGTGAGCTTTTTTAGATTCCAAACACCTTGCAAAGAGATTTGAATCATCATTGTGGTTTTCATAATCTCTTTCCAGCAATACAATAGCTACATTTTTCGGTACATACAATTACCCGTTTATGGGGGTGAAAATCCATTTAGTGTGGGGTAATGTTGGGCTGAGAAGTATAGCCTAAGTTTTGTAAGTTCATAAGGTTTGGGCACGCAAACATAGGGCATGAAAGTGCGAACAGGAATGTAGTGAGGCAAGGCATGACCAGGATTAGGACTTGGCCATTTTTCAGCATAAGGCTATTTTTGGACATAGAGTATGGAACACACAATGATATGAAAATTTATAGGCTACACTAGGGTTATTTTGGGCTAATAGAAGGTCAAGCACCGTGCAGATTTTTGGACTAATAATAGGATTCGAACTAGGATTTAACTGTAGAAAATATATTATTAGCGTTTGCATGCTTTTGTATTCTCATGTAAGGGCATATGACTATTATTAACATGTAGCCTATTTTTAAAGGTGCATGGGTAGTGAACAGAAAGTCCCCACCCCTATAGATATGTATTGATTTGCACGGTTTAGGGATCAGATGTTTTGTAGAGTTATGTTGCTAGTTTGTATGCATGCATGACTCATGGTGATGTTATTGTGATGTATGAAACTTTTGTGTTTTGTAGTATTGAATATAATGGATCTTGTTGGCTGGATAATGGTGTTGGATGTAACTGAGCATGGATTTTGTATGGTAAATCTGATTATAGTAATTATTTAGTTATTCCTTCATAAGATTAAGATCTAGATCTGGGTTATGCACTATGGTTTAATAAATTATCTGTTATGGATCTGAAATATACATTCATTCACGCTAACATCTTGGACAAACTTCACTAAGAGGGACCTAGTACCCTTGCACACTTCAGGTGAGCACTCAATTTAGGTTAAACGATGTGCCAATGCGCCTTGGGTTTTTTTGGGTATATTCTAGGTATATCAGACATCTCTTCACACATGACTTCAAGGAAGCAGTTACAAGTTGGAGAATAATGAAAATTTCTCCCTACACTTCTTCGGCTAGGGTGGCATGAGATCGCCCAAAAAACTCGCATTACATGATATCCTTCTGTACTTTTTTCTCTAAACATGGATTAGGTGCACATGTTCCATTTTTCATTTACATATTTTAAATTTACATGCTTTCACATATATATACATGTGTCTTTTACATGAGTTTTTACATATATGCGTATTTGACTACTTGATCATTTTCTACTTATAGGGTCGTCTGTATGACAAACAAGTAGTCAACAACTAGAACTACTATAACAATGGGGCCAACAACAACAACATTCTGTGATAACACACATGATACTAACCATGCAGGTACACAACACACATGTTTCCACCCTAGGTTCACTCTCACCATTTTTTTTACTTTTACATCTTTAGTTTCCATGCTCCACTATTTTTTCATTCCACACTTTATTTAGTCCTTCAACGCATTTCTACATCACTCTACATGGATTATCAGGTATGCATCTCTATCTACTTCATGTTTCCGAGATTTTCGCTCAACAACATGAAGTGGCAGAAAATTTAGTCACAAAATCAAGCACTTTAGACATTATTTAGTTCTAGTCTCATACTACTATTCATATGGTTTTTAAGTGAAGAAAGTACTAATTAACCCGTGTCTTTTGGCCATTTTACTTTGATTTCTGTCATCACTGTCGACCTTCAGCACATACTTTCCCAGTCTATTTTTGTCATTTGGTGTCATTTTACATTTGAATGGGGCGTCCCGCCCAATATTGGGGTGCCCTAGGAACCCTGGTCCCATTTGGGGCACCCAAAGCCTTTCTATAATTTCCCACCACTTTTTGGGTACTTTCTGACCATTTGAGCTTCTTATCTTTTTAGTTGTCTAGATTTTTGGGGTTGATTAAAAAATTAGAACAAGAGAATCTTATAAATATAAAGTTATGAGACCATAATGAGGGACAAAGCACTAAACACTACTATCATTACTAAAGGTTGTATCCATCAAAGGCTCCATTTACATCCATCTAGCTCCATCACAAGGCATAAGTCTGGTTCATCTGCATCACACTACATAAGAGGGACATTTATTCTATTCTATCCACCATTCTATTACATTTTCTACATAGTTATTGCTCGCTACTTTCACAAAGTGCCACTGGCACAAGAGCACTTAGGGTATGATTACACACACACACATAAAACTACATCAGGGCTAAGATGTAGTGGAATGCCCAGTTAGTAACTCCACCATTATGGAAGTTGAGGTTAGTCCAACCCCTTCATATGCATCTTTATTTTTTTAGGGTTTGATATTTATCTTGGGGTTTTACAGGTCTTTTCTTCATCACTGATTACCAACAACATACGACGCAGTGTAGGGAAGTTAGTGTGACTGGAAGCTAAGGTAGGAAACCATTAAGTGACTTCTTGGAGGAAGTTTATAGAGATTTTTCACATATCAGGGTGCCCATATTGTAGACTAGGGCACCCATATGCACCCCTGTATCTATCCAGGTGTCCCAGTCCACTCATATTTCCTTGCACTTTTATAGACTTTAGCATTGTTGTTTCCCCCTCCTATTTCTCCATCCATCTCTACTACACAGTCCAACAAGCTCATCGAATCAGCTAATTTCTTTCTAACTCTCTTTCCACTTTAGGGTTTCACATATTTACTTTCTTAGTTGCTTGGGTAATTTTCTTTCTACATTCATATGTTAGTTTTGATGTCCTTAATATTATATTAAATATAGAATTAGTCATTATTCCACATTTTAGTTAATCATCTTGGCTGCATCGAAGAATTATTATTCGGTGTCAATTGTGGTTCATAAGAAGACGGTGTCACTGTAGGATTAACTTTTTTCCTAGACAACTTCTTACTACCTACAACATTCCAACCGTCAGCCGTAGTATGAGATTTGGGCTTAGGGGGTGTGGGGGAGTTAGAAGCTTGGTTTTCTCGTGCTATAAGAGGATAATTGCGAGTGCAATGATCAGGAGGTGGACACCTAAAATAGGTGTTAGGAATGTTGAAATAAATATTTTTTGGGTGAAATGTGTGGAACCAACCTAAAGTTCAATGTGGTCTTGCAAATCCTTGGAAAGATCAACCTCGACGCAAACTCGTTTATGAGGGTGAGTGTAAAATAAACATTTAGGTTCTTGATAGATAACTCTACCGATGGGGCGAACTATCTTATTAAAAAAAGACAAAATCTGCATGGGGATACTAATAAACACCACCCATATAGGTATCCTAAGTGATACATGACTATAAGGGTTAAAATCAAGTGTCTAATGTGAAATCACAAGAAGGGTGTTGCCCAAATACCAACATGTAGTGTGTAAAAACAAAGCTTGGACCTGAGAAACTTTGCGGAAAGAAAATAGGTAAAATCGGTTAGTGAGGTTGCAAATACCAGTGACCTAGATACCGCTAGACTCCCAGTGGTTCTTAATCCATCCTTGAAGGTAGGATTCTGAGGGAATACATTCACAAAATTAAGTTATCAGAAAATTGTTACTATAATACTTAACGTCAAGATCAATAAACTTGGTAGCCATAAAAACATTAGGAGGGGATTCAGAGTCATTACCTCATCGTAAAATTTTAGGAAAAAATTCCTTGCGCACTTTAGATCCATCGTCACCACCACTAACAACAATAGTTTCTACAGATGGTTGAGAGGCCATTATATAAGTGGGTTTCCACCTGAAAATGGAAAGTTAATTACCTAAGGATATGGCCTAAAATCTCTACCAGGGTCTGGAATGGTGCAATATGTACTATCATCATGCAAAAAAACCCTAGTATAGCCAAAGTTGTCTCTAATACATTTTAACCTTACATGGAGCTATTTTAATAAATTAACTTCCAACATTAATTATATAAAATTAGAATAATGTATTGGTTCTTTCAACAAATGAATACATGCTCAAAATACAAAAGGAGGAGAGAGACTTAGCTGTATAGATTGGTACACAAAGAATCTAGTAACATAGACTAGAGACACTAGAAGTTTAGATCTTGGTAAAGCTTCACTTTTAAAACTGTGATATGAAAATTCCCTAGTGCAAAATCATACAACTCGATCAAGGTGTATAATCCGATTTTGGCCCTTCTGTATTGTCTTGGACACCTTTGGAATTGAACTCTAATTTTTTTTGGGTCCTTTAGTGGCTTAGAAATAAAATTCACTATCAAACCTTAGTTATTGCATAGTCTTGATATCATTTTTAAAAATTCAAATCACTCCAAAACCCTAATCATGGGTATAAGACCCTACAAGAAGGTTAGTGTTTGGGTTGTGGTGAATGACGTGCACCACCTACATCAACACTACTATTAAGAGGCCTTAAATCACATATATTTCTCCACCTAGAATGTAATATCTATATGGATGCAACTATCTGGAAATTTGAACCCCTTCAATCATACTTAATTAAATTGCTCTCTTGTTAAGACTTGAAGATAGGAACTTGACGTGCTTGGATGTGAGGGAAGATATACTCATTAACCTAATTGAGTGCTTTAACACTATAAAAATGGCTTCCCTAATAGATGTGCATCAACTTTAAGAATATTAAGGGAGCTTTAAGTTCCTTTTCCAAATGTTAGAAGTGAGTATTTCAATAGAATGACATGTGATTTCTAGGTGAGTGAATGAGGTGAGTTTAACTTTCTTATATAGGTATTTAAAGGTAAAATATTATGATAAGGTTGACCCAGGGGGATAAAAATACCCAAAAAATGATATTTCATCAAAAGTAGAGTTGGAGGATGTGTCAACGCAAGACCGTACAGGTCGGTCATGACCAAATTATATAATTTGACTGAATTATATGGTTTTGGACAAGGAAAAGGTGAATCAAATCTAAAAGTTGCATAATGATGGTGAAAACTTAAGCATTAATTTCATGGACTTGTATTTACATTTTTTTTACACATTTTTGTGTAGGAATAAACAAGTTAGGAAATAGATGGCAAGATAGACTAGGTATGAATAAGATGTGGGTGTCTGTCTTAGCCAAGAAGCACAATTGCAATAAGCATTGTCAAAAAGTTAAATTACCAAATTTGAGTGTTTACATGGGGTGTGTCTTACTGCTTGGTGATGAAATACACATCACAAGATACCTAATTATAATGAAAAGTGTGTGGGGATGTGTTGGTTCGAAAATCTGTCGCTTGGGCAGATCTATGGATAAACGAGCCAACAGTGTGCAGGGCATAGCCCCTCTTTGAATCAGCAAAGCGAAACTGGTTTATTGCTATTCTACCATCAGGAATCTGTGCAAGTCTCACAAATTCTACCTTCGGGGGTTTAGGATCTCATCCCAGTAGGGGTGTTTCTGACTGCGAAAAGAAAGGAAAGGAAGAGGAGATGAAGAAAGAGCAAGTCCGAAGGGAGAAAAGAAATGAATTCCAAAGCAGAAAGGTCAGAAGGTTTATGTTTTGGGATTGGTAGTAAACAGAGCCAAACCTACTTGCATAAACGAGCAAAGCAATACTGATGATGAATAAATGACAATAAAACAGAAGCAGATTTAACAGAATAAACACATAGATCAGACATAAGAAAAATCTGATGCAAATAACACACATATTCAACACAAAGTCTAAATATTGTATTAATAATCCTTCTGTTACAAAAAGCTCAAAGTCTTTTCTCCTCACTCCTATTTTTCATCTAAAAGATATTCACTCCTGCCCAATACAACAAGTATTGGGGTATTTATAGAAGAAGGAGAGAAAAGAAGGAAAAAAGGAGCCAACCACTTATTTACAAAGATATTTACAAAATATCTAAAAGTCATGTTGACTTTTGACAACTTGATGGATGACATCATCCCATGGTGCAACATGGATGATGTCATCATTTGTGCCAACGTACTTTAGATATTCCCAACAAGAAAGTCAAAGAAGAGAGAGAGAGAGAGAAGAAGAAGAAGGAGGAGAAGCCACTCGTCGTCGTCATCCTGTGGCCAAAAGGGAGTAGCTTGCTTTTGCTGCTGCTCAGGTGACGAGATGTGGAATTGAGAGCGGTATTCCATAAACTTGTTGATCATGGGCCCTAGTTGATCCTGGGAAGGATCCTTGTGCCGCCCACTGATCGCCTCACAAGTCTCCTGCTCATCTATGAGTTTCTCGGGGAGTTTGGAATAGTCTTTTTCCGCTTCAATGAGTAACCCAATAAAGTCCCGACAGGCTAGCAGGTTGTTGATAGACTCCGCGTCAAAAGTGACCTCTGGCTCCATCCCTCGAGAAACGATCTCCTTGAAGATCTGGATGGTTTCATCAGCTTTTCTTAAAGTGAAGGAAGGAGTAAGCAACCCTGATGTCATGTTGAGAACGATCCATTCCATTTGGTGCATCGCGTCCAGGGATTCTTCCTTCAATTTGTTGATATTTTCTAGGAAAAATTCCAGCTGATCCACCCGGTAATCCAGAGTGGACATGATTTTGTTGAGGGCCCTGGGATGGCCGAAGAGGCTGAACTTGACTAGATCTTCGACTGAACTGTCGAACATTTGTTGAAAGGTCTCGTGCTGTAGTCTAGCATGTTCCGGCTCTTTCGATATGGGTCCCGCTAATGCTTGGAGCTCTTTATTCACCTTGTTGATGTTCAAATACAAGTCAGAGAACTTGGCGATTACTATTTCACTGTCTTTGAGGATCTGGCTCCTCCAAGCGAAAACGGCCATACCCTGCTCGCCGATCTTTGCATCTTCATTAATTTTCTCCTGGCTCAGAAGCTCAGAAGTCTCGGCGGCAGTTGTGGGAGGCGCACTACCCATTTTCTGTAAGGCTTGGAGAAGATATTTATTTTTCTCTTTCAGTTGCCTTTTCTCCTCTTTTGTTTCCTGAAGCTTCTTGCAGAGGGCTTCAACTGCAGAAAGGGCCTCCCCCTGAAGGCTTTCAGAAGACGTCCCCATTGTGACTTGGGTCACAGTATAATCTGTTGGAGACAGATCCTTTTTCTCCTTGAGAGGATTGGGGTACGCGATCTCCATTACCCTCTCTCGCAAAGCACTTTGAGAGAATTGTGTGACGGGCTTCTGCTTCTTTACACCCTTAGATGGGATTACAGAAAAGTCCATCGGAGCGATGGGAAATTTCCTTTTTTTCTGACTTAACTGCTGGGAGATCCAGGCTGGACTTATGGGAGAAGGGCCGGAAACAGAGAAGGGGGTAGCCGTAGTAGAAGAAGGGAAAAACATGGAGACACATGGCAACGGCATGGAGAGAACATCCGAAGAAGTGCCCACGGGAGGAAGGGATACTACAGCTGAGGAAGACATAGGAAGGGAAGGGAGCTCAGAGATGAGGGAAGAAATGGAGGGGGAAAGATCTGCGAGGGAAGAGAAGATAGACGAAGAAGCGGGGGGGAATAGTAGAAGAAGCGGGAGAGGACACGACCAAAGGGATGGTCGCTTGAGTCACTCGAGGAGGGGAAGGAAGAGAAGAAGAAGGGATAGAAGGGACCTCGGTTGTTGTAGCAATTCTGACATCCTGAGTGGATGGGCCTATTGGAACATCCTCTTCTGCTTCTTTCTCTGGCGTAACCAGAGTTATGTCCTGTTTGGGTGCCGCGGAAGGAGGACTCTCAGGAGCTTCTTCTTGAGTGGTGCTGGATTCATCCTCTATGCCTTTGCCCTTGCCTTTAGGCTGTTGTTTAGATCAAGGAGGTGCATTACCCAATGGGGAGGTTGTGAAATCAACCCCGAGTTAGATTAATCTGTTCATCCGGCACCGATGCTCTGTTCTGCGTAGAGCTTCCTTGACCCTCTCCTCAATCGTCTGAGGTGCCTTAGTTCTATCAATGGCTGGAAAAGGCCAGTTGTCCCCATCTGTGTTAGTATATACTTGGTCTACTTCATCCTCCATAGTTTGGAAGCCTTTGGGGACAATTGCTACCCCGTATTGGATGATTTCTGCCAAGGCTAAGCGAGAATGGTCCTTTCTCCTGAGCTCAACCTCATGAATGACATCGATGTAGATGTCTTCGATCTTAGGGATGTGGATTGGATCTAGCTTAGCCCTCGGCAGACAACTTCTTGGGTCGAAGGTAGGCCTGGCCGGGAAATCATGTTTCAAATTAAGCAGCTCCAGCTCTGCGAAAATGTCCTTTGCCTTGTGATGGGTAAGGCATGTATATCTACCCATTGTGAGGGGGAAAGGAGTTCCACCCTTCTTTCTTTTGAGGCACTTCTCATGATAGGTGATCAGCCACCTTGACAGCTCTAGCAGAATCAGCTTGGGTCCAGCATACCTCGGCAGTCTAGTTGGCTCTCCCAAGAAGTTGGCTGCCCTAAGATAGGTGAACGTGGGAAATTGGGTGAACAGGGCCCCCCATTTTTCAGTGGCTGCCACTATGCTCTTGGTCGTGCGACTGTAAGTCATATTTGGCCTCAACAGGCAGATGATGTGGTAGAAAAACACATCGTTGATCTTTGTGAATTGAGGGATGCTATTTTCCAGCTTCAACTCTGGGTAGTATTCATATATTTTGACCTGAGGCCAAACCCCACTCCGCATCAGGCCTGGGTAGTCTCTTTCTGATGCTGCAGCGTAAACAACATAGGAATTCATGTAGAATCTCCCTGTTGTATTGAATTTTTGAAGCTGTTCAGAGATTGTGCTGCTTATAATCTCTGCCCATTCGAAGTGCTGATCGGGCATATTCTTATTCATGGTCTCTAAGTACCGCAGCATCCATTTATGGAAAAAGTGGGCATCAGGAAGCCCAAAGACCCTGCTCAGGAATGTGATGGTGTCACTGAGCTCCTCCAAAAAAATCACTGCGGTGAATGATATGTGGCCATCAGGTCACTACCTTTTCATTTTTCAAATAGACCTCGTTCATCAGCTGCATGCACTGATCTTTGTTGTCATCCCAGGCCTCAATACAATCCTCTCGGCTGACGGCCAAAAAGTGTCGATGATGAGGAATGCCGAGTATTATCTCGAAGTGGCGGGCAGTGAGGTTAATGACGACCTCACCCTTGTCATTTACGACACACCTTGTGTCCTTGTTGTAGCACCGGGTAACCACCATCATGAATTCATTGTTAACGGTGCTGACTGGAATTCCTCCAGCGAAGTGTAGGGCACTGCCTATTAGTTTGTCCATCCATGGACTTCTTGTTACCTTATGAGTCCTGACCCAGAATTCCTCCATATCAATGTGACCCAACTCTGAGTCTCTGATGTCTAGGTCGCATTCGGCCTGGGAGTCAGGCATTCTGACCCTCTGATATTTATATTTCATCTCTTCTTCTGTAAGTTTGGCCTTGCCTTTGGATTTGGTAGGTCTCTTGCTTGATGTAGACATATGTTCTTCTGAGCTTAATTGCTAATCTGCACGAAGAAGAAGCGAGACCCAACGCAAAAAGGTTGTATTAGTCATTTGATCTTCCATTGAAGTGTTAACAGAAGAAAGAGTTAGCGATTTTGAGGCTCAGGGCGCAGGGCGCATGAAAGCTGTAGCTTGCAGGGCTAAATAGGTAAGGCGCACAGGAAAAGGGTGTTACATAGGGACAGGATGCGCTAAAGGCACATGTATTTTTCATGTTGCGTGGAAAATTGGTGCGCCAAAGGCACATGTATTGATTGTGTAACATGAAATTTTCGTGCGCTAAAGGTAACTTGGCGTGGCGCACAGAGGGTCTACACAACATGATGTTGCTGTAATGAGGAATGCGCCTGTGCCGTTATAGCTTTGTACTTAGCGCGTATGAAAGGGGTGTTTCATGGATGCTGGGTGCGCTAAAGGGCGCATGAATCTTTTGTGTTACATCCAAATTTGATGCGCTTAAGGGGGCGCACGGGAAGCAGTTGCAGCATGTGAGAGAAATGTGCCATGAGGGCGCATCTTTTTATGATGTAACAGAGGTGACAGATGCGCCAAAGGCACAACTATTTTTGATGTTGCATAGCAAGTTTATGCACCACAGGTGAAAATGGTTTTTAGGTCTGTTCATTCTCTCAGAGGGGTTTCCACATAAGTTTTAGCTTTCTCAAGGTTCATATGAAGGAGTGCAATACCAAGAAGGATCATCAAGCCAACATCATTTTTAGGACAGAGCTTCTTCTTCCAGCAGATCTGGAAAGAGGAGGAAATGTGGAAGGACAACAAAAGGGGGGGGGGCAAGATCATAATCTATTCTCTTCATCCTACTGAACCATCCTAGCAATCAAAATCCACAAAAACAAAAAGCACGAAAGACTGAAAACCAATTACCTGGATATAAACGATGAAAAAGCGTGAGAACGGGTCCACAACATGTTGAAAGCGACAGGGTAGATACTGACATGTTCAGAGAAAATATCACGTGTTTTGCATTGGTGATAATGACAACGCAGACATGCCTATATATAGGCGAAGAAGTAATAAATGTGCCACGAACTTTTCAAGTGGCGCATGGAATGCATTGTCGACATAAGGAAGCATGCGCCCCTTGGCGCACCAAAGCACGTGACAACACGAAGTTATGTGCGCCTTTGGCACACCGAAAGTGATGTCAACACAAGAATATGTTCGCCTTTGGCACACTGAAAAGTGGCGCAACAAAAGTGTTGTTGACATGAAGGCGCATGCAGGAAAGACTCAACATATCAAGGCGCACCAAAAGGTCTGTTGACACGAAGAACCATGTGCCAAAGGATTTAAAGGGGGCGCACCAAAAGTTGATGTTACATAGTAATTCCATGCGCCCAGCCAAAAGACCAAAAATGACTAAGTTCGGAAAACCAGATTTCCCGAAAAAGGGATTTTGCAACGTTTCGAATGCAAGGGATCCCTGACGAGGGATCGAAACAAAATTTTTGGTATGGTTATCGGTAAAATTTCCCTTGTCATTTTACGGGATAACAACTGGCTCTTTCTGGGGACTATCCCTGAGCAAACTTGGGGGTAGAGAATCCCAGATCTCATGTGCCTATCCATTGGGTAACAGAGTCAAAAATTAAGGGCGACCGAAGGGAGAACAAAGGAGACACACAACAAACCAAAAGCAAACACATGACGAAAACAAACACACAACTAAAGCAAACTGTACAAAGAAGAGAGCAAGCTCTACTTCTTGAAAATTTTTAGATGTTGCCCGCTATAAGGAAGTGGGAGCTCGGTTCCATCTAGATATGAGAGATAGAAACTATTCTCTCCGTTGAGCTGCTTGATCTTGAAGGGCCCTCTCCACATGGATTCAAACTTTCCGTGCATGCCCTTTGGCTCTCTTCGCTTGTCCCACAAAAGGACGAGGTCTCCCCACTTGGAAATCCCTTTGCTTAGCTTTTTAATTGAATAATCTCTTGACTTGATTCTGATGTTCGGTGATCCTGTTGACCACTCTTACTCCTCTTTTCTTTGAGCTCTGTCAGATACATGATCCTTTTTTCAAGAGAATTTCGGAAAGTTTCATCTTTGATAGCTCGTGCCAAGCGCAGAGCAGGAAGTTCAGCAGAAATGGGAAGCTCGGCATCAGTGCCATTTAACACTTGAAAAGGTGACATACCGAGAGACCTCTTGGGGAGTAATACGATCGGCCCATAAAGCGTCGTATAAATACTTGTGCCACATTCGTTGATTCTCATCCACTAACTTTCGTATGATGGTCACCAAGTTCTTGTTACTGGATTCCGCCTGACCATTTCCCTGAGGGTAATAATCTGAGGTGTGAGCCAAAGTTATCCCATATTCATAGCAAAAACTAATAACTTCCCGTGAGGAGAAGTTAGAAGCATTATCAGCAACAATTTTGTTGGGAACGCCAAACCTGACAATGATATTTTCTTTGATAAAACTGCAAACAACCTCGGAAGTGGCATGTTTGACAAGTATGGCTTCCACCAACTTGGTGAAGTAATCCATTGCCGTAAGGACATAAATATGTCTGGCACTTGATTGGGGATTTAGTGCACCAATAAAATCAATTCCCCACTGCCTAAATGGTTCGTTGACAATGACCGACCTCAGGGGAAAAGCAGCCAACTTGGGCTTGCCGACGAACTGCTGGCAAGGTTCACACTTTGCCACCCAGGTGGTTGTATCTTGGAAGAGCGTCAGCCAACAATACCTGGCTCGGATGATCTTATGTGTTGTCACAGAGGAAGAGAAATGACCTCCACATGTTGAATTATGAAAAATTTAGAGTAACTTTACCTGCTATGGTTTGTCAACACATCGCAAAAAGACACCATCTATCCCGCGTTTATATAAACCGTCATCCCAGATGACATATTTAGCTACTCTAAGCTTTATAGTGCGCTTCTCCTTTGTAATTGGGTGCGCTGGGCATTCGCCGTAGGTGAGGAAGAAAGCAATATCAGAATACCATTCATCACTAGTCGCAACAAATAGGACCAGAGGTAGTGAATCGGGTTTTTTCAGCCGGTCTTGTGCTTCATCGGTGTAGTCATCCTTTTCATCAGGGTTTTCTAAATCTTTGTTTTCAGCCATAAGATGACATAGGCCCTTGCCTCTTACCATCTTGGTTGGTTTAATATCCAGGTCATACTCCTGGACCTTTACGATCCAATTTCCTCGCAAGCTTCCTAACTCCTGTTGAGTTAGAATTGATTTGACCGCCGTGTCAGGGACCAGCACCACCGTATGAGAGTTTAGAATGTAATACCTGAAATTTTTCACTGCTTTGACAACGACGAAGGCATGCTTTTCCAGTCGAGACATTTTTAGTTCGTGAGGCTTGAGGGGAGAGCTCATGAACGCAATCGGAGATTCAACATCCTCCGAATTCTTTTGCATCAAGATTGTAGACACAGTATGCTCAGATGCGTAACTATACATGATGAAGTCCTTGGAGAAATCGGGACATACTAGGACTGGTGCGTGAGCAACGGAAGCTTTTATTTCTTCAAATGACATTTTTCCTTCCTCGCTCCACCGAAAAGTTGGTGACCCCTTCATCATGTTCAATATGTGATGAGTCTTCTCAGCAAAGTCAGGAACAAAATGCCTGAGAAAGTTCACCTTTCCGAAGAAAGAATGAACGTCAGTCTTGCTTGTAGGCAGAGTAAGGCTCTGAATAGCCTTAACTCTTTCAGTATCTATCTTCGTTCCTTCCTTACTAACAACATGTCCTAGCAACTTTCCTTCCGTGACTCCAAAAACAGACTTTTTTGGGTTTAGGGAGATCCCATGTTCTTGGCACCTGGCCAACACTTGCTCCAAATGATCATAATGATCATTTCGTTGTTTAGAGAAAATAGTTAAGCCATCTAGATAAATGACAATGACTTTCCCCATCATACCTTTGAATGCAAAGTCCATGGCCCGCTGAAAAGTGGCGCTAGCATTAGTTAGGCCAAAAGGCATCCTGCTGTAGGCAAATGTACCCCAGGGAGTAGTGAATGCTATTTTAAATTGATCTTCAAGCGAAACTTCAATCTGATTGTAGCCTGAAAAACCATCAAGCATGGACAGCATCTCTGATCCAGTTACTGCTTGCAAAACTTGATCCATTATAGGAAGTGGGTAGTTGTCTTTCAAGGAAGCCTGATTCAAATTGTGAAAGTCTACGCATATGCGTATCTCGCCATTTTTCTTGTGAACTGGCACAATATTTGCTACCCAAGTACTGTGATGGATAGGAAAGATGATTCTTGCATCCATCATTTTCTGAATTTTGGCCTGGATGGTGCCTGAGATCTTAGGATTATAATGCCTCTTCTTCTGGCGAAAGGCTTTGACATCTTCTTTCAACGAGATGTCATGCTGGACGTCCTTTGGCTTAAAAGACTTTAGATCGGCATAGGACCATGCCAATACATCCATGTATTTCTTCAGCAGTTTGAAATTTTTTTACTTCTCTTCAGGCGTGCAACATTTTCCAATGTTCACAAACTACGGGAGCTCTACCGAACCTATATTGACCGGTTCGGTTTCTGGGGATGAGTCAGGATCATCTCACCTCTTCTTTTTCACAAAACGATCATGCCTGTCAAACAGCCGCTCTAGAGAAACCAGGCCCTTTGGAATTTTATTTCCTTTGAGCTGACATATGCCGTCGTTCCCTTCAGATTCATCGTCTTGATCGGTGACTGATTCACGGCAAGTGGAAGTAGATCCTTCTATTGATGTAAAATCACAGCACCCCTTGGATGCTGATCAGGTTTCTAAGTTTGATCTTTTGAAGCATCCAGTGTGATTGCACAACATTGAAACCCCTCTACAAGTGTGGGACTTGTAAAATGAGAGAGGAATCTCCAGAGAAGGCTGGTTCCTGCTCCTAAACTACCTGCCACAAGCTATTCCAGTGCAGGCAAGCTAATCTAATCCTAATCTAACCATGCCAAGGAGACAGAGAGAGAGAGAGAAAAAGGAAAAAAACAACAAAAGCCTACACTAAAACGGTGATACACCAGAGAAGGAGAATGCTGAACATCTATCAAAACTGCCATGGAACAAGGAGAGGTGAGCAATGGGAAGGATGGACAGATGCATCACAGGCCCAAGGATAGATTTCACACAGAAAATGTCCCAAAACTCCATGAACACAGCTCCATACCTGTAATAAGCATTAGGACATGCACAAATACCTGCAATGAAGAGAGGCAAGGAGAAAACAAGCAAAAAAAAATGAGCAAGGATGGACAGATGCATCACAAAACACGTTTTTTTGTTGCTCCAGAAGTTTGCACAGAACATCATTTTAATGGTAAAAGGCAAAAAATGCCATTACAGAGCAGGGGAGGAGGTTCAAACTCCATTTTCAACCCTGGGGAAGAAAAAGAAGGGAGGGCAGAGCTGAAAGGATGAACCACTGCCTTGGAAAGAAGCCCCTCCTTACAATTTATAGGAAGAAAAAGAGAGGGAGAAGAGAGGAAATCTGAAATCTACCCCAACCACCTCCAGACTGCATTTAAATCATATCATTATGGCGGTAGGTGAGAACCCCAGCGAACCCAAAAGTGGCGAACTGTATTTTGCATTTTTAAGAATTTTTTCTCACCCAATTAAAGATATCTAGTCGTAGTTAGACAGAGGACCTTGTAAGCTTTCCGAAAAGTCCAACCTTGCATGAATCCGAGCTCCCAGTCAAAAGTTATGGCCATCTGAATATCTGCGCCAAGGGTCTGCTTCCTGTCAGCGCTCAAAATGTTGCGCCTCCTGAAGGTGCACCTTTGGGTGCATCCATGTGTGTGTTGACATCCTCTTACATGCGCCAAGGTGCAACCATTTACCATGTTGACACTCTGTGTCATGTGTGCCCATTTCTGTGCGCCTTGGGCGCATCCATTTCCTCTGTCGACACTCCATTTCTGTGCGCCCTTTCCTGCGCCTTGGGCGCATCCGTTTTCTGTCGACATCCATTTCTGTGCGCCCATTCTATGCGCTAAGGGTGCATCCTTTCTCGTGTTGACACCCATTTTTGTGCGCCACTTTCCTGCGCCTTGGGCGCATCCATTTTCGTGTTAACACCTGTCAACATTTTCTGTGCGCCATTTCCGTACGCCATGGGCGCATCTATTTTCGTGTTGACACCCTTTGTGCGCCACTTTACCTGCGCCATGGGCGCAAATTTTTATGTCAGGGATTTGAGCTTCTTTGATTTCTATATTCTCCTGTTTGTCTATATCTACCTGGGGGGGAAGATATTTACAACAATTTGGCGACTCAACGGGATCACCTACCTGCTAGGTAGAAGATCAGTGGCCTTTTAGCAATCCATTGGGCATGGAGTCATAAGAAATCCTGAAAAATGATATGAACTTTGAAAACTCCCTTTGAGCCACTTGAATCCATTGAACTTAGAGTTGTTCTCACCAAAATGCCACTGAAATGAACTGTGCAAGAGCAAAACCAACAACACCAAAACTATGTACAAAACTAAAAATCATACATGCTCCAAATGGAACATGCAGAGTGTGCACAAGCACTTCTTCTACTGAAAGAAAACCTACCTACTCTTACTCTAACTGGAGAAAAGGCAAGCTAAACAAACCCTGCAATTGGTTGTGAGAAATAGCTTCCCTTTCTCAAAAGTGGCAGCCATGCAATTGATTTGGCACTGATCATGGCTGTTAGGATGAGTGGAAAATCAACAAGAAGCTGGTCTTCCACCCAAATCATCAAGGTATCAACTGAAGGAAAATTCAATACCTCTTTTAGTTGCTCTACATTTGGATTTGAAGAGGTATGGCAGCTGATCCTTGGTTCTTTGTAGCTCATCCTCATGCTCAGAAGCAAGCATGACTGGTTGTGACTTCTCCTTTGGCTCCAATGAAGCCAAATACCTGATTGGGCAAGGTATGGTCCTTTGAGTATGCCCATTGCCCTGATTTTCAACTCCAAAAATGGAGTTTCTCTTGTAGACCCTCTCGAATGGATGGTGTGGAAGAAATGGCGAAATTCCTTCTGCCCTTTCTCTTCCTCCAATGAAGAACATGAAAGATTAAAATCTTCCAATCTTGGTTCCAAAGAGCTGCTATAAGATGCAGGCTGCTGCAAATGAATGTTCTCCTTCATGACAACAGACTCAAGTGTTTGGAATGTGGATGATGAAAGAGAGAATGGTGGAAACTCAACCGGCTCTTCTCCATCAAAACAGTCCTCCAAATCTGACAGATAAACTGCCTCATGGTTGTCCTGCTGCAAATGCTCAACTTCCTCCATGGTGTCTTCTTGATCTGTAACTTGACCACCATGGTTTCTTTCATCCTCCAACATTGAGTTTGAGAGATCAAACTCCTCTTCAGCACTAGAACTCGAGAGAGATGAAATAGAAAGAAGAACTGAAGGTTCTCCAATAGCCTGCTTTGTGCTCAAAGCCCTTGGATCTACAATTTTCTCCTCCACAACTAGAATGTGCTCCTCTTCTTTTGGATTTGGAGCAGCTTCTTCCTTTTGCTCTTCTTCTGACTGCAACAAAATCAGTCCTGACCACCATTTGTTCAACCTCAGCCTCTTCTGCAGGCTTAACCATCAAGGGGATCTTTGTTATCCCAAAAATGGCAGCCCAACTCCTCAAGTTGTCTGTCATTTCCTTTCTGTTGGGCTCCTCTTCTTGCTGTCCTTCATGGCTGATTTTTGCAATTTCTTCTTCCCCACATGGAATTAGGGATGCAAGAGGAGAAGTGGATTGTAACTCAATTGGCTTGGTAATTTTTTGTGGTGGTGGAGGTAGAAACTCTTGTTTCTTTGGAGGAGAGGGTATTTCATTTAGCTCTTGTGGAGGGGATGATTGTTTGGAAGGAAAGGGGAAAGAAGAATTGAGATGGGGTGGAAGACTGAGAGGTGGAGACATGGGATCAACATTTGGGACAACAGATGGAGAGTTTAAAACTTGACACTGCTGAAATGATATAGATTGAGAAGGAGGAAAAGAAAGAGTATGAGATTGTGTGCTTACCCATTGACAAGGTTGCTGAATACTCCTCTCATACACCTCTATTCCTTCAATCCACCTTGTAAGCGATGGCAGCGTTGCAATCATGAAGTCAAGCTTCTCTTGAGGGCTGTAATGCCTTGGAAAAGGTCCCACCCATGGACAGGGTGCTCCACAACCGATTCCAAATGCTTTCATTTGTGCTTGAGCCCTAGATTGCACCATGTTTACCTCCATCTTTTGGATTTTTTCCAACAGACCAGCATCTTGCATCTGATTGTCTTCATTATATGCATACTCTTGCTCTTGGAAAGCTCCATAGCCAAACTGATTTTGGCATTGCTGCTCATATGGGTATGTATGCTGATTTTGAATTTGTTCAAAATGCTGATTTGGAGGATTTAAAAAACATGTTGGAGGTGGGAAACATTGCTGCTGTTGTAAATGTGAGTTCCATGATGGAAATGAAGTCATGATTGCAAAACTTCATGGAATGGAAAAGAATGAAAGGGATGGAAAGAAGGATGAAAATGGAAATGGATGGAAAACAGGTCTGCAACTTCAGAAATGGGTTGCTGATCAGATGGAGTCGCCAGATGTGTTTGCAAGTGCCTCCAAAGGTTGAAATCTTCACAGGAACACACCAACCTACAAAAGATGAAGTGGAAGACCTCTAAGGTCCCACCGAGTGTGCCAAAACTGTTGATGCAAAATCACAGCACCCCCTGGACGCTGATCAGATTTCTAGTTTGATCATTCGAAGCATCCAGTGTGATTGCACAACATTGAAACCCCTCTACAAGTGTGGGACTTGTGAAAATGAGAGAGGAATCTCCAGAGAAGGCTGGTTCCTATCTCCTAAACTACCTGCCACAAGCTATTCCAGTGCAGGAAAGCTAATCTAAACCTAATCTAACCATGCCAAGGAGACAGAGAGAGAGAGAAAAAAGGAAAAAAACAACAAAAGCCTACACTAAAACGGTGATACACCAGAGAAGGAGAATGCTGAACATCTATCAAAACTGCCATGGAACAAGGAGAGGTGAGCAATGGGAAGGATGGACAGATGCATCACAGGCCCAAGGATAGATTTCACACAGAAAATGTCCCAAAACTCCATGAACACAGCTCCATACCTGTAATAAGCATTAGGACATGCACAAATACCTGCAATGAAGAGAGGCAAGGAGAAAACAAGCAAAAAAAAAAGAGCAAGGATGGACAGATGCATCACAAAACACGTTTTTTGTTGCTCCAGAAGTTTGCACAGAACATCATTTTAATGGTAAAAGGCAAAAAATGCCATTACAGAGCAGGGGAGGAGGTTCAAACTCCACATTTTCAACCCTGCCAGAAGAAAAAGAAGGGAGGGCAGAGCCGAAAAGATGAACCACTTGTAATTTCTAACCCTTTAGAAAGAAGCCCCTCCTTACAATTTATAGGAAGAATGAGAGAGGGAGAGAGAGGAAATCTGAAATCTACCCCAACCACCTCCAGACTGCATTTAAATCATATCATTATGGCGGTAGGTGAGAACCCCAGCAAACCCAAAAAGTGGCGAACTGTATTTTTCATTTTTAAGAACTTGTTCTCACCTAACTAAAGATATCCATTCTTAGTTAGACAGAGGACCTCGTAAGCTTTCCGAAAAGTCAAACCTTGCATGAATCTGAGCTCCCAGTCAAAAGTTATGGCCATCTGAATATCTGGGCCAGGGTCTGCTTCCTGTCAGCGCTCAAAATGTTGCGCCTCTTGAAGGTGCGCCATAGGCGCATCCATCCTTGTGTGTGACATACCTCTTATGTGTGCCAAGGCGCATGACATTTTTCCTTGTTGACACTCTGTATCATGCGCCCATTTAACCGTGCGCCAAGGGCGCATCGTTCTTCATTGTCGACACTCATTTTCTGTGCGCCACTTCCATGCGCCAAGGGCGCATCCTTTACCCTGTCAACATCCATTTTTTGTGCACCACTTTCGTGTCGCCAAGGGTGCATCCTTTTCTATTGTCGACACTCATTTCTATGTGCCACTTTGTGCGCCAATGGCGCATCCATTTACCCATGTCGAAATCCATTTCTGATGTGCACCTTTTCCTACGCCTAGGGCGCATCCATTTACCCTGTCGACATCCATTTATGATGTGCCACCTTTTACATGTGCCATGGGCGCATCCATTTCTCGTGTTGACACCTCATGTTTGTGCGCCCTTTATCTGTGCCATGGGCGCACCTTTTGAATGTCAGGGATTTGAGCTTCTTTGATTTCTATATTCTCCTGTTTGTCTATATCTACCTGGGGGGGAAGATATTTACAACACCTTCAAAGTGCAATTCTTTAAAATTTTTTGCCTTCTCTAGAAAGGCAATGAGTTGATTATCATCGTTGAACACTTGCCAATGCTGAGAATTGTCTGGCACGCTCGGGCGGAAAACCACCTCAATGGTGTATTTGTTTGTTTTCAAACCTGGGTGAGGGAGCATGAGGGATGCTGAAACAGCCAATGAATCGGCCATGTCATTTTGAGCTCTTAGAATGGATTCAATTGAAAAAGCATCAAACTCTTCAATGCTGTCCCATACTGCATTACGGTTATGCCTGAGCCTTTCATTCTTCACTTGGCAAATCCTTTTAACTTGATTTACAACTAGCTCTGCATCACCTTGCACTTTTAGATTCTTAATCCCTCTTTCCTTTGCGGCTTGCATGCCAAGTAGCAAAGATTCATACTCAACAGTATTATTTGTGTTAAAAAACTGCAACTTAAAAGAGAGAGGAATGACTTCTTCCTCGGGAGATATTAACATGGCTCCGGTGCCACATCCACTAGTTACACAGCTGCTGTCAAACTGCAAGGTCCAGATCTTATTAAGATCTCCTTCTTGAACAAGAACAACCATTTTGTCAAACTCGGTAGACAAGAAATAGCTCCCCATCCCTGACGATTCAAAAAGGATTTGAGCTTTGGGGTCCTCAGAGCTAGTAACTAAGTACTTCTTTTGTGATTCTGGCTCCAAAGTTTGCATTACACCTTTGAAGGGGATTCTAGCCTTAGACCAATCCATATGAATCTCCCCACCAACTTCGCTGCAAAAACTTCTTCCCAGCAAAATTCCGTAGGCTGCCGGAATGTCGGCAATGAGGACGGTCATCTTTACTCTTTTATCTGGGAATGCTGCAAATGCAAATTACGTGTCTTTGATTTGAACAATTAACAGAACCTGCTTGGTTTCCAAGGAATAACATCTGCCAAAAGGCTTGGTAAGGGTGAGGCCCAAAGCATGGGTGACTTTTTCTGGCATGACGCTATCAGAAGCTCCGGAATCAATTATGCAGTTACTCAACTTGTGACCATTGATTAGGAGGGAGAGATAGAAAGGCTCTATCTTTCCTGATCCAGATGTTGAAGCAACATTTATGTGGGATTCAGGGGGAGTGGAAAGGATTCCTTTTGGGGAAACCTGATTAGATACAACAACTTGACTTTGAATATACTTGGTCAATCTTACAAGCTGTTCAGGATTTGGCTGAAGGTACTCAGCTTCAAACATTTGGATCTTGGTCTTTTTTGCATGATCTATGATATCAAATGTGGGCAAGGGTTGCGTTGGTGAAGGAATGAGTCCCTCACTTAGCGATGGTGGAATAGGATTACTAGTCTTGGTAGGAACATGAGAGGACTGATTTGGAGGAGAGATGGGGGGAAAAGATTTCCTTTTAAAAGACTTGCCAGGGAGTTGAGTAGGAAGAGGATTACCTCTTTTAGCAATGGTTGGAGGTGCGTTTGACACGTCCTTCTCCTTCGGAACATGGGCAGTGACCTCTACTTCTTTTCCTTGCGAGTGGGTAAAAATAGCGTATGATTGTCCGCTCGCATAGCCCTGAGTACCTTCCTCTTCATTAGATTCTTCCTCATCAAATTCCATATATCCCCAGTAGAGTCGCCAAAAACTGTTGGTCTGAAAATCTGTCGCTTGGGTAGATCTATGGATAAACGAGCCAATAGTGTGCAGGGCATAGCCCCTCTTTGAGTCAGCAAAGTGAAACTGGTTTATTACTATTCTACCAGCAGGAATCTGTGCAAGTCTCAAAAATTCTACCTTCGGGGGTTTGGGATCTCATCCCAGTAGGGGTGTTTCCGACTGCAAAAAGAAAGGAAAGGAAGAGGGGATGAAGAAAGAACAGGTCCGAAGGGAGAAAAGAAATGAATTCCAAAGCAGAAAGGTCAGAAGGTTTATGTTTTGGGATTGGTAGTAAACAGAGCCAAACCTACTTGCATAAACGAGCAAAGCAATACTGATGATGAATAAATGACGATAAAACAGAAGCAGATTTAACAGAATAAACACATAGATCAGACATAAGAAAGATCTGATGCAAATAACACACGTATTCAACACAAAGTCTAAATATTGTATTAATAATCCTTCTGCTACAAAAAGCTCAAAGTCTTTTCTCCTCACTCCTATTTTTCATCTGAAAGATATTCACTCCTACCCAATACAACAAGTATTGGGGTATTTATAGAAGAAGGAGAGAAAAGAAGGCAAAAAGGAGCCAACCACTTATTTACAAAGATATTTACAAAATATCTAAAAGTCATGTTGACTTTTGACAACTTGATGGATGACATCATCCCATGGTGCAACATGGATGATGTCATCATTTGTGCCAACATACTTTAGATATTCCCAACAAGAAAGTTGAACAAGAGAGAGAGAGAGAAGAAGAAGGAGGAGAAGCTACTCGTCATCGTCATCCTGCGGCCGAAAGGGAGTAGCTTGCTTTTGCTGCTACTCAGGTGATGAGATGTGGAATTGAGAGTGGTATTCCATAAACTTGTTGATCATGGGCCCTAGTTGATCCTGGGAAGGATCCTTGTGCCACTCACTGATCACCTCACAAGTCTCCCGCTCATCTATGAGTTTCTCGGGGAGTTTGGAATAGTCTTTTTCCGCTTCAATGAGTAACCCAATGAAGTCCCAACAGGCCAGCAGGTTGTTGATAGACTCCGCATCAAAAGTGACCTCTGGCCCCATCCCTTGAGAAACGATCTCCTTGAAGATCTGGATGGTTTCATCAGCTTTTCTTAAAGTGAAGGAAGGAGTAAGCAACCTTGGCATCATGTTGAGAATGATCCATTCCATTTGGTGCATCGCGTCTAGGGCTTCTTCCTTCACCTTGTCAATCTTTTCTAGGACAAATTCTAGCTGATCCACCCGGTAATCAGAGTGGACATGATTTTGTTGAGGGCCCTGGGATGGCGAAAGACGCCGAACTTGACCAGATCTTCGACTGAACAGTACGAACATTTGTTGAAAGGTCTCGTGCTGTAGTCTAGCATGTTCCAGCTCTTCCAATATGGGTCCCGCTAACGCTTGGAGCTCTTTATTCACCTTGTTGATGTTCAAATACAAGTCAGAGAACTTGGTGATTACTTTTTCACTGTCTTTGAGGATCTGGCTCCTCCCAAGCGAAAACGACCATACCCTGCTCGCCGATCTTTGCATATTCATTAATTTTCTCCTGGCTCAGAAGCTCAGAAGTCTCGGTGGCAGTTGTGGGAGGCGCACTGCCCATTTTCTGTAAGGCTTAGAGTAGATATTTATTTTGCTCTTTCAGTTGCCTTTTCTCCTCTTTTGTTTCTTGGAGCTTCTTGCAGAGGGCTGTCAACTGCAGAAAGTGCCTCCCCCTGAAGGCTTTCAGAAGACGTCCCCATTGTGACTTGGGTCACAGTATAATCTGTCGGAGACAGATCCTTTTTCTCCTTGAGAGGATTGGGGTACGTGATCTCCATTACCCTCTCTCTCGAAGCACTTTGAGAGAAGCGTGTGACGGGCTTCTGCTTCTTTGTCCCCCCTTAGACGGGATTATAGAAAAGTCCATCGAAGTGATGGGAACTTTCCTTTTTTGCTAACTTAACTGCTGGGAGATCCAGGCTGGACTTATGGGAGAAGGGGCCGGAAACAGAGAAGGAGGCAAGCCGTAGTAGAAGAAGGGAAAAAATGTGGAGACACGTGGCGGCGGCATGGAGAGAACAGCTGAAGAAGTGCCACGGGAGGAAGGGATACTGCAGCTGAGGAAGACATAGGAAGGGAAGGGAGCTTAGAGATGAGGGAAGAAATGGAGGGGGAAAGATCTGCAAGGGAAGAGAAGATAGACAAAGAAGCGGTAGGGGGAATAGTAGAAGAAGGGGGGAGAGGACACGACCAAAGGGTATGGTCGCTTGAGTCACTCAAGGGAGGGGAAGGAAGAGAAGAAGAAGGGGACAGAAGGGACCTCGGTTGTTGTAGCAATGCCAACATCCTGATGTGGATGGGCCTATTGGAACATCCTCTTCTGCTTATTTCTCTGGCGTAATCAGAGTTATGACCTGTTCGGGTTGCCGCGGAAGGAGGACTCTCAGGAGCTTCTTCTGGAGTGGTTGCTGGATTCACCCTCTATGCCTTTTACCCTTGCCTTTAGGCTGTTTGTTTAGATCGAGGAGGTGCGTTACCCAATGGGGAGGTTGTGAAATCAACCCCAAGGTAGATTAATCCGTTCATCCGGCACCAATGCTCTGTTCTGCGCAGAGCTTCCTTGACCCTCTCCTCCAATCGTTTGAGGGTGCCTTAGTTCTATCAATGGCTGGAAAAGGCCAATTGTCCCCATCTGTGTTAGTATATACTTGGTCTACTTCATCCTCCATAGTTTGGAAGCCTTTGGGGACAATTTCTACCCCGTATTAGATGATTTCTGTAAAGGCTAAGCTAGAATGGTCCTTTCTCCTGAGCTCAACCTCATGAATGACGTCGATGTAGATGTCTTCGATCTAAGGGATGTGGATTGGATCTAGCTTTGCCCTCGGTAGACAACTTCTTGGGTTGAATGTAGGCCTGGTCGAGAAATCATGTTTCAAATTAAGGCAGCTCCAGCTTTGCAAACATGTCCTTTGCCTTGTGATGGGTAAGGCATGTATATCTGCCCCACTGTGAGGGGGAAAGGAGTTCCACCCTTCTTTCTTTTAAGGCACTTCTCATGATAGGTGATCAGCTGCCTTGACAGCTCTAGCAGAATCAGCTTGGGGTCTAGCATACCTCGGCAGTCTAGTTGGCTCTCACAAGAAGTTGGCTGTCCTCAGATAGGGTGAACGTGGGAAATTGGTGGTGAACAGGGCCCACCATTTTTTCTCAGTGGCTGCCACTATGCTCTTGGTCGTGCGACCATAAGTCATATTTGGCCTCAACAAGCAGATGATGTGGTAGAAAAACACATCGTTGATCTTTGTGAATTGAGGGATGCTATTTTCTAGCCTTCAACTCTGGGTAGTATTCATATATTTTGACCTGAGGCCAAACCCCACTCCGCATCAGGCCTCGGTAGTCTCTTTCTGATGCTAGCAGCATAAACAACATAGGAATTCATGTAGAATCTCCCTGTTGTATTGAATTCTTGAAGCTATTAAGAGATTGTGCTGCTTATAATCTCTGCCCATTCGAAGTGCTGATCGGGCATATTCTTATTCATGGTATCTAAGTACCGCAGCATCCATTTATGGAAAAAAGTGGGCGTCAGGAAGCCCAAAGACCCTACTCAGGAATGTGATGGTGTCACTGAGCTCCTCCGAAAAAGCACTGCGGTGAATGATATGTGGCCATTAGGTTGCTACCTTTTTTTTTTTCAAAATAGACCTCGTTCATCAGCTGCATGCACTGATCTTCGTTGTCATCCCAGGCCTTAATACAATCTTCTCGGCTGACAGCCATAAAAGTGTCGATGATGAGGAATGTCGAGTATTATCTTGAAGTGGCGGGGCAGTGAGGTTAATGATGACCTCACCCTTGTAATTTACGACACACCTTGTGTCCTTATTGTAGCACCGAGCAACCACCATCATGAATTCATTGTTAACGGTGGTGACCAGAATTCCTCCAAGTGAAGTGTAGGGCACTGCTTATTAGTTTGTCCATCCATGGACTTCTTGTTACCTTCTGAGTCCTGACCTAGAATTCCTCCATATCAATGTGACCCAACACTGAGTCTCAAATGTCTAGGTCACATTCAGCCTGGGAGTCAGGCATTTTGACCCTCTGATATTTATATTTCATCTCTTCTTCTGTAAGTTTGGCCTTGCCTTTGGATTTTGGTAGGTCTCTTGCTTGATGTAGACATATGTTCTTCTGAGCTTAATTGCTAATCTGCACGAAGAAGAAGCGAGACCCAACACAAAAAGGTTTGTATTAATCATTTGATCTTCCATTGAAGTGTTAACAAAAGAAAGAGGTTTAGCGATTATGAGGCTCAGGGCGCAGGGTGCATGAAAGCTGTAGCTTGCTTAGGGCTAAATAGGTAGAGGTGCATAGGAAAAGGGTGTTACATAGGGACAGGATGCGCTAAAGGCACATGTATTTTTCATGTTGCGTGGAAAATTGGTGCGCCAAAGGGGCATTGTATTGATTGTGTAACATGAAATTTTCGTGCGCCAAAGGTAACTTGGCGTGGTGCATAGAGGGTCTACCACAACATGATGTTGCTGTAATGAGGAATGCACCTGTGCCGTTATAGCTTTGTCCTTAGCGCGTATAAAAGGGGGTGTTTTCATGGATGCTGGGTGCACCAAAGGGCACACGAATCTTTTATGTTGCATCCAAATTTGATGCGCCTAAGGGGGGCGCACGGGAAGTGGTTGCAGCGTGCGAGAGAAATGTGCCATGAGGGCACATCTTTTTATGATGTAACAGAGGTGACAGATGCACCAAAGGCACAACTAATTTTTGATGTTGCATAGCAAGTTTATGCGCCACAGGTGAAAATGGTTTTTAGGTCTGTTCATTCTCTCAGAGGGGTTTCCACATAAGTTTTAGCTTTCTCAAGGTTCATATGAAGGAGTGCAATACCAAGAAGGATCATCAAGCCAACATCATTTTTAGGACAGAGCTTCTTCTTCCAAAAAATCTGGAAAGAGGAGGAAATGTGGAAGGACAAAAAAAGGGGGGGGGGTGCAAGATCATAATCTATTCTCTTCATCCTACTGAACCATCCTAGCAATGAAAATCCACAAAAAAAAAAAAGCACAAAACACTGAAAACCACTTACCCAGATATAAACGATGAAAAAGTGTGAGAATGGGTCCACAACGTGTTGAAAGCAACAGGGTAGATACTGACAGGTTCAGAGAAAATATCACATGTTTTGCATTGGTAATAATGACAATGCAGACGCGCCTATATCTAGGTGAAGAAGTAATAAATGGTGCCACCAAATTTTCAAGTGGCGCATGGAATGCATTGTCGAAATAAGGAAGCATGCGCTCCTTGGCGCACCAAAGCACCTGACAACATGAATTTATGTGCACCTTTGGTGCACCGGAAAGTGATGTCGACACAAGAATATGTGTGCCTTTGGCGCATCAAAAACTGGCGCAACAAAAGTGTTGTTGACAGGAAGGCGCATGCGCCTCGGCGCATGCCAAGAAAGACTCAACATATCAAGGTGCACCAAAAGGTCTTTTGACACGACGAACCATGCGCTAAAGGATTTAAAGGGGGTGCACCAAAAGTTTATGTTACATAGTAATTCCATGCGCCCCAACAAAAAGACCAAAAAATGACTAAGTTCGGAAAACCAGATTTCCTGGAAAAGGGGATTTTGCAACGTTTCGAACGCAAGGGATCCCTGACGAGGGATCGGAACAAAATTTTTGGTATGGTTATCGGTAAAATTACCCTTGTCAATTTTACGGGATAACAGGATGAAGTCCATGTCACATTTCCCCTAGAAATAAAAATAAAAGAAGAAGGCATTGATTATTTTTATGCCCAAAATTGTCAAATAACACAAGGGGGGAGCATACACAATCTAGCCTTGGGTAGATACATGTACATACAATATATACAAGAAAAGAAAGAAATATATGATCAAAATGATGATTTGATATTGACTCTTGGACTAAGCAAACCTGAAAGCACACCATTAGTAGTTTAAGCGTTTGTTTAGGTCTCTCACAAGCTTCAACACCTACAACATATAAAAAATTATGCTAACAAAGTGAAAACAACATTAGAAAAATGAAAATGGCATGATCTTTGCAAAAATAACGTGGTTTGCAAAAAAAAAAAAATGTGGTTAATGTAGACACCCCAAAAGCACTTACCTATTGCCAATACTATCATAGCGCATCATGTTATTTACCCCTTTCATGATTAATTAATTAAATTGATTAATCATACACATTGCACCCTTTGGATTAATTAAATTAGTCCTTAGTACCCCTTTAATTAGTTAATTATCATTTATTAATTAAATTATTAATTAATTAGTGTGCACATCCTAGCTAATTAAATCAGTTATCTAATTAAGAAAATACACTTATTTCCCTTGTCAACTGCCACTTAGCTTCCCAGTTAACTCCACATGGACTCCACTTCACTAGTCTAGTCAACTCAGGTTCTAGAATCTTATAAATGTGGGGCCAATTGAATTGCACATACAACCACCTTTGTGGATTGAACTTCTATGATTAAATCCCTTTATTACCCATAAATGGCATTTAACCTCCCAGAATTGCTGCAACTTTCTCAAGTGCTAAAAATAGCATGTGCATTCATCCGTTTGTAACCAACTTCAAACCAAATTTTGCCTTATGAAATACATGGTTATCTTATCCAAAACCCTCTTGGATTATTTACAAGTAAACTTTATTAATTTGTATGATGAAGCTTTCCAAGACAACTTCTTTTAGCAATCTGCATCCTTATTTGGAGATCATTCAAGAGCACCCACAAATCTACATTCCACAATCTTCCACAAGGTTCCACAGCTAAATCTTCCACAACCTTACTTGAGGGTTACATTAAAAGAATACAGGGAGGTTTGCACTTGGATTTTTATCTTTCCATTAAAATTGTTTTCCATTGCATTCGTTTTGGCACACCCAGTGGGACTTGTACCCCTCTTCTTTCATTTATGTTTCATTTGTTATTCCTTTGTTTCACAATAAATTTCTGATTTGTGTGTAACTTTCACAAGTTGTTTGCAGTGTTCTAGAGAAGCACGAATTAGTTGTAAAATTCACATAAAAACTTTTATTTATTTCTTTTATTGTTTAGGAGTTTAACATTGTTTGCAGGTTTTTTTTGGAAGCAACAATTCAGTTTTAAAATCACAAAATAAATAAATTAATACATTGATGTTGTTTTTTCATGTATTTTTCATATATTGTTGTTGTTGTTGTTAGATTTGGGATCATTTAAATTTATTCTTTTGATAAAATTGGAGGTACTCACTGTATTATCTACATAATCCTACTAAAAAACATAAAAGAAAAAGTTATATTTTTATTACAAAAAAATCATATTTTAGAAAAAAATTAGTAATTTTTTTTCATAAATTAAAACCCTAGGTTTCTACCCTATCCCCCACCCCCTCCCCATGCATCTTGGTGAGATGCCTCACCGAGAAACTCCCCTATCCCCCTGAGTCATTCCCCCAAACTTGTTTCATCCCCCCTCTCCATGGAATATCCTTGAATGCCCCGCCCAAACCTAGCAACCTACCCCTCCCCTTAGATCTAGCTCCTAACCCACAGACATCGGCTCGACAAGTTGACTCATCAAGATAACTCCCATACCCCCCTCCCTGCTACCCTAGAATCTGACACCACTTGATTCCTGACCCCTCACGAACCCTCACTCATGTACCCCCATCTTGGTCGTGACTCAGATAAGCCACAAAACCTCCACGTAACACACCCTGCCCCACCTCACACTGATTCCAACACAACACTCCTACGTCCACACCATGACTCAACTCACCCATAAACCCCCTACAATGTTTCTCCCACCCTAGATCCCTGAACCCTATGTGGCCTACTTACGAGCATCATTGATACTCACACTTTATTTATATTATGTTTTCCAATCATGGGAAGTGTCCATTGCTATTTGCAACAAAGGAAATAGTCGAGATTGTTCTCAATATATACTTAATAATGAAATTAACTGAAGACTATACTAACTTTAATTAGGAAATGGAATGGATTGACAATAAAAGACTATTAAATACAAAATCAAAGGTACTTAAAATAATGCAATGCTAATAATTCAAACCAATGCAAAATACAGAAATGAAATGAACAGTAAATCATCCCTTCTTGTTGGGGAGGACTGGCCCTTGCTCATTTACTTTGATTAGGTTCAACTTCTCAAATCACACTAGTAAAGCTTTTCCCTGAATCTACAATTTATTGAATTGAAAGAATTGCTTTTACAATAAGTTGACTAATTCCTATTCCTATTGCATTTGCTCTTTTATATGCAGAGCAATCCTAGACTCTCTAGGAGAGGACTAATTATTAGAAATTAATACCTACTTAACTAGATGAGACCTATAACAACAACTAGTTGTTCTAAGAATTACAATCATGGAAGGATTGATATATGTCATGTTTGGATTAAACTAATCTTATTAACTAAAGATGAGGTCCATAATTGGATCCTTTGAGATAGTCAATCGACACCAAAATATATTGTAGATCCTGAAATGTTTCGTTATAATCATGATGATCATAATTCCATAAGTATCTGTATGCATCACCTCTTCAAGCAACTGAAGTTAAGTTAGGATTGCATGGCCCTCATAATATGCATGAAGGTTGAGGTGGTAGTTCATGTTTTTTGATCATGTCGTTGTGTTGACTGATGTGTTAGCTATATCACTCATAGTTCATCCATCTAATCCATTTATCTCTTTTACACAAGTCCCTCATTTGAAGTGAGTCTAGATTAGTGATCTGGATGATTCATGTGCTAATGCAAAGGTGATTCTTGCACTATTATAGACACCTAAAATCTATTTGCGTAGTTTTAATACTAAATTTGTACTAATTACCCACTTTCCCCTCATTTCTTTAATATTTAGCACTTTTCTGCTAATTAGCTAACATTCCCCTTAATTTTTGTTAATTAATTACATTTCATTAATTAATTAGTCTTCCTGTCACTCCGGATGCTAATTAACGACCTTTCATTAGTTATAATCCACTTCTAATTGATTAATAAACCATTATTAGTTAATTACACCTTCTATTGTAATCAATAAACCCCTTTTATTGATCAAATTCCCCTCTTACATCCCCCAAATTATGCTAATTTTCCCTCTAAATCCCTCCAAATATATTTCTTAGCTTATCCTAGCCTATTAATTAATGATAAAGTGCATTTTGAAGAGATAAGCTTGTTTAGAAGAATTAATTAGTAATCCTACTAATTAATTCTTATAAACAAGCTTATCTCTTCAAAATGTAATTTATCATTTGTCCCACATTCATTAATTTGCAAGATTCTCCCAAATTGGAAAGCTATTTAAAGGACCAAGATCCTTCCTCTCAAACACACACCTCATTTGCACTAATGAAAACTATAGGCATTTTGATTTTGAGCCATTCTCCATTCTTGGAAATAGTTTCTCCATCTTGCATCCATTCTCTCAAATTGAGGAGCATGGGAAGATCCAAAGATGAACTTGTAGCCATTTCTTGGTGAGATCTCATCCTCAATTCTTGAGGAACAAAATACCAATTTGATTTCTAGGGATCTAATTAGGTTCATATTTAAAGTAGCAATCACAAAGAGTAGGAATGGCTTAGCATTTAATGGTTTGATCATGTTTATGAATTGAAGAAGTTATTTTTCCTTAAGCTATTATCTTGATGGTTCTATAGTAGATTTAGCTTTTCTTTGAGACTACTAGGTGTTAGTTTCTTTCAAATAGCATCGCAAGTTTATTATGTTCACATTTAGCACACCCGGTGGGACACCCCTTTGTCTCAAATACATTCTTTATTTTGTTTAAGTTTGTTTTTGCATACTAACCCTTTTTTTGAATATATTGACATAAGTTGTGTTTCTAACCATATTTTGTTGAGTTTGCATGTGTTGAGTCTTCCTTGTAGGTATAAAGGAGTTGAAGTGCTGTCAAAATTGGATCTTTGTGAGAAAAATTCAATATTTCTCCATGTTTTCATATTTTGAGCTTCATTTTTCTTCATTCGACATGCTAGTTTTGTCAATTTCTTGAAAATCTTAAATTTTTGAGCATGTAGGTTAGTGTTTGATAGTTTTTATTTTTCTATTCACACATTAGTGAGATGGATTATTGTCAAAATTGAATATTTATGAGAAAATGACAATATTTCTCCATGTTTTCATTTTTAGAGCTTCATTATTCATCATTCTACAAGCTAGTTTTGTAAATTTCTTGAAAATCTTAAATTTTTGAGCATGTAGGTTAGTGTTTGATAGTGTTGTTGAGTCTTCTATTCACATATTAATAAGATGGGTTGTTGTCAAAACTGAATCTTGGTTGGAAAAAATTGATCTTTTTGTAGATTAAGGGACATTTTTTTAACATTTTTTTAGTATAGGTTAAGTGCATACCCGTGAGTATAAGAGCATATGCATAACCTATCTTCTGGAGGCCATAACTGTTTTTCCCGACTCTGTTTTTTTGTGACAAAAATACATTTAAGTGAAATATGAAAAGAACACATAAATTTGAGATTTAGACTTACATAAATGGTAGGTTTTTCATTTATTATAAAAATGGTCATTTTTGTTGTATGTTAGATTCATTTTTTTTATCAACACCACGTATGCTCTTCTCTTGCGCTTTTGAGCGACCTTAAGAACCAGAAATGGATATTTTTCTAACACATTTAAATGCTTGAATGAATGTTTTTTTTCCATTTTTACTTAAATAGATCAAATTTTGTGTATGTTCTTCTCTTGCACCTTTTGGTAATCTTGAGAATCAAAAACAACTTTGGTCTTCTTTTCTAACCATAGACACCTGAATTCGGTTTCTATATCCTCATCACCTACGTGCACATATTTTATTCTATTTATCCCCCTTATTTTATTAAATTCTCGCTTCATTAATTTATCCCCTTTAATTAATTAAATTCCCATCATCTTTAAGTCCTATTTAATCAACATCGATTAATTAATTAATCAATCAATTAGTCATGCCCTAACCAGCTTCCATTTTGGAATGTTTTTATTCTAAATTTACACCTATGCTTTTCCCTATACTTTTTCTAACCTATCTCCACTTCCAACTCATCTAGATCTCATCCCCAAACAACCCCTTCCCGCATAATGCTTTAAAGCATTCGACCATCCTAAAAAAAACAAGAAGTCACAATAAAAGCAAGAAAATCTTCCTATTGGGGAAAATTTCCCCGGAATCGGCAGCGACCCATCCTGGTCGCCACTAACCCTATAAAACTAGAATTTTAATTTCTATTCATCATCAGAAAATTGAATGCAAGCATAAATCCAAAAGCTCTCTTGCAGTCTATAGATAATCTTTCATGCCCCAACATTTCAAAAGCCATTATAGTTCTCCCAAACCTCCTTACAACTTGCATGTGTTAATTGCGATTGGTCTTTTTGTGATTTTTTTTGTCATTTTACATTGCTTTAATCATCTTTATCATATTATCTTGGTATTTCTCATGTTTAACCTTTTTTAGGTTTAGAACATCAGCAACAGAGATCACAACTTCATCATCAACCTCCTCTTACAAATCTATACTTGCAGGTTGGTCATCTGGCCTTGTATTTCCTCGGCATTATCCTTCTCTATCACATTCACCATCGACCCTTACAGGTCGTCATCAGCTCAGCCTTAGTATCCCTTTATTTTTAGTTCCAGAGCCTTCCACAGCCCTTGCATGTGCTTAACATTTGTTCCAAATTGCTAAACTCCCATCTAGTCTCTCTGTCACCATAAAATCAAATTATTTACACCCTAGTTGACGTTAACCAGGGACATGGTTTCAATATCCTACCTTAATCCTTGTTTCCTAGCTTTCCCTTGGTTTCTATTCCTTTAGATTTTCTCTGCAAGTTTACTCTAGCATTTCCAGACTTCTGCACCTTCTAGATTGCATTATGATCCTGCACAGTTTGCATATTTCTCTTATTTTTCCTGATCCAGTCTTCTATGTCGCTGTTGACCTGTCCTTGCATAATCTAGGTCACCATCAACTGAGACCAGCTACATTTACTTTTAATTTGTTTTAATCATATCTATATCTAAATCAATCAATAGTGATTTCATATTTTGTACTCTCTTAATCTCTACATATTATCAATATACATTTATTTTTGCATCACTTTTTGTTTAAAAATAGGGGTTGACATCCACCGAGGAAGTTAATGCTTCTCAAGTCCACCTTGTCGGGAAACCCCCACCCAAACCATCTAATCAAAATCATTTTCAGTCTTATTAGTAGATATATCAAGTTGCAATAGTAAGAATCAACCATCTAGCGCTTGTATCACATCTGAGGTAACATAAACCCTCTATCCTTTATGAGTTACTAATTTTTTTAGTAGCTAGCTCATTAATTTGATAAAAAAATGAGAAATTTAGACAACATTCCTGGCACGCCTGGTGGGACCCCCTTTAGGTGGTATTTTTCTTTTCTATATTCTACTTTTTTCTACTAACACTGCAGTGTGAGGCTTCACTTTATTGCTTTCTCATGTTGCGTTCACCGCTTGGATCACTCATCGCTCAAAAATATAGATAATTAGGAAAAACATTATCTAGGTATTTCCCTTTTCCCTATTTTCTCCTTTTGCATTATAATTTTCCATTCATGTTTGTGTCTTTATCTAACATTACATTTCGTTTTGGGCTTAAAAATAACATTCTTTTTGCATCATGTTTTCCCACATAGCTTAAATAGGGCTTTAATCATCTGCATCACACATCTTATAAAACACAACCTTAAACCTCAAAAATCAAATTAACACATCAAAACACTCCTTTACCTAAATTTCTGATTGGGATTTCATCACCCAACAGTAGACCACCTCAAACGTTTCCTTGTCATAATAAACCTAATACCAAACATAATTTTCCTCCTCATAGGTACTTGGTTATCCACCCCCTTTCTTTTCATACGTTCTTAAAATAAGAACATAAAATGAACAGTCTACTTTATTTTTTGGGTAAAAACAATTTTCATGCCCATAGTCACTCGTTTAGTAGTTAAGAGAATGGAACAAAAATTTGCTTCAAACTATCCCTTATCTCAACAAATGTTCTTCACAAGAGCCACCTCATATGTACCCTTGAGCACTCAACCTCTCATCGACGTATCTCACGCAGAACCTCTAGTTCACACTATAAATTTAGGTGAGACCAAACCATTCTTTTACTATCAATCTATCTTGTCTAGGATAGCCACCCCACCATCAGTTCGATAAGAATCCTCAAGACCACCTAAAGTCCCTCTCGGTGATACCATGTTTCAAGAGCTTCTGTGTAATACACAAGAGCCACCTCATATGTACCCTTGAGCACTCAACCTCTCATCGACGTATCTCACGCAAAACCTCTAGTTCACACTACAAATTTAGGTGAGACCAAACCATTCTTTTACTATCAATCTATCTTGTCTAGGATAGCCACCCCACCATCATTTCGATAAGAATCCTCAAGACCACCTAAAGTCCCTCTCGGTGATACCATGTTTCAAGAGCTTCTGTGTAATACCTTTGACATTTTGATATCAGTACTTACTTATTTGTGAGTGGATTGGAAACTTTTGACATGTGATTTTGTTTTGAGTTATTGTGCTCTATTGAATATCTTAAAGGAATGCCATAGTGTAAATATTAAGCTCATATCCATTATCAATGATGGTGCGTTTGACATACACATTATAAATATGGATCATGATGTATAAAGTTGGGTCATTGTTTAAAATAGAAATATCATCATTAAGATTCGATGGAAAAGAAATGTGCTGAGAAAAAGCATCGGCATATGTGTTAAATACTATATATGTATGAATATTAGTAGGAACGTGAGTCATAGCTAGGAGTGTTATGATTTTATCTCTTAATTCAGGATTAATGAGCAGGAAATAAATAATAGAGATACTCACGATGAGAAGATCCTAAAAAGAAATAGAATTATGAGGAACCTAAGAGTGTTCAGATCAAATTCAGGTTCACCAAAATGATTAAGTAAATATTGAATTAATAGACTCCTAAATCTAATGCAATGTAGCAGCAAAATAAATATGCAATAAGAATAAATATGACCCAAGAAAATTAATCTAGTGAATATGAAACCCTAGTTACAAAGAGGAGGAAGGAATACTTAGCTGATTCGTAACTGAATATAAACTGTGCCAAAGAGATGACCCAATGAACAAAGAGGGACAAGTGTCACACAAAGCCTTCAAAATGACAATATGCCTAGACTGGGGATCCTATAAAGTGGCAGAGGTGCATGTGGGCACCGTAGGCCTACTCTGGGTGCCTTTGACTTCTAAAACCCTTAGAAAACCTTCTTTGCAGGGTTTCAATATGTTCGATATACTTTGCACTTTATCTCTATTAGGTGGCACAATGATCGTCGATGTCGCTGATAACCTAAAATAAAAGATTGACCTGCAGAACCCTCAAGAGTGCATCAAGTCCCAAAAAAGATAAGAATTTGAATGAGGGGTAAATATGTCCTTAGTTTTCAAATGAGTGAAATTATGATTGACTGATGCACTACATTTTAGACCCAATGTAGTTCTAGGTGTGTGTGTGTGTGTGTGTGTGTGTGTGTGTGTGTGTGTGTGTGTGTGTGTGTGTGTGTGTAATTGTGCCCTAGGTGGATCTTGTGCATGTCACACTTGATATCAAGAAAATAACTAGATGTAAAGAAATGTAACAGATGCGTGCACATAATAGAATGAAATTCCCCTCCTATGAAGTGTATGAAAAATAATGCAGTCCCTCGCCCTTGAATGAATTCTTGAACTCTTTTAAATAGCCTTTGGGTGCAACCTTACGTGATGATAGTAAATGTTTAGTGCTTGATCCTTTATTATGATCAAATAACTTTATATTTATCTGATTCCCTTTCTTGAATTTCGTAATTAACCCAAAAATGTTGACTACCAAAAGGATAATATGCCCAAACAGCTAGACATGACCCAAAATATGTGAACAAGCTAAAAGAGGTCAGTGGTACTCTGAGGGGATCGGAGCACCTAACGCTGACATCAAGGCTAGGTGCTAGTGTCTAGGATGATAAATGTAGAGGTGTGAAAAGACATAGTGAGCTAAAGAGAGTGTAAGACCAAAAGAGGCAATAAAAAGACATCAAAGATGGTTAAATACATAGGTTAATTAATAATTTTCTTACTTAGGAACCATATGAATAGTAGTATGTAATCAGGACTAGATAATTACCCAAAGTGTTTGATTTTGTGTCTACAAGAGAGTGTGTAAGAGGCTGAGGAATTTTAGAGAGAGTGTTTGAAATAGTTTGAATCTAAGATGAGTGAATAAAGTGAGAGTTTTAGTGATTTGAAGAAGTGATGGTTTGAAGGTGAGTGGGATGAATAGATGATCTCCATAATTTTTTACAGAAATAAGACATCATAGATCTTCATTCAAATCTGGTTGAGTGGGTTCTTGATCATCTTAGGGGGTTGTGGCCTCCTTTTTTATTTGATACTTCATTAAACTAGGGGTTGTTTCTCCTTGTAGGGGTGTTGCTCCTTAAGAAATTAGTACTTCACTAAATACTTTTGATTTGTGTAATATTATCAGAAGCAGTGGGTTTTCTTCTCCTTGAGAGTTTCCCACTTCTATGTTGTTTTATGACATTTCTTTCATAGTTGTGTTGATTTTATTGAATGTTATGGACACATTAATGAATGGTTCATGTTTTAGCTAAGCAAATGTGAAATTGATTAAAGTTTTTTAAGTACTGATCCATCCCCCCTCAATACATTGTACTTCCAACAATTGGTATCAGAACATGTCCTTTTAGAGAAGTTTGATCACTTAAAAGGAGATCCTTTAAGCACAAAAGTTACGATTTAACAGAGTGGATCTTCTAGAAGAAAGGCACCATTGTTTGATGCTTTGAACTATGCTTTTTGGAGTATGAGAATGAGGAATCAAATCATGTCCCTAACATTTGTTATTTGGAAATTTGTGGAATATTTTTATACTTCTCTTACTACTCCACCAACTAGTAATGTAGACAAGAAGTTGGGTAGTGGTAATTCAAAGGCTATGAATGTTATCATGTGTGGTCTAGGTGAGCTTGAGCTTGTGAAGGTGATGTCATGAAAATCAGCTAAGGATATGTGGAAAAAAATTCAAGTCCTTTATGAAGGATACTCAAAGGTGAGAATTGTTAAGCTCTAAACTTTCATAAATTAGTTTGAAGGTCTTAAGATGATTGATGATGAGTCTATTTTTACATATTTTCTTAGGGTCGATAAGGTTTTCAACACCATGAAAGGGTTAGGTGAAGATGTGAAGGAATACTTTGTATTTCAAAATGTTTTGAGATCACTAACTCCTAATTTTGATTCCAAAGTGTCTGTCATTAAAGATGCCAAGGATTTGACTCTCTTGAAGATGGATGAGATGCAGGTGACTTTTATTTCCTATGAAACAAGGATTGTTGATGCCAAACCAAATAACAAAGATACTGAATTCAAATCTTAACTGAAGACCAAAGGCAAGAAGGCCAAGGATGGTGATGATGCTGTTGAGTTTTAAGATGAAAAAATATTTTCCATGCTTGATATGAGATTGAAGGTTGGCTTTGGAAAATACAAAGTTAATCTTCCATTTAAGTGTTTTTTTTGTGGTGATGTAGGTCATTTTTATGTTAAGTGTCCTCATAGGAATGAAAAGGAAGGCGATGAAGACTATGAGGATGATCACGACAGGAAGAATCATAAGTATAGTAAAGGTAAGAATAAATTCAATAATTTTGACCATAATAAGAAGGGAAAAATAAGTTTTTACACAAAGGAAGAGGTTTTATTATCTGATGTAAGTAGTGGTGTTTTAGATTATGAGTTTAAATCTAATCATTAATATATAGTAAATGAAATCTTATTCATGACTAAAGGTGCCATGAGATCTACTAGTGGTGGTTATAAATTATTGGGTGATTTCATATCAGGTTCTTGTAGAGTTTCTGAGGAAGAAGAATATAATGTTGAAGATAAAATAGTGTGTATTCAAAATGAGTTAAGGCATGTTGAAAAGAAGAACAAGAAGTTGAGATCTTGGATCAAATGATATGAAGATAAGATTCATGATCTAGAAGAGAAACATTGGTCTAAGACAAACAAACCAAATGAGTTAGTCAGAGTGCTATAGTAAAAGGTAAAGTTCCTAGTCTTAATTTTGTAAGAAAAAGAGAGAAAGTGCACAAAATTTGAAGAGGACATAGAGTTTTTAAGGGAAGAATTGTAAGATGTTGGTAAGAATAATATTTCCTTTTAGAAACTTGATAAAAACACCAAGGATCTTGATGATCTTCTTGGAAAACAAATATCGGTATGTGATAGAGTAGGTTTGGGCTTTAGTGATGACCTCAAGGGAAAAGAAAAGATGCAAGATGATTGTGTTCCAAGTAAAAATGATGAAGAACCAAGAAATAAGGATGGAAAGAAGTATAATTTCACCAAAGACAATGTGAAGACAAATCCCATTAGGTAACATAATGCCTCAAGGTATGATAGACCCTTTAATGGGTATTGTTTTACTTGTAATGGCTTTGGTCAGAGGAAAAAGGAGTGTAGGAGGTTTGTTAGAGATAATAATCCATGGAGAGATAGTAGGATTGAACAAGCTAAGAATTTAGTGTGTTACAATTATCATGAGAGAGGTCATATTGATATATATTTTTTGTACGATCCACCTAATCAGGTTGAAGGCTACAAAGGTAGGAGTTCAATTGTGTGCTTCAGTTGAAATAGGCTTGGACATGTTTCTAGGGACTGTCATCATCCTACAAGGAAAGGAAGAAACTTTCAAGGTCCAAATGTGCATGTTATAAGGAAGAAAAAGACTTGGGAGCCAAAAATGAATAACCGCATTCCAATAAGAACAAATGATGATGCAAATCAAGGTATGTTTCAGAACTTAGACCAGAAACAAGTGAATGGAAGTGTTTTTTAGGTTTCTAAGAGGGGTTGGGACCTCTTCAAGTCACTCTTCTAGATTAAACATGATAATATATGCCTATATTAGGATTCTTAGACGTGTATTGATCCTAATGAAGCATTGGAAAGAGGGGGAGATAGGTTTTTGAAGTATGATACCTTAACTAGTCTTTCAAGGTATGTCTTCATGATGAAAAGGCATGTTAGGGTGTGTCATCAAGTTTCCAAGGTATGTTGGTAGCTCCTTTTGTTATTCAAGTCATGAAAATGTTATTCAAAAGTCTCTAAGTTTGCAAGTTCATGATCTACATCTGATTTTTCCTTGTAATTCAAAGTCTATATGTATGAGTTTTAGGTCTTGTTGAGTCCCTCAGAAGGTCTTTGAGTCTATATATGTAACATTCCCATTTTAAAACTTTAGAAACAAGGGATTTTTTTTTAATAATGTTCTTTGTTCTAAATAATCAAAATTTAGAACACACATTCCATACCAATCAATCCCATAACAGTAAACCATATGCAACTGTAAATGACTCAGTGGAACACTGATCTCTCATTTCATGACTCGGTATCATACTGATATCTCATGTTAACTTAATGATTTGTATACCAAGTATACCTAGTTCTCTTACCCTTTTCGGGGTATTTAAGTGTTCTATTCAAGAGGCCTATCTGAATATCTATTACCAATATTCATCTGAAATCTCGCTTCTTAAACTAGGTGACATAGGACAACGCAACCAAAAAATTGCAATATTTTGGCCAAAGATTTTCAACATACGGTTCATGTTTATATTCCTAGACAACATACATGTCAAACGGAATACGTCCTTCACCCCACTTCATCTGTTATCTAGAATGGTTTTCACTGACTCCTGTCAGTCCACTTGTTCAAGTTTAACCCTAGATAAGGGTAGCCACATAGCCCAATGTAGAGGTATTCTCATGGTTACTAAGGGTGCATAGACATACTCAATCAACCTAGGTCAATTAGGTGTGTCTAGTTATCCTAAGTCATCGTAAGTTTATCTCAACACTAGGTCATGCTCCTATCTTCATCTAGGGAAGAACCATGTTCAAGTATTATTTATGTTAGTCAAGTGGAATAAATTTGGAAAGGTGTTGGGACATGATAACTACAACATAGTATCCTCATGATGACCCTAGTCATCATGAAGGTACTATGCGGAAGCTGACATGTACCAACATCCTCTTGAGTTTTTCCTCAACCTGACTTATACACCTGAACTATAAAGTTGAATACTTAATAATTTATCTTAACAAGGTTTGATTGCAGTAACCCTATTGGATAACTAGACCCAATTAATTGTCAAGGTTCCATGTAAGAACTGCATTAAAACTGGGTTGCAACTAAATCTTCACCCTAACTCTTCCATATGTTATTTTCTCTTATTATCAACATACCGATTTAAGATTGTATAATAGGTCCAACACACTTATCTGTGTTGGATTGGCTTACTCACTTACACCGACTCAATCTTATGTAAGTTATGAGCACCTTTTTATAATTTTAGACTTCATTGAAAGAAGTCTAATCCTTTCAATTTTGTTTCATTATTCACATTAGTTAAAAGATTACTTGCATAGTAGACATCTATCTATTATCTTTTAAGTGAGTTAATGTACGTTAGTACCCCATTGGCAAATTATAGTTTTCACTTCAAGTTTCATTCTAACCCAAACATATGATTTAATTAGAATAATAGAGATATATTCTGTTATCAAAGGGAGAATGTCAAATTGAAAAGTTGCATATTTATAAGGGAGGGTGGTTTATCATACTTCCCCATTCCCTATTCATTTTAAAATCAGCCAAGAGAGTATAACACACACTTTATAAAATATATAATATTTTGAGAACATTCCACACATGGACAATAAAAGGAAGTACATCAAGTACATTACATCCCAACAACCTTTATTTATTAAGAGGATACATACTTTTACAACTCAAACACTTCAGACATTTCCAATGTCAAACAAAGATAACATAGTCAATTCAAATACAACTTTCCTTTCCATCAAATACATTTCAATAAAGATTCACATTTCATCATAAAAAGATCCAGCCACTTTGATAAAAAAAAGTAACATCCTAAAAGATCTTTTCTCCTTTCCTCAGTTATGAAGTCCATTTGCAAAAATTGCTAGCACAAGTCAGTTCATTTAACTGAGCATGATAAACACTATACATTAAAAATGATGTGCTTTTAGCTAATTGTTCCATAAAAAGAACTCTGCTATTTTAGGAACAGTCTTGAGCAATACAGAAAGTTATTACCAAAAGAAATTACAACTCACAAAACAAAGAAGTAGATCAAAAGAGATATTTCCAAAACATGAGTAAGGTTAATTCCTAGAACTTAACCGTGTAAATTATTTATGCCACTGTCCTTAATAAAAGAATGTAAATAATAGTATTTTTGAAAAGAATGCATCAATCAAACTCTTCTAATGTTTCCTTACCTTATTACCTTACAAGGTCACTCATTCAGTGAAACCTTTTAAACAAAAGAGGATAACTTTTCTCTCTATCCTTTGGGCATACATAATCAATAATTCATTCTAACAATATTCTCCATCATGCATTTCTTGTTCATAAAATTCATCCTAATTATAAGATGCCACAAAATCAATGATATAACATAAGATGTAGTTTAGGATTCTGCAACCGTCCTAACTTACATTGAGCCTCATAATTGAGTAGCAAAATTCTTACATAACATTAGGATTCTTTAACAGTAAAGTCATAAACACTACAATATGCCCAAATTGGGAATAAGAACTTACAACAGTCAATTGAAGTTTCATTCCATCCCCAAAATGATTCTACATCAGCATCTAATAACAGAGAAAGAGATAATTTAGAGTAATTTTAACTTCAAACAGTCAGATCAAACCCTCTAAGTAATTTATTCGACAAACATGTTTCATCCAACAAAATCAGCTACAACTGAATTACCTAGCAATGTTTCGAAAACCATATCAATTAGATAACCAAGAAATGGTGTGCAATACATACCAGATAAAGACAACATCTTCTCAAGATGAGACACAAGTTGATAAGAAAAGAGGAGAGGAAGAAAAACCACTTCCATTTCCCTAAGATTAACTAAATGAGGTTCATAAGATCCAATCAACCAAATTTTCATAGTCATTCCTATAGGAGTCACAGCAAATTCCAAATAGCTAGTATATCAGGGCCCCATTCGATTAAACAATGACCCATGAAAATGAAGAATGAAGAGTAAAACTCTTCAACACATCATACTAATCAAGATTGTAGATATAATAGCCACAAATACCTTAGCATGAAATATCCCATCTTCCTGAGCTCACAAGAATGATAAAGTAAATCACAAATAAGAAGACAACTTCAACCACATCTCTAAACCATCCAAAGGGAAGAAATAACAAAATGGAAAAATATTAAATGAACCAAAGGTATCTTCACATAAGATAAGCCTGAAACAAAAGTGCTTGAACACTTCCCACAATACAAGACTGAAACAAAAGTGTTGATATAATCACACAAGACAAGACGGTAACAAAAATAAGGAGGACTGAACTAATGCCTCCCATCAATTGAACAATTGCTTAATACTACCAAACATTAGATGGGTTAACAAACATTTCAAGTCATGAACACTACCATGTTACCATTCCAAGATCACAAAGGAGCTTACCCTTGCAAGAAACCAATGGCAAAATTTCATAAGTTATTCTAAGATCAACAAGAGATGAAACCTAATGACCATTATTCCTTATAACTATGCCCAAAAATAAATCACTACAACATTTTTTTCCATATGTGGAAATCACTCAAAGATTTCCTTTTTCACATAAAAAAATTTGATAACAATTGGTTAAACAACACTTACCACGAAACCCATTCAAGTAAAACCCATAAACCAAATCACACTCAAAATAAGAATCCTTTCACTTTTTTCACTTTAATGTGTTCCAACAATCCTTCAAGGAACATATTAAAAAACGTAAAGGATAGATTCCCAAATTATCTGAACAAATACCATGTGCGTTAGCTACTACATTACTGGGTAATACCCAAAAGTCTTTTCACAGAAGTGAAACAAAACTGCAATAACCTGTTCCATGATTTTAAATAGCTAAGTAGATCACAACATAAACAACCCAAATAGAGCTTCAACAACTTCAACTATCAACAGTAGTTCACACAGTCAAATATCATGTTGAAACCATAAACCATCAACATAATCTCTCACAGAATATCAAGGGAATAACAACTTAAACTTTTAAAATGAGTACACATAGAAAAAACCCACTTCGAGAGTTAAAAATATTTCAACACATCAAACCCTTACAACATTTAGATAGGGTTGATTCTCATTCTCAAAACAATCTCATACTCACAACAAAAAGAGATCAAATTAATATGCAAACAAAACCATATCATCCTAAGATAGAGTAGATTTTTTTTTTTATTAATCACTTAAATAAAAGTCAAAACTATTTAATGAGTAGAGCCTATCATGCTTGATAGAGATTCTTCCTAATTTGTAGAAGATTTCCAATTCAAAACTCCAATAACCTCTTCTTCTCCACGCAACGTCAACCCACCTCAAATCTTACTGCTTCTTCTTATAACTTCCACTGAGTCCAAAATAGCCCAAGAATGAAAAAATAATAGTAATACCCAAAATAAAATTGCTTATTTCAAAGAATCAAAAAACCCCATGTAGAGCCAAAGCTCAAAATGAACTGAAAGACCAAAACAACCCATGCCAAGAAACCCACCATTCATTTTCTCACTAGGTGGTTTCCTTCACTAAAAATGAATTTATTAAATGTGAAGGACTAACTAGCTCCCTCCTAATTCTCCCATGCCACTAACCAGATATCTTTGGCGATGTCTATTTTCATATTTTGTATGTAATGTAACTTGGTTGTGATCCCAACTAATCATTCCCCAAAATTATTGCACTTCTACCAAAGTTAGAAGTTCTTCATAAAAAAACCAAAATCAATTCCATTTAATGTCCATGAAAAAAAGATGCCACCAAAGATGCAAATTGCTATGTAATCGAAAGGTACCCATTAGGTTAGAAAATCATCCTAGGTTCTTAGGTAAGTCTATAGTTACCTTAGGTTGCATTCCAACTTAATAAACATAGAACACTGCAACTTAGATTAGATTTACCCTTAGGATATGATATTAACCTTAGTTTTTTATGATTAGGTCTAAGGTCCTTATACACCACTTAGTGCCTTAACAATAGTAAGAAGACCCAGACCTATCATTAAAAATCCTGATGCTAAGTAGGGATCCCGGAAGAAGGGTCCTTCACAACTGTAACCAGATCAAGGCCCATTCCAGCTTCATATTTCTTTTCAGAATGCCAAGGAAAAGAAGACAAAAAAAAGTAATAAGAACTAAAGCATACCTTGGATCAATGGAATTGAACAAAAGTGTTGTTGTTTACACAAAATTAGTTATGTACAACAACAATACAAGTTCATCATCTTTAAAAGTGAATTTAAGCTAAACAAATAGATGACCAATGGCCTCATTTTCAAGCAAGCAAAAAATCATGACAGAGTGAACCTTTTCAACAATGATTCATTATCCAATGCAAAAATGATTTTCAAAAAGTCATAAGAGTACACCTTCCTAAGACAAATCACATATTAATGTTCACATAGTCAAGAGTGGAAGTCATTATAGTAATAGTCATGCCAGAGATGTTATAGTATATTCATATTTTTCAAGGATGTGTTACTATTGATGGTGTCATCTTCAAAGTTATAAGTCATGATTTGTTTGTGTGTAATCAATGTTACAAAGTGGTTTGGTCTGAGTAATACGTTTTTAAAAGTATGAAGTCATGTTGTTATATCAAATGAATAAATTTTTCCATTGTCTCGGTCAGTTATGCAAACCAAGTTGTGTATGCACCAAGTCTAAACATAAGGTCTTGTTGATCTATCAAGATTTTTGTGTTATGATGAGTCAAGTGTAAAGAAAGAAGTAATTTCTCTAATGAGTCTTAATTATCTATAAAGTCTATCATGTCATGTTGTCAAGATATGAGAAGTGTCATTGGGTGAAGTATGTCCTTGGTATGAGTCAGTGATCCGTGTTGAAGTAAAGAGATAAAGGTTTATAATGCATATCAAGGTGATAAGTCTTGATACTTGAAGCAAATCAAAATTTTGGAATGCATTCATAGTGTTGTCATGCATAGATTCCTCAAAGAGAAAGTTTCTCCAAGTGTTTATAGATATTTTGGTGTTAGTTTGAATTTATTAATCCATAGAATAAGTGTTTTGTTACAAAAGGACTCTTCTCAGGCTCTATGAAAATCCTAACCTAGGGTTTATGAGAAAAATTCCATAAATGGAGATGGAGTGAATATAATATTATGAAATTTTCACCATATGTTCTTAACATAATAATAAGAGAGATTTGAAATTTTCAGGTAGTTCTGAAATTGTAACGATGCTAATTTTTCTTAGAAGTCCTAGACCGTGCATAAGGAGACCTTGTTTAAAGGAAAAAAATTCAAACTAGGTAGAATTCTTTCAAATACATGCTACAATGTTAATTAGATAGGTGTAATGGGAAAAAGGGTACTCAAAATAGGTAAGTTTTCTCTGTGAAAGTGAATACATCAAAATTTAGGTGTGAATTCCTCATGAAGTATGGCTAGAAGCATGTGTGAGTAGAATGAAGAAGTGAAAGTAGTATAGAGGATGTCTTGATGTTTTACAAAATTGATCAAACATGAATAAGGATACACATAATTTTAAAAGGTTCTAGGAAATTGTGTAAGGACATATATCTATGGATTTTTTTTCTAAATGCAATCAAGAAGTAACAAGGAAGAGTGATCTATGAATGAGCAAATAGTGTGCTCCAGGTATGATCATGAGCTGAGTGGGCCTGCAAGTAAGTTTTTGAACCTTGAATTATGGTTAAGTGTATCAAGAGGAGTTATTCTTGTCTCTTAATATATTTCAACATAATTTAGGGGTTTAACTTATTATCAATAGTGTTCAAGAAGGACATAAGTGAGCTATTTGAGTCTGTACAAGTGTAAAATGATGGTTACGTATCAGAAGGAGTATCATTAGTAGGTAAATAAGATAACTACATGATTTTAAAGTTATTTAGACATGGAATAAAGAGTTGGGTCCTAGTGAATATGTTTTGAAAAAATGTAAGGGAATCATCAAACTGAGGTATGTTTATTTCATTCATGGAGATGTTACAGTTATATGAGAACAAATAGGTGTTTTAAATTGAAAAACCAAGGTTTCTTAGTGTGATGGGTTATGTTGTGAAGTATTCTTAATGCTCAGTGATGATATAACAAGGTAAATGGAAACAAAATTTTATATCTGTCTATCATAATGAGGATAAGACCATTATTTTATAACTTAAGTGTTAATGGAAATCAAGAATTTGAGGCTACAGGTCGATCAACGGAAAAGTAAGCTTGTATCCATCTTGTGTCAGATATAGAAGATGTTGATAATTTTTAGAGAAGTTTGCATAGTAATGTGAAGGGTTTAATCATGTGAGTATGTGGTCACACAAATCCTATTTTGGTACTACAATCCAAGATGCTTCATGTTAGGGCTCTTTGTATGTCTACTATGTGTCAAAATGTCATGACACGGGATTGTAAATGAATCTTCAATGCAGGGAGACTCTTTTGTCATAAATTCAATTGAACAAGGTATCAAGAAGGTGAGAATGATATATTGATTTTGTTTTAAGGGTCTATATGAAGGTTTTCCTACTTGATTCAATCACACATGATATTAAATGTATCAAAATAGCATCCTACATGTTGGTAGGGTGGTGCCTAAGGAAGGGAGAGAAAGATTTTGCGCTCAATATCATGAGAAAGGTGACAAGTTATTGGGTACAGATAAGAGTGATGCAAGATATAATTGGTTGATTATTTTCTTCTTGAGTGATGGTTTCTTCTTGAAAAGATGGTGTATGTCTGTGAAGTGAATAAATTGATGTGTTACTAGTGTATAGAGATCTCCAAGACATGGGAGCTATTTTTTAATCTATTTAGGTGTATAAGGTGCTTAGAAGGAAATGTGTGGAAAAAAAAATCATGTTTGCAGGTATATTGAGAAAGAAGAAGGTCATATGATGAAGTAACCTACATCATACATGCAAATAAGGCTTCAAAAAATTGAAGCATTGATTCAGGGAAAAGGAAATATACTTTATCCATCTATATGGAAAGTGATAAGGGTAAGAAGTATTAAATTTGTATTTGTCTAGCTAAATAAATGGTATGTCGTTAGCCTAGGGGAGTGATAAGTTGAAATTTCATGTTGTATTTGAGTTTGTAGAGCAGTGAAAATTTAGTACAAAATGTACTCAAAATTCATATTACGGAACTTTGTCCTCAGGTTGTATGGGACAAGATATGAAAGAGTTACAGAAAAATATGAGCCTTGGCAAGCTGAGATATGTCAAGAATGATGTAAGTTTTAAGTTCTTAACTCAGAAGTCATAATTCTTAGCATATGAATGATTTATGTATATCTTCCAAGGACTGCTACACTACTCTCATAGGTTGAAAAAGGTCAAAAATAGGGTATAAGGAAGGAATAATAGGTTTATGAGTCCAAATTGTGAATTTTGTGTGATTTTTTTCACTCAACAATAAGGAAAGATGATGTTTTATCCCCTTTTTATCATTTTTGTAATTTTTAAGTTCATGTACGCTTCTTCTCAGGGGGAGTTAAGTGGTTTCTAACTGAGAAATGAAGTCAAAAATACTATTTAGAGAAGAAAAAAATATTGTGAGCCAAATTTAATGATTTTGGTTGATGTTTTCAACCAAGAGGTGGTATATGAATATGAGAAATATGAAGATAATGTAAGTACATGTATGATTTGTCATTAATGTAAAAAGGGGGAGAAGATTATGTAGTTTTCCATCAATGACAAAGGGGGAGATTGTTATCATGTTGAGTTCAAGGTGTCATCATTGATGTAAAATCTTGTTAGTGACAAAAAAAATGATGAATTAGTGTTATATAAAACTTAGTATGATGATGACATGGTGTTGGAGTGATGACATGAGTTGATTCAGTGAGATTGGATTGGTCTAGCACAGATGTAAAGCCTAGTCAGGTGATATAGCTAGCCTAGGTGATGGAGCATGGTGGTTTGAGTTTCTTAGTAGATTAAGGTGCATGGTAGTATTATGGAGAGCATATTTAGAGAGTGTTTAGTAACTCACATGATTTTTAGGATGTAGGTACAAGTTGAAAAACTAGTTGCTGTTACTCATCTAGACCTGGCCTAGGTGCTTAGAGGCATGAGGATGAGTTGTAGAACTATGTAAGATCATGGAAGAATTCATGGATATAATGCAATTTTTTATATGTATGTTAAGGCATTTTAGATATGTGTCATGATGAGTTATAGTGTTTGTTTAGTTGACCCCAACCTAAACCATGCAAAACCCAAGGGCTAATCACGCAAATGATATGGGTTGAGAAGATGGAGAGCTATTTTAGCTATGTTGATGATTGGAGATGGTGAAAAGGGGTTTCATAGAGGTGGGAGAAAAATTTGGAGTCATTCAAAAGAATATTTTACAAGGTATATTTTTTTTTGTGAAACGTGGTCAAGAAGAAGGTGATTTCCAGCTCGAATTGCACTTTTTGATGCTCACCATGAGCTATGTAATTTTCATGGAACCTTGTGGCTTTCAGGGATGATTTAATAATTTTTAATAGATTTAATTTATTTTTTTTTAAATAATGAGGTAATTTCATCATCATGTTTTTCTATACCAATGTTGATAAGGTTTCCAGAAAGGTATGATAGAGCATGTGGGGATGAGTGGACCCCACCTAAAAATATAACTTTTTGAAGAATTTTAGTTTAAGGAAATGTTTTACAAAGGATTTGCAAATTAAATTGACATTTTTTTTATTATGGGACTTTTATATTATGTCCATGATGGTTTCAGATAATGGTGATGCTTCTAAATGGAAAAGTGTGCCCTATTTATGAAAACGTATCTTAAGGCAATTTTGAGAGATGGAATTGGTTAAAGGCATTCCACTTGGAGTTGGAAGGAAACTAAATATTTTATAAAAATTATATTTAGAGATACTTTTAATGGTATAAATTTTGTTTCTTTATGATTAGGTTTGATATGTCAACCAACCATGTTTATGAAGAATAATCTTTCTTGTTTCTCAGGATAGGATTGTTATTTCTAAAAGAATGAGGTAGAGAAGACATGATATTGATTGGTTGATGCTTGATATAAGTTTTATAGTGAAGAGGGATTAATGTTTCCCTATTTAAGGAATTTTTAGGTTTTTAAATCTGCAAAAAGGGTGCAAACCAATTGATTTTTTTAAAACTTCTTTATGGACATCTTGATTTAGTGAAGAGAAAAGATGGTGTGGTTTGCACATATGGATGTTCATGAGATATAAAAATAATATATGTGATATAAAGGTATAAGTGATTAAAATTATTGGTGACATGACATATTGTATGTGTTTTTTTGTCTTCTTACATTCCAATGGTGAAGATAGGGTCTTGGAAATAACTCTTTAGTGAAGGATATGAGCCTTCATGAGTATTTTATGTGAAATTTGATTGGTGAAAGATACGTAACGACCATAGATGATATTTTTATGTAATATTTTAAATTTTTAAGAATTTAGGGATCTTATATAATAATGGTTATGTTATTTTTGGTTTTATCTCATCCAGGTAATGGGGTTTTGAGTTATTTTTATGCTTATTTGGTGCTTTTGGGGATGACTCACCTACATGTGCCCAATATGAATGTTTTTTATGAATGTTTTGGGATTTTTAAAATATTTATTGGTTGAATTGAATTTTAATTATTTACATCCTTTATGTTTTTGAGTTGGAGTGTATATAAAAGTGAAGATTGAATCCAAATTTGTATTAGTTGAGAAAGAGGGAAAAAGTGTGACCCAGTGTTAATGTGTAACAAGTATGAAGCATTTGTTTCAGATCTGATAGAGACGGAAAAAGTGAAAAGAATATTTCTATAGTACATGTGCAAGGGTTTGAAGCATAAGAATTCCATGAAAGAAGAAGAAAGAGTGAGCTAGTTTAATAAGGGTTTGATGGTGTAAGAGTTGAATATGTGATCTCCATTAGTTGTTGCAAAAACAAGACATTAGATATCTTCATATAAAGGTGGTTGATTGGGTTCTTGATCATGTTTGGGGGTTGTAGCCTCCTTTTGGAGTTAGTGCACCACTAAAATATGGGTTGGTGATCATTGTAGGGTTATTTCTCTACCAAATTAGGAGTTGGTTCTCTGTGTCACTAATTAATTTTGATTTGTGCTATAAAATAAGAATTTTCAATGGGTTTTCTTCCCCTTGAGGGTTTCTGGCTTATATCTTGTGTTATGGTGTTTCTTTCGTGGTTGTTTTTATTTGATTGACTTTTATTCACACATTAACGAATGGTTGAATGGTTCATGGTTTAAGTAAGAAAATCTGAAATTGATTAAAGTTTTGTAAGGATTGATTCACTCCCCTCTCAGTCCATTATGATTCCAATAGTCTTGATGAGGGTTTGGTGTGTTTGGATCTAAACTTGGATCATCATTAGTTGTGTGAGCAACTTATTATCAATGATCATCTATTTCCAGGTGGTTGAGTCAGTGCTTGATCACCTTAGGGAGTTGTATCCTCCTTGTGGGGTTTGTGCTCACTAAAATAGGTATTGGTGCTCCTTGTAGGGTTTTTTACCCTACTAAACTAAGCATTGGTTCTCCTTGTGAAGTTGGTGCTTCACTAAATTCCTTTATTTTAAGTGATATAAGCAAAGTTTTAGTGGGTTTTCTTCCCCTTAAGGGTTTCCTACTTACATATGGTGTTCATGTGTTGTGTATCTTGTTTCATGATTTATGATTGAATGTTGCACATCTTAATAAGCTCACATGGTTATGTATTGTTAATGGACAATTTTAATGATGATTGTATGGTTTGATAAATGAAGCAATTTTTTTTAAGATTGATTCACCCCCCTCTCAATTTCTGTGCTTCTAACACTAGGAAATATAGACATAACAAGAAAGTTTGTTTATGAAAGAATATTATAAGGTGATCTTCATATCGTGCTCTAGAAATAGCAAGCAGTGAAGTAGGGTGTTTTGAAGTATGTCTTCCATTTGTATTTTTTTTGTGGTAGACACTATTTTTGGGTTTTGTGATAATTTTTTGGATTTTTTAAGGACTTTCTAGGTTTTATGAATGTTTTGGATTTTATAGTTTTTTATAATGATTTGTATTTTCTATGTTTTCTATATTTTTTGTATTTTCTAGGTTTTTTGGATGTTTTTAGATTTTCTAGGTTTTTTATTTTTTCGTATTTTCTAGGATTTTTAAGTATTTTGAATTTTCTAGGTTTTTTGATTTTTTTAGATTTTCTAGGTTTTATAAAACTATGCACAGAAAAACAACACACCAAGATACACCCAGTGAGATTTGAAAACATATAAGGGAAAAATCCCACACATATATACAAACATAATACAAGTCAGATCAAGGCAAAGAGGGATATATTCCATAAGATTACGAACCCAAGCTAATGAAAAGGTAGGAACGAGTGATCATACCCCCATGTGTGAGGTGGTTTTGAATAAATCCATCCTCATATGGTTCCGGAAACTAGTTTTCACCAAATTACATTCCCAAGGTGCCATAATTAGATCGTTTTCACATGTGGAAAATTTTATTTATCTTTACTATTTTTTGATTTGTTCTAATTTTTTAAATTTTTGTATGTTTTTTTGTTTTTTGAAAAAACCCTAAGCTTATGTGCATAAGATCTTGATATGCATGAAATTCATAGGATCTCGAATCTTGGAACCATTAGGGTGAGTGATATTATAATCTCCTAAACCAAATTTGGCCACTATAATATATGGTTGTAACTAGTTAGGATCAAATTTTCCTATATTTTTATGTTCCTTGGTGGTATTGAACTGGTTTTCTTTGACAACAAGATGTTTGACCTCAAATTCATGAGAAATAATGTGATTTTTGTAACTAGCATGGATTTAATTCTGATATACTTTGAGGTGATCCAATGTATGGAGGATTTTTTGATCAAACAACTCGAGCTCTTCCAGTTTAGCTACTCTGTATTCCTCTTCATTAACTAGATAATATTATAAGGATTTATTAGGGGAATATATATCTCTAAGGGAATAATAGATTCAAATCCAAAAACAAGAGAGTATGGAGTTTCACATGTAGGCATGTGGATGGAAGTATGGCAAGCTCATAAGGCATGATGGATTCAGAGGTGCCAATTAACGCCTATTTTATTGACCAACTTTTCCATAATGTGAACATGCATTTTTCGTGGCCTCAGCTTTCCCATTACATTGAGTTTAATTAGGGATAGACAACTTTTGATGAATCTTAAATCATTGAAAAAGGGTCTGTTATCCAAAATAAGCCCCTTGCTTATTTTGTCTAACTCCCCTTCATTTCTACCTTCCTTGTGCCTCAGTCAATTTTTTTCACTTTACAGGCACTCAATTTTTTTTGGAAATGGTTTCATTGGAAAGGGAATCTTATCAGATTTCCAGAAAGGTAAAATTTTGCCTCTAACTTCTTGTATTTTTTAAGTTATGGCTCGGTGGAGTTTGGGAGGGAAATTTTCCCATGGGAGGTCCACCGGCGAATCAGAATGTGCCATGTCAGCGGTGGAATGGTGGGAGGTGGGGGGAAATTTAAAAAATTTCCAAGTTTTGGCTTGGCACACAAAAGGAATTTTTTGACGCGAAGGCCCGCCAGCCAATAGGAGGAGGCCACATGTCCTCGGGGTCATCGGAGATCAGAGCGGTGGGAGAAAGTTGGTAAAATTTCCAAAGTTGGCGTGAAGGGGATATCTCGGCCCGAAAGCCCACCAACGAATCACAACCTATCACATGTCCTTAGAGCATCATAAGGTGGAGGGGTGGAAGGAAATTTTCCTTTTTTCTAAAATATGGAAAATAATTGAATGGAAACCTGCCTGCGATGGCCTGCACCAATCAGAGCATGCCATGTGTCCATGTGGCCAGTGAAAACCTTAAGGCGGGCCTGCAAAGGAGAAAGAGCTTATTCAGGCCCGAGCTAATAACAAGGTGCCACATGTACCATTCAAGGAAATGGTCAGAGTGAAAGGAAAATTTGGAAGCGTGCCCCCGAGGGCCAATAAGAACACGCCACGTGTCCTTCGAAGCGTCAGGCCGACGGAGAGTTTTTGGAAATTTTTCCAAAGACTGAAAAGGAATAAAAAGGTAAAGGGAAGGCCCATGACCAATCAAAAGGTGCCACATGGCATCGGACCGGTTGGGAGGTGGAGCTTTCTAGGTCATTTTCCCCAAAGTCAAAAAGAGGGAAAATTTTAAATTTCGAGTCTGCCAAAACTCAATTTTGCCCTAGTTTTGTCCTAAATCTTCAGAAGGGCATAGCTTTTGATCTAGAGCTCAGATTTCTACGTTATTGGTGGCGTTGGAAAGATGGTGAAATTATCTACACGTTAGAGGGTTTAATTTTTTGTTTTGGTGGGGTTTGGAGAGAGAAAATAAAAAACACCTCTGGCATGGGAAGGAGAATAGAACTGACGTTTCAACTACCATTTTAAATGAAGTATGGCTCTCATTCTTCTCCCAGCATGGTCAAAAACATTGGGGAATGAAATTTTGAGGGTGCCCATGCTATTTTAATGCAATTTGGTTGGTGGTTGAAGCATCCTTTCACATTTTCCCACCTTTCTCCTTCCCGAGCTCAAATTTTCACCATTAAAAGCCAGATTTGGCTCATTTTGTAAAGGTTGGACATTTTTATGTTTTGCAGATTCCCCCTTTCACCTTGGAAAGTGATTTTGTGGAATATTAGACCTCTTCTAGGAATGCAACATGTTTTCTACCTCTCTGTTGTTGTAATGCATGTATTCTTCACTTTGGAAATGACATTGCAAGCTTTGTGAATGAGTTTTCAGTCCTCTTCTTGTGTTGTTTGCTTCATTTCTGGTCTTTCATTACATTTTCATCAATTTGTGTATGGTATTTTTTGCATTTCTGTGATCTGTGTCAATTTACAGAAGTAAATGTTCACCACTCCTTTGGTGTATCACCTTGTTAGTCTTAGTTTTATTTCTTTTGCATCTTTCATCTCTGTCCCCTTGAAATTTAGAGTAGGATTTTGAGTGTAAGCCTCTGTAATTTTCAAGAAATACATCTGATTAGAGGAGTTGAGGAACTAGCCTCTAATATGGAGATTCTTTTCGCATTTGTACAAGTCCCACACTTGGGGAAAAGATTCAATGTTGTGCAATCACACTGGATGTCCATTATCAAACTAGAAATCTGATAAACATCCAGGGGTGCTGCTGATTTGCATTAATAGTTTTTACATGCCTGGTGGGACCTTAGAGGTCTTCATATTCATTGTAACAAAGTCGATGTGCATTTGTTGCAAGTTTCTTTCTTGAAAAGAGCCCTGATATGCACATCTGACGACTCCAAAAGATAAAATCAACTGGTTTTAGCAGTCATAGTCTAAAAATTCATGGGAAGAATCAACACAAGGTCAAGAGCTAGAGAATAAGGGTTGTTTGAATATTTACAACTATCTCCTAGAAGAAGGCATGAGAGGAAGGAGGATCCAAAGGTCTCCATCTCCACCAAACAAAACTCTATCAACTCCTCGACCTTCTAGACCTTTAACTCAATCAACAAGGGTTCTCAGGCCAATCAGAATGACACAACAAAACCCTTATGTCAACTTCACTAGTAGCAACACCACTTGCTCTCAATGGAACAAAATCTAGTTCCAGTTGCAACATTGAAGAACATTCCATATTTCACTAGAGAAAATTAGACCACTCCTAGTGATCATGTCAAAGACATTTCTAATGTTTGTGCAATCCATGAGATTGTTGAGATGCAAATTGCTATCAAATTACTGACATCTTCATTCAAAGGGAAAGCATTGCAATGGTTTAGGAGCCTTGGGGTTGGTTCTATCCAAAATTGGAACCAGTTATGCATAGCTCTCCATGAGCAGTTTGGAGAAAAGGGAGATAACTTATCTCTATTGGAACAATTGACAACCATCAAGAGAGCTCCCAATGAGCAGCTAATAGAATTCGACTTCAGATTTCAAAGGACTTGGGATAGAATTCAAGTGGCAGTAAGGCCAATAGCTAAAGGTGTTTTTCTATACTATCTCAAATCTTTAAATTATGATATTTCTATGTTAATTCAATCCATGGGAGGTATCACTATACTTGCTAGCTTATAACATTGCCATTAGGGCTGAAAATTGTCTGATTCAAGCTGACAAACTAGCTCCAAGGCCTCCCATGCCCTTGTATCCAATATTAGAAAGTCTAAGCACTAGTTAAGCACCTACTATAGCTCATATCCCCTCTCCTAGAAATCAGAGTTCAAATGAAACTTCTACTTCATCCTCTAGTGCCTCAAATGAACTTCAAGAAGTCATGAAACAATTGCAAAATTTAGGCAATGAGCTGGTTACACTCAAGAGGCATCAAGCCCAAAGTTTTAGACCTTCTTATTAGCCTCAAGCTCAACCTAATAGGAAACCATATCAGCCTAATAGACCACCCAATCTAGCTGCAAATCAAAATCAAGCAAGGCCTCCTACTAATAGACCATTTCAGCCCTATAATCCCAATGTTGCATCTGCCTCTAAAGCCTTAGTGCCAATGTAAAATAATATAGCTCAAGAGTATGAATGGTGTTTCCCATACAATGAACCTCACAACCAATCTATGTGCTTCAATGGTGCCTTGAACCAAGCCTTGATGGTGACAACAAATGGCGTAGAGGGTGAGGTGAGTCAAGAAACAAACCAACAACAAGGAACATCCTCAGTAAAATGCAGCTTCAAATGAGACTACACTTGTGAACTGGCAAGATGAGGATTTTTGTGGCATGAATCAAACAATGTCTCAAAATTTGGTAGCCAATACAAGGTCAAAGAAAAGGAATATTGGTGAAGGGTAGTCATTGGCTCCAGGTGATACACAACCTTCCATCACTCCACAAGGTGTTGGCAAGAAAAATGTAGTTCCAAACATGTAAGGACAACCCAAGCCACCTTCTAGACCAGCTCAAATGCCATCTGTTTCTGTCCATGTGCAAGAAAAGAATGTGTAAGCTAGGGGGCAGAAAAGATATGGTTGATCCCCATTCAGCATCATTGATCAGATGAAGAAGACAAATGTGAATATATCAACATGTGGGAATCATTATCCATCCTAGGCCAAAGGGATCTACTACAAGCTGCCATGAAGAATTGGTCAACTTCAAATCAGTACAAGTTCATATGCAAGAGAAGGTACTCACAAATTCTACTCAGCCTGACAGGGAATCATGGAGGATAACAAGGTAAAGTCTTGAAACCTCCTCCATTCTATGTTTCATTGATCATTGGGGATAAACTAGTACAAAATTACATGATTGATTCTGGAGCAAGTAGTTCTGTAATGCCCAAGAAAATAGCTGATCAACTGGGTCTCCAATATGAAGTCATATCCAAAGGGGTAGTGCAATTAGATGGAACAACAGTAATAACAGTGGGAGTGATCAAAGATTTGAATCTTACTTTACATGCATGCCCCAATGTTACTGTGTTGCAAGATGTGTCAATGATAGATTTACCACCACTTTTTTCCCTATGCTTGTCAAGGGATTTCACAGCTAGAATTAGAGGCTACTTATATGTTGATTGGTCAAACATGTTGTTTAGAACAAGATACAGAACTAAGGCCATAATTAGGTCTGAACCTATTGCAAACTTCCATATTGAGCCTCATACTCCAAGTCAAATCAATACCAACTGTTCAACATTTGATCAAGAGGATTATCCAAGCATAGATGAAGCTGACACCAAAGTTAGAAACATCCCAGATTTGACTCTTGATGAATGGGCAAGCAAGGTACATGCTTTTGATCCCTACCAAGAAATAGAAGAATCTGAGCTAGGAGTCTATTGCATACATGAAGAAAATCAGCCTATTCCTAACATCTCCAAGCTATACCATAAGGATGACAACGAGGTATGACAACTATTCTTTGATGGATCAAGAAGTATACGAGGTGTAGGAGGGGGAGCTATGCTTGTTTCACCTCAAGGCATAAAATATTATTCAGCTTTTAGATTTCATTTTACATGTTCTAATAACACTGCTGAATATGAAGCTCTGATACAAGGATTGCATTAGTCAATCAAGAGAGATATAAAAAACCTACAAGTCTTTGGTGATAATGAGCTGATTGTCAACCAAGTTAAAGGGCAACATGCTACCAAAAATGACCTATCTCAAATGTTATAAGAATAGGGTGTGGGACCTCATTGAAGATTTTGAAAGCTTTGGCATCAATTCCATCCCTAGGAAAGAAAACCAAGCTGTTGACAGGCTTGCAGCAGTTGGAGCAGCTTTTGATGTGGTTGAAAGTATCAAGGAAGAAAAAGTATAGCCAAGCATTCATGTGATTGTGAGGCCATCAGTGCCAGACAATAATGTAAGTTGGCAGGTGTTTGAAAATGATCAACAAATCATCAATTTCTTGCAAGAAGAAGTTGAGTTCTCAGCCAAGAATCAAGAAAAATTAGAACAAGAGTATGGTGATCAAGTAGTGCAGCTGAGAACCAACAAACTGCCAAAGGGGCTTGTCACCTTGGAGTCTAGTCTTTAATCCTAATAATCAATTTAGGAAGGAGAAAGAAACATATCCAAGTCAAGGGAGAAGATTCAGTGCCCATCTTGGTTGGAGAAGGCAAGTCACTTCAAATTGGTAAAGTGAAAACCGAGCAAGAAAGGTATGAGTTCATGTAACTTTGCCAAGAATTCCCAGACATATTTTCTTGGAGCTATGAAGACTTGAAGGGTTTCAATTCCAAGCTAGCTCAGCATACAATTGAATTGGATCTAAGTGCTAAGCCCATCAGGCAAAAACAAAGGCCAGTAAATCCACACATGGAGCTTCTCATGAAGAAGGAATTGAATAAGTTGATAGAGGCAAGTATCATATTTCCCATCAAGCATTCTAGTTGGGTAGCAAACTTAGTTCCAGTTAGAAAGAAGAGTGGGGAAATAAGGTTGTGTGTAGACTTCAGAGATTTGAATAGAGCATCTCTCAAGGATCATTACCCACTTCCTTCTATGGAGCAGATTTTACAAGTTGTTGCTGGCTCTGAGAGGTTTTCATTGCTAGATGGTTATTCAAGGTATAATCGGATCATGGTAAAGGAGGATGATCAGTTCAAAACAGCCTTCACCACCAAATGGGGAACTTAGGCATATAGAAAAATTCCATTTGGGTTGTCCAACACTGGAGCTACCTTCCAAAGGGCACTGGATATGGCATTCAAGGGGTTGATCAATAAGATAGTGCTGGTATACTCTTGATGATATTACTGTTTTTTCTAAAAGTACAACAGATCATCTCTTTTATTTGAGGCAAGTGTTCTAAAGATGTAGAATATTTGGGGTATCCTTGAACCCCAAGAAATGTACTTTTCCTAGCTCATGAAGGAAAGCTCCTTGGCCACATTGTTTCCAAAGAAGGATTAGTAATTGATCTAGAGAGGGATTGAAGCCATAAGAGCACTGCCATTACCAAGTCATAAGAAGGCCCTTCAAAGTTTTTTGGGTAGGATCAATTTTGTTCAGAGGTTTGTTCCATATTTATGCAGCCCTTGTCAAGCCAATAACCATGATGTTAAAGAAAAGAATGGTTTTCAAATGGACAACAAGAAGGTAAGGCAAGTTTTGAGGCAATCAAAGATGCCATTTCACAAGCTCCAAATCTCATCAACCCAGATTTCTCCAAGGATTTTATTCTTTATGCATTTGGAGGTGATGATACAATCTCTGCAATTTTGGTACAATAGAACAAAGAAAATGCAGAGCAGCCAATTTCTTTCTTTAGCCAAAGCCTGGAGGACTATGAGGTGAGATATTCTTTCATTGAGAAGTAAGTTCTTGTAGTGATTAGGAGCTTGAAGAAATTTAAGCATCTAGTTTCAAACAACAAGGTTCAACTATTGGTTTCTCATGTGGGAGTTAAGGACTTCCTCCTCAACAAAGACTTAAATGAAAAACATGTAGGGTGGATTACTCGTGTCATGGAGTATGACATTGAGATCAAAGTCACCAAGCTGGTCCGAGGAAAGGGATTATGTGAACAACTTGTCTTGAGCAAATCAATGGAAGCAAGCAATGGGAAAGATGTTGTTTTGGTGCTACAAGACAACCAAGAAAAAAGAAACATTCAAGAAGAGAATGATGGCATCCTCACTCCTTGTTGGGCCCAAGACATAATGCACTTCCTACACACAGGCCTATTCCCTCCAGAGATGAAAAAAACCAAGAGAAGAAACTTCAAATTGTAGGATGTCCCATATGACACTTGTTGATGGTGTTTTGTTCAAGAAAGATGTAAATGGAGTGCTTCTGAGATGTATTGAGACAAATCAAATTAATAGAATATTGGAAGAGTTCCATGGTGGGACAACTGGAGGTCATTTTACTCCAAGGGTGACAGCCCTCAAGATCATGAAGGCTGGCTATTATTGGCCCAAGGTATTCAGTGATTGTTATGAATGGATCAAGAGGTGCAAGAAATGTGCATTCTTCATAGGCAAGGAGAGGTTAGCAGCCCTTCCATTGCACCCAATTTCAGTTGACCAACCATTCATGCAATGGGGTTTGGACTTCATTGGAGTCATTAACCCAAACTCAAGACAAGGACACAAGTGGATTCTAACAGCCACATATTACTTCACCGAATGGACTGAGGCAGTGACACTTAAAAGAAGAAAATGAATATAACATTCTAGACTTCTATGAAGGGATAGTAACCAGATTTGGTATACCTACCACTATAATATCAGATAATGCTTTGGCATTCATAGGATCAAAGGTGACTGAATGGGCTGTCAAAAACGGGATTTATCTGAGCACTTCATCAAATTATTACCCTCAAGACAATGGCCAAACTAAGTCTACCAATAAGAACTTGTTAAGGATCATCAAGAGGACCCTTGATGAAAATCAAAGAACTTAGCATACTAAACTGAAATCAGCCTTGTGGGCTGATAGGATAACTCCCAAGAGGTCCACAGGTAACTCTCCATTCAGGCTTGTTTATGGAAGAGAGGTAATTTTGCCCATGTCACTTGAGTTGCCAACATTGGAACTCATGAAACAATTGCAGTTGTTGGAGTTTGAACCCGTGGAGGTTAGATATGCAGAGTTAATGGAGCTCCAAGAAATCAGAGAACATGCAGCCCAAACAACGGAGAAGGATCAAGCCTTGATCAAGAGAACTTTTGATAGGAAGGCTAAGGCTAGGACCTTCCAAGTTGGGGATCTAGTGTTCAAATGGGATGTAGAACGAGTAAAGATAGGAAGGCATTAAAATTTTGATGCCATTTGGAGTGGCCCCTACATGATCACAAAGTGTAAGAACAACAATGCCTTCTAATTGTCTACATTGGATGGCGAAGAACTGAAGATTCTAGTTAATGGAATCCATCTAAAGCATTGCTACTAGAAGGGAAAATCTCCACCTTGTACATATTAGCTTAGATTTTTATTCCTCCAAGTGCTTGTGCACATTGTTTTGTTGTAGCTTAGTTTCCATTTTCCTAAGTGCTTTGGCATAAGCTTGCTATCCCAGAAATGCATTTTTTGCAGGCCATGTTCCAAATCAGATGATGTTCTACTCTCACAATCTTCCTCCTTGTAATTCTCTAATCAGTTGGGGGTACCAAGTAGTAGAATTTGATGACTCCATGCCTAATGGATTGCTTCAGGAAACTGGTAACTTCATCCAACAGGCAGATGACCCCTCTGAGTTGCCAAAATTGTTATCCAAAATAAGCCTCTTGCTTATTTTGTCTAACTCCCTTTCATTTCTACCTTCCTTTTGCCTCAATCAATTTTTTTCACTTTACAGGAACTCAATTTTTTTTGGAAATGGTTTCATTGGAAAGGGAATCTTATCATCTTTCCAGAAAGGTAAAATTTTGCCTCTAACTTCTTGTATTTTTTAAGTTATGGCTCGGTGGAGTTTGGGAGGGAAACTTTCCCATGGGAGGTCCACCAGTGAATCAGAATGCGCCACGTTAGCGGTGGAATGGCGGGAGGCGGGGGGAAATTTAAAAAATTTCCAAGTATTTGTGGGGCACACAAAAGGAATTTTTTAGCCTGAAGGCCAGCCAGCCAATAGGAGGAGGCCACGTGTTCTCGGGGTCATCGGAGATTAGAGCGGTGGGAGAAAGTTGGCAAAATTTCCAAAGTTGGCGCAAAGGGGGATATCTCGGCCTGAAAGCCCGCCAACGAATCACAACCTACCATGTGTCCTCGGAGGATCAGAAGGCAGAGGGGTGGAAGGAAATTTTCCTTTTTGCCAAAATATGGAAAATAATTGAATGGAAGCCTACCCGCGATGGTCCGCACCAATCAGAGCATGCCAGGTGTCCATGTGGCCGGCGAAAACCTTAAGGTGGGCCCGCAGAGGAGAAAGAGCTTGTTCAAGCCTGAGCCAATGACAAGGTGCCATGTGTCCCATTTGGGGAAATGGTCAGAGTCAAAGGAAAATTCAGAAGTGTGCCCCCGAGGGCCAATAAGAACACGCCACGTGTCTTTGGAGCGTCGGGCCGATGGAGATTTTTTGGAAAATTTTCCAAAGACCAAAAAGGCATAAAAAGGTAAAGGGAAGGCCCATGACCAATCAAAAGGTGCCATGTGGCATCAAACTGGTGGGAGGTGGAAATTTTTGGGAAATTTTCTCCAAATTCAAAAAGAGGGAAAATTTTAAATTTCAGGTCCACCAAAATTCAAATTTGCCCTAGTTTTGCCCTAAATCTTCAGAAGGGCATAACTTTTGATCGAGAGCTCAGATTTCCATTTTCTTGGTGGCATTGGAAAGCTGGTGAAATTATCTACATGTTGGAGGGTTAAAATTTTGTGTTTTGGTGGGGTTTAGAGAGAAAATAAAAATGCCTCTGGCACGGGAAGGAGAACAGAACTAACGTTTCAACTACCATTTTGAATAAAGTATGGCTCACATTCTTCCTCTGGCATGGTTAAAAACATTAGGGAATGAACTTTTGAGGGTGCCCATGCTATTTTAATGCAATTTGGTTGGTGGTTGAAGCATCCTTTCATGTTTTCCTGCGTTTCTCCTTCATGAGCTCGAAATTTCACCATTAAAAGCCAGATTTGGCTCATTTTGTAAAGGTTGGACATTTTTATGTTTTGCAGACTCCCTCTTTCACCTTGGAAAGTGATTTTGTGGAATATCAGATCTCTTCTAGGAATGCAACATGTTTTCTACCTCTTTGCTGTTGTAATGCATGTATTCTTCACTTTGGAAATGATAATGCAAGCTTTGTGAATGAGTTTTCAGTCCTCTTCTTGTGTTGTTTGCTTCATTTCTGGTCTTTCATTACATTTTCATCAATTTGTGTATGGTATTTGTTGCATTTCTATGATCTGTGTGAATTTTCAGAAGTAAATGTTCACCCCTCCTTTGGTGTATCACCTTGTTAGTCTTAGTTTTATTTCTTTTGCATCTTTCATCTCTGTCCCCTTGGAATTTAGAGTAGGATTTTGAGTTTAAACCTCTGTAATTTTCAAGCAATACATCTGATCAGAGGAGTTGAGGAACCAACCTCTAATATGGAGATTCTTTTCCCATTTTTACAAGTCCCACACTTGGGGAAAAGATTCAATGTTGTGTGCAATCACACTGGATGTCTAATACCAAACTAGAAATCCGAGAGAACATCCAGGGGTGCTGCTGATTTGCACTAACATGGTCTTCACTTTCTTAATCTTGAAGGATTTACCATTGTCATAGAAAATAGTGGAGGGGATATCTTAATGAAAAAATGATGCGGGGTCATGATAAACTTGGATATCTGAGCACTGGTAACATAGGCGAAGAGGGACAACCTACACCCATTTGGTGAAGTATTTAGTTATGCGGTGATGATATGGTGTATGGCCATCAGATGAAGTAGGTGTGAGCTTACACTATAAGATCGATTCCCCTATTTAGAAAATGGCTATGATGTAGTGTTAGGGTTATAAAGATTGAGATGGGGCATGGATCAAGTTATCCATGACCTTTGGTACAAAAGACACATTTATTTACATACTAACTAGCAATCTATCTCCATAGTAGGCCAACAATAACCCATGACATAGAAGTTTCTTTGCTAGAACCATGCCACTAGTATGAGCACCATAGATTGCCTTCGTGCACCTCTTTAGCTGCTTTAATAGCTTCTTTCTCGAGTTAAGACACCATAATACAAGTCCCATTGTAGCCTCTGATGATAGAGAGTTCCCCCAACGAATGGTGTATACCATGTTATTTGCCTTGGATAATGAGAATGTTTTTTAGATTGGAAAATGTTATCAGGTGGGAAGGTACCATTTTGTAAGTAGTTATAAATATCCATGTATCAAAGGGGGAAGAGGGAACAACAAACATCACATACCAAAACATGATTATGACATATCATATAGAATGAGACCATTAAATGCTTCCACAAGGAAATGACACTTACTTTCATTATCCTATCGGCAGGCTTAAGAGTGAACTGGATTGTAGCCATGGCATCCATGCAGACTTATTTTAAACTCGGGGGATTTTCTGAAAAGAGTATTTGGACAAAACATTTTTTGAGATTGTCCACCATGTGCTTATAAGGGATAGTCTTCCCATTGTCTTTAACATTATACTCATCATTAACTTATTTAATAATGAGTTGAGAATCATTGATGACCTAAACTTGTGTAATGTTCCATTTTATGGAAATTTTGAGACCAACAATAAGGGCCTCATATTCAACAATATTATTGGCACAAGGTAAGTTAATCCTAAAATATCTTGGGATCTTATCACCTGTAAGGGTGATCAATGATAACACCTACACCTGAACCATTGAAAATTAAAAGACCCATCAAAGAAGATATCTTCCATGTGATAGACTCTTTGATGAAAACAATACACGAGCATCAGGTAAGTCAAAGACTCAGTGATTTTGTACCTAGAAAAGTGAGATTCTGGCTTTTTATCTACTAAGATTTTCCACTCGATTGCTCATTTGATCAATGTCAAACTCAGTGAGTAATATGGTGCAATTGACCATACTCAATGGTAAGAGTGGGTTTATGATAAGATATGATTTAAGAGGGTCCAAACTTTTCATATAAGATTAGTTATTGTTATTAAACATAGTAATGGTGAAGTTTTTGGAAAGTGAAAGATGAACAATTAAGCATGCCTTCTTCAATATTTGAGTAATTAAATTAAATAAGATTTTAGGGTGTGGTTCAGATAATAGATAACTCTCATCTTTGTGTTTTGTATCATACTATGCTAAGAGCGCACCTAGGGCAAATTAAGTTAGTTGAAATATATAGCAACAAAAGGGTTTTTTCTTAGGGTAGGTGGTATCAGAACATAGGTGGATTGGCCCATGTATTACTTAATTTGTGCATAACATTTTCCTAGCATTTTGGAACCACAATTGAAATCAACTATCTTTGCTAAGAAGATGGGTAAAGGAATGGCACTTATCAGACAAGTTGGGAAATGAATATGTGAATGGCTTGCATTTTTCCCTACAAGCTCCAAAGCTGCTTAAGGTTTGTGGGAGGAGGTATTTCAATAATAAATTGTAACTTTTAGTCATATCTACTTCAATTCCAATTATGGAAATAATGAATCCCAATAATGTTTCTTGATATGATACCGAACACAACATTTATTTGGATTGAGCTTGACATTTATATTACTGAAGTCCACTCAAAAATATGATGAAGGATTGTCAGGTGTTCTGCGATCTTGTTTGGCACTTTACAAAGGATATCATCCACATGTAATCCTCTACTACATCGTGCAACGTATCATGAAATATAACAGTCATGGTATGCATTAATATGTAGCTCATGCATTCTTTAGGCAAAAAGGCATGACATGATAACAAAAGGTTCCCCAAGGAGTGGTGAAAGCTTTCTTATGTTGATCATATTTAGTTATTTTGATTTAGATTGTAGCCAAAAAAACCATCCATGAGGGAGAACATTTCAATGACCTAGTAGTGGAATCAAACAATCATGTCAATATTAGCAATAGGAAAATCATCTTTGGGACATGCCTTATTAATATCCCTGAAGTATATCGTGCAAATCCTAATTCCAATTGGTTTCTTATAAATATGCACGATATTAGATATCCACTTCTGAAGTAGTCAATAGGTCTAATAAAACCTAAAGCCGACTAGTAATTTCTCAAGCTCTTCCTTGACTAGGATAGCTACATACAGATGCATTTTGCACAAGTTTTTTCTTTATTGAGATTAGAAGATTCATGAAAAATTAGGTTGTGTACAACCAATGAAGGATCTAGGCCTAACATGTTTGCATAGGACCATGTAAATACATTATTAACACTCTCTAAGGAGTATAGTAAATGGTTTTATGTTTTTTTGGATTAAGAGAGGCTCCTAGCTTGACAATATTAGGTTGTTCCTTCTATGCCAATTTTAACATACAATATTCTCTTCAACTAGTAACTTGGAACCATTCTCCATACATGCGTAAGATCAGGAAGGAGATTGAGATATTCTTTCTCTATTGGTGTTCTCATTGATATTTTCACCAATAGAATGCTCACTTATATAATCCATTTTTGATTTTTCACATTTTTTGTTTACAATTTCCTTAAAGAGGTTTTCATTATGGGACTTGGATTTTCTATTTTTTTTTGGCTTTTTGTAAAAGATGTTTTGATCCTATTTGTCCTTTTTCTATGACCATAGAACCTCAGCCTTCTCACTGAAGTATGCATGTATGCATTGAGGTTAATGATAGAATCATATCTTATGATTCCCCAACATGAATGCCATCAGGTAACCCCCATGAACTCTGTGAATGCACTTCCTAATTATGAAATAAATCAATTGATATGTGTCATTTGTTGGTCCTCAATTAAGAAGGAAAGTGTGTATGTAAGATCCATTTCAGTGGTAGAAGGGAGATAGGGTTAAAATGGTAGTGTCAAAAAATAGGTTTGTGGAGAAAAATCTATTTGTAGAGAGTACAAGGGGACCCTGATTCAGTGTCGTAATCAAAAGAGATATCTTCACATTTAGAGGAGGTGAGCATCAAATTCTATAGGCAGTGTCCCCATAAGGATCAATACCAATATCATATCTATCCATATTTTTCATGTGCCTGAGAGAGGTTCTTGCACACCCGGTATTCATGTAATCCACACCAATAACTTTAGTATCCCATGACATACATTATCTTATTAGGGACAATATATTGTCAGGGATTGATAATAGGAGGCCATATTCTTATCAAGTGATTGGGATGTGTAGGTGCTACCCAAATTTTCATCTACCAAGATGACTAAGTTGTTCAAAGTTTAGAAGAATATTGAACACAATAATATTTCTTTGAATAATTTCAGATATGAAAATACATAAATATATAGGATTTTCATATAACTCAACTAATTTATCTCCAACTCCTATTATTAAGAAGTATAATGTCATATTATATAACCACTCCACTCAATATATACGAGTTGTTAAACAACTCGTAACAATTACTAAACATTAATATCTAATATGAGTTGTAAAAATAACTCATTTATATTCTATCTGTATAATGTATTTTTTCTCATCAATGTGAGCACTAAATTTAATTAATTCCCAAAATTCCCCCCTTAGTGCAAACATGGGGCAATGAGCAATGAAAACATAATTATGTGTCACCGCATATTTTTAGGTCTGCAAATTGATGTTTGGATCTTACTATTTGGATCTTGTTGCACATGACCACCCGCTTCACCACAATGAACATATCACCAGATGCACACACTTCTACTGATACACATACATACAAGAACTGATATTGATTTCACTTCTGGTGAATGTACTTTCACTATCCAATCAATGAATAAGTATGAAAATTAGATGATCTTTGCAGTCAGAGGATCTTTGCAGTTAGTTGCCCTCATATATAATTATTTACATATCTTCACCTTCTAAGACATATCATAGCATAATTAAAAGAGTACATTAGGAATACTTACACATTCCAAGTGAACAAGTACAATATTTTTTCCTTATTCCACACATCACAACATAAAGAAAACAAATTAAAAAGATGTCACCATAGCAAAATGAAGCCCCATTGTTGGCAAATGACGAGAGGTCAATGAATGAATTCCAACCTTCGTTTCCTACATCCTCTACTAGACATGCCGCTAACTCAATTGAATAAATATGTGAAGCTCAATGGTTTCCATGTTTTCTATTAAATTTTCCCCTCAATGTGAAACACATATTTTGTTAGGATGTCGGGTTACACCAAAAATACATCCGTAAGGCAATGTTTTTTTATTTTTACAATATTTTGACTTGAACTCGACTCGACTTAGAATTTATTAAATAGTAAAATAAAACAAACAATTAAAAAGTAATATTTAATTAATTTTTATACTTAAAACTTTTTGAAAATAAAATGACATAATTTAAACTGACAATAGACTTAATATGCCCATGACACACAAATTATAACCAAGACTAGTATAACACATAATAAACTAAAAAATTAAAGTAAAAATAAATATCACTAAACAATTAAAAAAGAACTAAACCTAAAACAAAACTTAATAAATAATATGAAAAAATTAGTTAAACACTAAAAATAAATATATAATTAAATGAATATATAAATAATACTAAACTTTCTAAAAAAATAAAAAAATTTGACACCACGTATTATCTAATACTACTAACAAAACTAAAACAATATAAAAGCTTAATATCATGAAAAGTGAAACCACATAAAGACAAAAACAGTTATAAACACATATACCCCTTTTGTTTCTTTTGTTACCTTTTGTTCCCGCCCTGAGTCTTTTAAACACCTATTTTAGTCATGTCCCTACACTACGGAAATATGGTCATGGATTCATTCCTTATTCCATCCCTAACATCCCAAATTCTTTCACTAGCGTCTGGATTTATTTTGGAGACTTTAGTCCATCGCCAAATTATATTTATACTTTATGGAAATTGTTTCGACCTTGTATTTTGTTTCGTATTTTGAAATATCGCAATGCTTTAATATTCAAGCATGATCAATATATTTATTTGTTTTCCACTAACGAAAAAGTGGTTATATTGTCTACTATGCACATACAAATTCAAGATCAAGCGGTGAAGGTTTACCTGGAGTTCTCTCATTTATATGATCTTCTTGATCACTGGGGGGGTGCACCCTACATTATGATTCGAGTCCCACCACATTCTTTGTCACTGCCACCTCATCCATCGTCATCTCAATTCCCACCACCTACAAGACTAGGTCATAGAAGCCACTCACACAGTCACCATTCTACCTCTCCATAGGGCCACCCTTCATCTCCATCCTCATATGGACTTGGATGGAGCCCACCTTTGAGGGGGAAGGGAATTGTTAGTTCTCCATGGTGGGGCTCTCCACCATTGGGCATGCAGACTATACCTGTTATCCTCCCCTTGGATGAGTAAATATGGTTCCTTTATAGATGCAGATTTCAGACCATGATGGTTGGTAGGTGGATACTGCCTCGGCCGAGCCGAATAGCAGGGTATTTATCCCTCCTCGGGATGACCCTCCTCCTCCTCATGGTGCTGTGGCATGTGATTGATTTCTAATGGTTTAATTTTTCTTATCTGCTCTTTGCTTTCCCTTTGGGTGTTTTGATGTAGCCCACATGGCATTCTCTGCTACCTTTTGGTGTTTTATTGTTGCCTTCATGGGGTTTTGTGGGACCGTGAGTTTTTTGTTCACCCCTGCTAATGTAACTCTCTTTATTTTATATCAATATAAAGGACAATTCCAATAGTAAAAACACTTATAAAACCACAAAAGTTTTATATTGAAAATATGACTTATATCCCCCCAAAAAATACATTGATTGAACACTAAGTACTCTAAAATTCTATAAATTTTAACAAAGACACTACTCGAGAAGCTATTTGATTATTCTCCATTTCTACACATTGAAATTAGTTGAAATTTCAACCTATGTGTTTGTTATGTGAATGGAATTAATTATGAGACAATTGACACACATGAACTAATCTTCCAGGGGTATATAAGAGTAAATACAATCATATGCTGATTTTTTTACTAGACAACGAATTTGTTAAATCTACAACTTAGATGCCTTTTCTTACAAAGAAATATTACTCTTTCTTTGAAAATTTGCAAGAAGTTTCATTATAATAAATACAAAAAAATTATTCTCAATATATTTCTTCATCACGAAATGAGACATAAAATTACACTGATCAATTGACTAAGTTATTCAGAGTTTAAAAGAATATTGAAGACAATACTATTTATCTGAATAAATTCACATATGAAAATATATAAATATATAGGTTTTTCATATAACTCAACTAATTTCTCTCCAACTCCTATTATTAAGGAGTATATGGTTATATATGTTAACCTCGCTACTCAATATATATATATATATATATATATATATATATATATATATATATATGAGTTGTTAAATAACTTGTAACAATTAATTTATCTTAATATCTAATATGAATTCTAATAACAACTCATTTATATTTATTGATATAATATATTTTTTCTCACCAATGTGAGCACTAGCCTTAATTAATTTTTGACACAAGAGGTCGTCAAGGATGAATTCGTCATGAATACAATGAACTTGAATTCTTGTAACTCAAATCTAGGCCTAACACATGTTTTTTGTGATAGGGGAAGATTGGACACAAGGAGGACCTATTGGAGGTCATATTCCCCACAACCAGTGTTAAGGTTTTTTAATTTAGATTCCCATGTGGAAAAAAATGGTGTTGAGGTAGAAGCATAAATTTTGTGAGGTTGAAGTGTATCGTGATTAATACAAGAGGCAATGGCCTCTCACTCAAGTTTAACAGTTAATTCTATAGAAGGACATTCATTGGAATTTTTATAGTGGCCAACCAAAGCTCTGTAATGGGTGAACGGTTGCAGGTCACCAAGAATTTCAAGCTCTTTTCCTTGATAACACAATTTCATACATTTATGAAATGTGGAGGGAATGACCTACATGGCACAAATCGATGGGTGATTGAGGATAATGTTATAGGGAAGTTCCAAGCTAGTGACATGGAATTTGGTTTCGTGTATAACATGCCCAACTTCCATAGGTAAAGTGATTGTTCTTTCTGACTGTCGTTCTATGTTATCACAAGCTTTAATGGTGATCACATTAGGCTCCAACTCAATATTTTTATGTTCCATTTGTTTAAAAAGTTTCAAAGTACATATTTTTAGACTATATCCATTGTCCATAAGCGCCCATTTAACCATTTCATGAGTAATGATAAATTTTATGTATAAGGGGAGATTGTGTGTGTAACTATCTATTGGAATCTCATTTTGGCTGAAGTAATTTGTTCGTATGGGGTGATCTGCACAACCAAGGCTTAAAAGTGTGAATCATAAATGTCCATGGGAAATCTTGACTCCTAGAGGGTCTTATAGAGGATGTCCTTGCGAATAATAAATATCTTAAGAAGGTCAAAGATAGAAATCTTAGTGGTTGTCTTCTCAAGTTGTTTTAAGAGATTGTAATGATTGCATGAAGAAGTAGATAGAGGGGGACCTAGGACAACAAGGTGAATGCGTCACGTTGTAATGACATAATCTTGAGGTTTGATTCTAATAGTAGTAACATGGTTAGTGATAGGATGAATATAACCAATAAGAGAATCGAATGGATGGGATGTCTGAGCAAAAATATGGTTGGTACCTTTACCTTGTGAAGATTGACCTCGATTAGACTTAATTTCCACTAATTTATGTTTTGGGAAAGGTTTCTTGTAGATTCCCAACTAATTATTGTATGATTTGTTGGGTTTTTTGCATCAAGTTTGATATCTCATCGATCTAGGAGATCTTGAATGAAGTTATTTAATTTCATACATCGATCTATCCCATAACCTTTGACACGATGATACTCACAATATTCATGGTATTTTTACCATGATAGTTTAGGTATATCATCCTCAAAATTTCTATTTTTAGGAAATTTAACGATATTCTTAATTAAGCTATTTAAGGATTGATGATAAGGACTCAATAAGTAGAGTGTATTCCCAATGTTTGATTTCTAGTTTAAGTGGTCCACACACAAGCTTTAGATGTGGATTGTTTTGGACCACTTGTTCATGTTTGGAATCAATATTTCCATCACCTATGACATTCTTATTTTTATTGAAAATTTTAGGTTTTTCATAGGTTTCGTGTCATAACATTTTTAAAAGGTTTTTAGGATACCTTTTACCAACAAGTCTTCTTTAATTTGACTGAATTTTCCGATGACCTCTTCAAAGGTGCTTACATAATAAATTTTCAAGTGGAAGGTAGTTTTAGGGTGTAATTTGGGCACAAAAATACTCACAAGTTATTTCTTAGGGATTGAACAAGGGAAGTGATTAGCTAACCCCCGCTATCACTGTAGGAAAGCATCAAAGTTCTCATTGTTGTGTTATTTGGTGTTACACATGTCTAACATTGTGATATCTCTCTCCATATTGAAGGAGAAATGGTAAGAATTTTTTTGAGATAAGTCCGCAAAAGTGGAGATAGACCATTTCTGGAGATGGAGAAACGACTCAAGTTCTTGGCCCCCACGATTCTATCAAAACATGGGAATAAGATAATTACCGGTATAAGAAAATTCTTGGCATGTCATGAAAAAGACTTTTACGTGATCTCTGGGGTCACTCTTGCCATGGTATTTATCAAATTTTGGGAAATCAAAGCTAGGGGAAAAGGAAGTATGAAATATCTCCCAATCAAAGGGTCAGGGACACCTTTATTTTAAATAGTACTTCTTATTATGAATATTTTTTTTCCTATCATCCAGTGAGTGTGTCTTTCATATATTTCTGTTATTGGTCAAAGATTTTTCCGCGTGGCTGTGTGGAGGGTATGCGAGTTCCGTTTGAGTTGGAGGTTTCTCATTCACAGTTTTCATTATAGTGTCTGGCATATGTCACCTTAGGTTTTTTTGTATGAGTGGCTTTATGTGTGTCTCTATTGACATGGGAAGCTAATGTGACCAAATTGTAAATAAGTGAGTAGATTTATTTTTGTATCGTCATGTATTCATTACACGGTTCAGGTTATGGCTATTTTCCCTCCATTCTAGTTTTACAATTAATTCTAAAAAATGGTATATGGTTTCTAGTTTTAGGCTTGGGTGATGTAGATTCATCATTATGACCCTTAGGTTGTGACAACATAAAGGAATGTTTGGGTTTTAATATATATTAAATATTCTTGAAAGAAGGAGGCTCTGTTCATTCTTCCCATCGAATCATACTAGTGAGAAAAGATGGATCGAAATCATTGTGTAATTTAGTGCCTAATTCGACTAGGAGAAGTAAGACTTGATCTTTTTTTTTAGAGTAAGTTGTCTACTTAGGCCGGATTGTGTTCAAATATATCATGCGGCCTTTCTTGTTCATCACCATTGTGATCAACAAGTTCTTTCTTATCCTCATCAGAAGACGGTTCTAAAGGGTTTTGAAGGAAAGGATTAGGTTCACATTGTTTATGTCCTAACTAAGTTATAGGTTCTATGAATACTTATATTGTATGTTATTTGTGTATTTAATAAATGTTATGTTTAGAGGTTTCCTGAGTTGATTGGATAATGTAATGTTTGTAAAATGAATGTTTTACAAAGACATGATTGTTTGTGTGAATTCCTAAAAGGAATCTAAGAAAAAATGGGAAGCGTAAAAACTACAAAAGGGATATTTTCCAAGTTCAAGGTGTTTGTCGAGGGTTACCAAGGAAAATATAAGAATTTTTGGTTGTATAATGACTGGAAATGGGTGTTTTCCAAGATTTAAATGTTGTAAATGTTTCTAAAAAACTATGAAATTTTGGCAGCATAATAAGTACAAATAGTTGTTTTTCCTAAGTTTGGATGTGTAAATTTGTAGAAGAAAATTGGGAAATCTCTAACAACATAAAAACACAAGTATAAAAATCAACCAAGTTTTAAAAAAAGTTTCAAATGTGAGTGTAAAAATGGTTGGTAAAATTTTGGTAGATTTTTGGGTTTTTAAATTTTGATAAAAGAAGCCAAAATGTGGATGACAAGAATATGTTTGTAATGAATAACACATGGCTCAACTCAGATAGATTTTTTCCTTGTTTTATCACTAAAATAAGGTTTTAACTTGGATACAGTCTTTGTTTTATGAATTTTTGGTGTACAAACAAGTTTTGAAGTCGGTAGTGTAACAAGTTTTCCTATTTTGATATTTTTAGTCCAAAACTATAAACTAATTTTGTGACGTTAGCAAAAACACACTTGGTCTAACTCGAATAGAGCATCAATGTAGACATAATATCACACACTATGAGTATCTATCAGGTATTCATCACATACTATTATTCATATGATTCCTAAGTTAGAAAAGTAATAATTAACCCATATCTTTGGCCACCTTTATTTGCTTTCTGTTACCACTTTTGGTCTTGCACCCTTACTTACCCAGTTTGAATTTTTATACTCTAACATTTCTCATCCTAGACACTAATGTGGAGTTAGAACACCGGCGTCAGGCGCCCCTGTCCCCTCTGGATGCCTTTGACCTCTTTATACTTTTCTCACATATTTTTGGTCTTTTCTAGCCGTTTGGGCATCTTATCCTTTTAGCAGTCGGCCTTTTCGGGGTTAATTATGAAATTCACAAAAGGGAATCATATAAATAGAAATTTCTGTGGCAATAATAAGAGACCAAATACTAAACACTAGCTATCACCACCTAAGGTTGCATCAAAAGGTTATTCAAGAGCATTCAAGCATCCATTATAATATCCATTCAAGGGGCAAGGGACTGCATTCTTCTATATATACTTCATAGGAGGGGAAGTTCATTATATTTCATGCAAACATCTACTTACATCTTCTACATCTAGTTATTTACTCGCTATTAAGTGCAATGCACACACGATTCCACACACACATAGAAATACACTGGTTCTGAAATGTAGCACAACACTTAGCTGTAAGATCACTTATTTGATAGCAATGGACAATCAAACCCCTCCTTTGCATTATTTTATTTTTAGGATTTGATGTAATTTTGAGGGTTTTACAAGTGAAATATTTATTGCAAGTTATCAGCAACATTAGAAAACTTGGTGCGACATGATAGTGACAAAAAGGGAAGGACAACAAACATCTTGTGAACCACAAAAAGGAGGTTTTCTGAGGTTTTGGGTAGACATAGGCACCAAAAACCACTCTACAACACCTGCAAACACCTTTGAACTATCATGGATGCCCCAGTATAGGAAGATCTTACGGTTACATAATTTTCTAGGCCTATGTGTGACACTTATCCCTCTCTATTTATCAGTGTTTCACTATGGCATAGTCTAGGATTAATTTTGAAATATCTAAGTCCTTTTATCCCTTCTTTGCAACTAGGGTTTCATTATTTCCTAGCTTAATTTTCTTGGGTTAGATTTATTTCATTTCACACATGTTTATTATAGATGCTACATGCTTATATTAGGCATACATTTTATTCATAAATAAATAATTTTCTTAATCATTTGGTGACCCCAACCTTTGAACCCACCTTCTTTCTAGGGTTTTTCTTCTTATGCCTATTACCCGTACTGGTACTTTTACATCTTTTGAGCATATTGAGCTTCCTCCATCTTCCCATAAGGTCTCTAAATCAATGGCTGAAACAGAAAACCACTTTTCTAACTCTCAAAATTTTCCTCTTAATGAAATTAAAACATATAATAGTGAAAAATTATATCATGAGGATACCAATGTCGATCAAGAAAATTAGACAAACTCACAATTTTTTGTCAAGCTTTGTGTCATAATCCTACTCATCTTCTACATATTCTCCATGCCTTGATTTTTGCTAAAAATAGTTGTGATGCTACTTCGTTGCTCTTGTAGGTTCTTGATTAGTTGTTATGGCCTCCACCCAACCCCTTAATATCCCTACCTCCATTTCTACCACCACCGCTCACATAATACAACCTAATACTACAAAAATTGGGTCTTCCTCTAATAATCCTGATCTAACTTCTTTATATAAGGATTTGTAGACTCAAATTCTCTAGCTCCAACTCACTACTCGTGTGTATCCACCTCTTGATAACACCTCACTTCTTCATACTTCTTTTTCACCCACCATTTCCACCTATCCACTACCTCCCAACCTGATTACCCCTAAGTTACCCACTTTCAGAGGACATGGTGACCCACAAGAGCATCTCTGATTGTTTTATGTGGCATGTCTAGATTTTGCGAATAACTATATTCTTATAGCTAAGTTATTTCCTTTCAGTCTTCACGATTATATGATGCATTGGTTCTATGACCTACCTATCCACTCGGTAATATATTTTATGCATCTAGCTGATGCTTTTCTAGCTCATTTCTCTATCAATATCATCTCTAAGATCTAATATGCTCAACTTGCTCAACTTAAATAAGGATCTACTGAACATCTAGCAGATTATATCTTACGATACAAAAATAATTTAGCTAAGATGTCTAATGTGCTTATAGAATCTGAACTATAAGATCTATTTGTGTAACATCTATTTTTTTCTCTTTAGGAGAGTGTTATATTTGAAACCTATCCATCATTTTAACACTTGTGCCACACTCGTAAGTTTCAAATTTTTTTTTATCTATAGGCAAGCTTAAGCATCAGGAACAGGCTTCATCTTCTACACATTTTCAAAGTAAATCAACTTTCAATCCTTATACAAAACCTACAGAAGCTAAAGAAACTGCCAGAACTATATCTAACACTAAAGAAATCCAATGGAAACCACCTAGGCATACATATAGAAAATTGATTAAAGCTTTGCATCTTCTCTTACTACAACTTATTAAGAGTAATCTTGTTACACTTCCTCCTCTAATAAACTTGCATCCTTCTTGTCCAAAAGGTCATAATTATAATAATTTTTTTTAATGCAACTATTATCAATGTGTTAGAAACTCTACGGATTGGTCTTTCAAACTTCATACTATTATCCAAGATCTTATCGATAATAACAATATCAAGCTTCCATAGCCTATGGCCTTTATACCCAACAATGAAAATCATAAGCTCAAAATATTCAACAATCCTCTTCTGAAACATGACAAAAAAGTGATTGAATCTTCAACAAATCATTCATATTGCGCAATGCCTCCTCCTACATTGGGGGCTCTTGATTTTATAGTTTCTCATATTGAAACATCCCCACTAATCATCACTTTCTTTGATAATGACTATCATGCTATATTATCCTCTGATTACTTACATATCAATGCTTATATTGAATACACTATTATTAACAACACTATCCTTGATCCATCATTTCACGTTAGTGCATGTTCTATTACACTTCTTATTTCTATCAGCTTCCCACTCTTGCAAATCTCATATCTAGTTCCTAACTCAATTTGACGTTGTTAAGATTTTGGTCATTGTCATTCCTCTCACCATGTTTGTGCCTTTTCTTGTGGCACTATCAGTCAAAGGGTGTGACTTTCTCTTAGGTTTCCCATGGATCCATGCACCTTAGGCCCTCACTTCTATGACTCATTTATGTTTAAATTTCATTCAAAACAAGCAAGTCATTAATATCAATGGTATTCCTCCATCCACATCATGGCCACATCCTCCTCTTGAGGTTTTCATTACACTTGTTAGAGTATGTAGGTTCTTGCAGCCTCTCAAAACTAAAGCATAATCTACTCTTATCTTGCCTGCTCACACACAGCCTACACAGTCTCATCGGTCTTCCAGTCCATCACATCAGTCTAGGTTAACTACTCACACATCTCCTACACATTGGTATACATCACTGCCACATTCTCCTTCACATAGGTATCAATCACCTCCACAATATATTACACATAGGTGTCCATCACCTCCGCATTCTATTACACATTTGTATCCATCACCTCCACGTTCTCTTACACATAGGTATCTATCTCCTCCACATTATACTCATCGGTCGCATGTATATAGTCTTCATTCACCTACAAAATGTCTATCTCATATACTACCACTTTTAAAACATGATCACATGCCTTCATCCTCGTAAGCATTGGGTGGAGGACCCTCATCTTTCACTGTTATCGGATACCATATTCATCATCATACACTTGGGGGGCATTGCACTTATCTCCCCCCTCTTCCTAACATCTTCAGCTGTCTTACATCCTATACATGTCACATCTAGTCTTCTATGTTCATCATACACATCTATATACATTTCTATCGTCATTCCTTGATGATGAAATCTCGTGCTTTGGTTCATACTTGAATGCTGGGGGCATACTATACACATGAACCTCACACACCACACTACACACTCCACTACACATTACACACTCCACATTTCACACTTTGTGCATTTACTACATATTATTTCCATATCTACTATTACGACTCATACATACTTTGCACTCTTTCTTATATCTACTATTACATATTCTACATATTTTACGCTTTATTATTTCATCAATTGCTCTATACACAATACATCCTTACAATCAACACATTCAAAGTACATCCCACTAGTTTCACATTCTCAAACACCACACTGCACACTTTTCTAGCACCTTCTTGTGAATTATACTATTTTATTTTACAATATATGCTTCCTGATCAAATCTTTCTAGTAGACACATCATTACCTGATGATGCACTCTAGTATCATGGTTCATACTCAATTGCTGAGGGTCTACAACTCAAACAGACCTCACCGCACTCACTAACTCACACACCCTATATGCTGTACACTTTATTGATCACATCTTTTTAGAGAACACAATCATACCATTTCTTGATGAAGCACTGTTGTTCTATGGTTCATTCTCAAATGTTGAGGGGGAATTTAAAAATTAACCTCATCTCATGCATACACATTTTCACTCACTTGGGGGGTACGCTTCTCCTATCACACTCACACTACATTCCATTCCATCTCATCCAGAGCATACTACATATTTTGGTCACATTTAGTCTTGCTTGCATTTATTTGTTACATGTACACTTTATTACACATGCTAGAAAAATATCTTGTATGTCATTATATTTTATCATATACACATATGCGTTAACTTTCCTTCTAGTTGTGATCACACGATTTACACAGATCTTTAAATATATCATGAATGCTTGGTGCAGTACCTCATACCAGTCCCAAAAAGGTTCATGGGGGCATCCACTTTCGTACACACTACAAATGTTATTGTTTCATTTTTCATAGCACATTATAGTATCGTATTATACATGCCTTGAAATAATTTCTATTTTTCTAACATGCTACTAGGTACATCGTGTGCAACATTTGTCTTGCAGGTCTATATACTTCCATGGTTGTCTGTTCATTATTTTCTCTTGTCTGTCATTGTTTCTGGGATTTTCCATATTTCTTTCTTATTCTCTTATTATTTATATGCTTGTTGCTATTAAATCCTTGATTTTCTTACGACATCGTGAGTGATGTCCCATGTTTGAAACCCACTTTTCACGATCTACTTTTTCTTCTTTCCTATTTACATTGTTTGTTTTCATTCTTAGCTTACACATTATATTTTACATGTATGTTTATGTAACATCCTCATTTTATACATTAGAACAAGTCAATTTTTTTTTGATAAATGCTTCCAGGTTCTAAATACATAATTTAGAACTCACAAATCAAATAACCATTCTTATAACAGATAACCATATGCAGCTGTAATGACTCGGAGTACCTCCGATCTATTCATTCCATGACTCGGTAATCTACCAATCTATTCATGAGTAATAAGAGTTGGAGTTTTCATTTAACACTTCACTCTCACGGTTCTCTTCCCTATTCTGGGATTCAGAATGCTCTGTCCAAGGAACCTATCTGAATAATTGTTACCATTATTCATCGGCATCTCATCCCTTAGACTAGGTGACTTAGGAAAACACAATCAGCAGCTTGCGATACTTTGGCCAAAGATTTGAAACATACTGCTTATGTCTCGTATTCCTTGATGACATACTCGTCAATCTGGAATACGTCCTTCACCCCATTCCTATGTTATGTAGAATGTCTTATACTGACTTCTGTCAGTCTCACCTATCCCAAGTTATTCACTCAAAAACGGATTAGTAAGGTGACAATGTTATATGGATGCTCCCGAGGACTAGGGATACGATGACATACTGGGTCAACCCTAGTTAAACCAGTGTGTCAAGATACCCCGAGTCTCCTAGGCAGCCTTATAACTTGACCACATTCCTAATCAGTCCCAGAGTAACTTGTTCGAGTTAAAGGTGTAAATCTTAACGATCAATGCAAAGGGTGTCATCATAAGTCACCTGCATTGTTGTATCTTTGAGAAGATCCTAATCTTCTCGAAGGTACAACCCTACAGTTGACTTGTGCCATCAACCTTTAAATCCACCTCGAAAAGATCTACTTAACAATAAGTGTTACGCACGTTGAGTTAAAATTATACTAAAATACGTTCCCCTAAGGTTAGCCTTTCCCGATCCCTGGGTTCCTCACTTTAGAATGACCTTTCTTAATAAAACCCAATACACAAGAGAAGTTATTAAGACTAGAGGTCCCATCAATGAGTTCATAGAATTTACATAATTCTAAATCAATGAAATTGGACAATAACCCATAATCTTCACATGTGATTGCCAACCGAACCCTTTTTAGGTTTAAATCAGTTCTCATAACTGAATTTATATCTTACTTATTAGTATCAAGATATAATGATTAAGAATCCAATTAAACGTTGTCCTGGCTTAATCAAGACTAGGATTTAATAATTTAATTCAGCTTGTTTAGCGTCCTGCTTAGGTTTATTTTTACCCTAGCTTCCAGAAAGACAGTGATCTAAATTTCAATTTATCTTTAGATAGAACATACTAGAACTGCTAAACAATCATAAGTATTCAGTCACATATTCTTGCAAGCTTACATTGATAATCAGAAAAGTCTCCAAATCATACAATAATAACAATGCTCTTTAGATCATTTGAACCGAAGAAGGTCAAACTATCAAGATACGAATACAAACATATAAGTATCAAATATCTATCTTTATTCCCTTCAGGCTAATCAAATACATTTTATGCTTTCAGCTTACTTGATACAATACTCAACGGAAAAAGAACATCTTTCCTCATATAGTACATTTAGAGAATCAAGCTGAAATTCATCATAAAACCAAATTAAACAATCTGAACATCCTATCAGATCTGCGTTCTTTTACCACTTACGGCAACCATCTGTAAAAATTGTCAACATGGGTCAGTTCGATGAACTGAGCATGATAAACACTAACTCTTAAAACAATTGCAATCCACCAACTGTTTTCATTAAACAACCTGTTTAAATGAGACCATTTCACCAAACAAGTAAACATATTTCAGACTATGCTTTTGTAATACAAACGTGACTATAAACGCGTAACTCAAATTATCGTTACTGAATAGTCCTAGATACTTCTCAAATATTTCATCAAAATATTAGGGATCAAGAAGAATGAAAGTATCCAAAACAACTAACCATATGAATCCCAAGGACAACAAACATCAGATGGATCATTACATTCAACATAATAAAAGGAATATCATAACAAATCATGATTCCATCAATATGTTAAAAACAGTTCCAACGGTTAGATAAAAATATCAACATATACTTTACAACAGAAGAGAAAGAAAACAAGTAAACATATTTCCTTTCAAACAAGCTCATGACTGTACTATCTCCTCGAAAGTAAATAATTCACCATATATGCATATGAATAAGTCAGACGAGCCACAAGAAGAACCACAGTTTTGTTAAAATTAAATATAACAAAACTCCTGTAGCTTACTAGCAGTACAGTAGCTCTCACGCCAAAACAATGATGAATATCAACCAAACAGACTCCACATGACCTTCCACAAGAAGCGACAAGAAGAAGATATTCAATGCCATCACCTGTCGAGGTGCAGTTGACAGCTCCTTAGTTCAGTCAAGCTCAAGACTAGATATCCATGCAACAGAAGACGTAATCATGCTCAAACACGACAACAATCCCTCTCAGCAACATACAACTCATTCTAATCCCTACTAAACACTGTAAGGTTTTAGATCCAAGGTCGAAATCAAAAGAACTTCCCCTTTTTATCTCAGTCAACAAGAGACTCGTTAACATTAAAGTAAATGATGTTTCCCTAAGACTATGCAGAGATATTCATACGAAATCCACGCAGCATGCACAGCCTCAATTAACTGCAATTATTCAGAAAGGAAACATAACATACCATATTCACATCTGAACTCATTCAGAGGTTGAAAAGTATGGTAATCACAACCCACTTTTACAGAGGCCAAGATACAAGATATCTATCTATACTTAAGGAACCCAACAGAGCCAAAAACAATAAGTGTTCATAATCAGGCTTATAGAAGCAGATACACTGGTTACCTATCAAGGATTTAAACTGAATCTGAACAATAGTATTCATGATAAAGCTTCTACAGAAGCCGATATACAAGATAAATATTAATTAATGATTCCAACCGTGCCAACAATGGTAAATATTCAAAATCAGGCTTATACAGAAGCTAAATACTGATTTCGTAACAAGGAATCCAACTGAGCCTCTACAACAATGTTCGCTCAAGCTTACATAGATAGGAAACATAAATAGTACACCAACTGAGTCTGTACCAAAAATTCATTACTTAAACGAAGGTACTCATTACAAGATAACAGAATTCGTAATACCAGTTACCCCTCCAGGACTCCGACAAAATCATGCTACCAGCATTCACATACATGGCTTCTACAGTAGTCCATAATATACGAACCAATCGAAGGACTCCACAGAGTCATCTTGTTAATAAATAAATATAATGCAAACCATCAATGGGTTAAATCCCGTAATTGCAACACAAGGGAGGGAAAAACAACTTCTACATGGTCGCATAAAAATACTGTAAACACAACAAGTTATCCGTTCAACATAACCTAAGTATCATAGCGAAACCCAACAAGATTCAGTAACCACCACCTATAATAACCACGACAGAACTTACAAAGAAGTCCAATTAAATTGAACATTCAAACAAAAGTCCAACAGTATCCTTTCCGACAAGTATCAACAACAAGTATCAACTGTAACCTGAACTCAACAAGGAAACAATTCATGGGCTCCCAAAGAGCAGGTTTAGTATACTTTCTTGCATGCTTTTCACAAACTTTAGCCGGAACGCAAAACACAACGAAATAGTGCAACAGTTCGAAACACAATACACACCCATCAAGGGTTAAATTGAAAAATCGAACCAGCAAGAAGATACAGTAACAAAATCACACTAAGCTACCATAAAAACCATCTGAACCCAAAAATCATCTTAACAGAGTTGTTCTAATGAAATCATTTGAAAGAGAGCAAGATTTTTAAAGGTTAGGGCCTAACATGTCTGGTTATTTGCTTAAAAATCTGAAGAAGACCACTGAAAGAGCTCGAGCCTTCTCCTCTTTTTCCAAGTTAGATTCACCAACAAAAATTTGTTATTTCCATGACTTATAAATTTTCCTTGCCAGAGAAAAGAGCTAGTTATGCTCATACTTGCCATGCAACATGAAGTAGACTGGTGCGAAGAACCAGTGATCAGACAGAGGGAAAACTGGAGCGCATGAAAAACCAAACAAACTACTAGTTTTCCATCTTGCATGTCTTCCCGTGAAACCCAAGCTCGAAGACCGAGTTCATTAATTGCATTTACTCCAAATTTCCTGCTCAATTTCCATTGCCACCGACTGCCATAGTTGGCGATGGATAAAAACAGTTCGAAGACCATTTCTAACTTTTGTGACCTACCATGTCGGCTCTTGCTAGCCGTTTAAAAATTCTACCAAATTACCTGTCCTTCATACTTATCCATCCATTTAATGCCATAGAAACTTCCGCCCATGGCTCGCACCCTTTCATAGGTCTCCTTTCTGCCTTGTTCAATAGTTAGGTTAGTAATTTAGGTTAGGATTTAAGATAACACTTAGTCTAACCTCCATAGCACAAAGTTACTAACTTAGAACATTTAGCTTATAGCCTAGGCCTAGGTTAGATTAACACTAATCTAACCCCTAGGTTATAGTTTAGTTTTAGGTTACTAACCTTAATAAATCCAGTTTAGGTCTAACATTTCAAATGCTCAGAAAAAGAACCTACAACATACATTCACGAACAGGATTCACTCCTGCACTACCAATAGGCTAGTGAATTAAATGTATCTGAATTATTACCTGGTCCATGATCAAGACCTTCCTAATATTACGATATCGGGAACCAATTCATTTAACACGATCAGCCTGAGTTAGACTCCGGACTAGCTTATTCAATGCATTTAGACCTTGCAACCTGCGTAAGGTCCATAATTTTAATTCATCCCGAATAAACTTAAAGCATCACTTGGATCAATACCACTGATCCAAGGCTAGGTCTTATAGATGGGTAACTCCATAATTCATTCCGAGATCAGATTAAACTCAGGCGTAAAATGAAAGAATTAAAAGAGTCCAATTATATTCCGACTCAGTCAAAGATCTGCAATTTCAAAGAAGATACAGTCCATATCAAGCATGACTTCTCAATCAAAGGAACACATCTTTTTTACAAAAGAAATCACATATCAACACTTGTATGCTCAGGAGGAAGTAACAACAGTTCAGGGTGTTACACTTCTGATAAAATCTAACCCAAATCCATCTTTACTGCATCAATCCTTTGTTTGGCGCCTTGAAGGAAGAGGATATAGCAAAACAGATTATTAACCAAAATGAGCACCCTGCTTATTTTGGCTAATTTACCTTCATTTTTTCCTTCCTTGTGCTTCAATATAAAATTTTATACATTCTTGGGACTCAAAATTCTCTAGAAATGTCTTCATCAGATAGAGAATTTTCTCACCTTCCCAGAAAGGTAAAATTTTCCTTATAACTCCTTGTACTTTTCAAGTTATGTCCTGGCGGAGTTTTTTGGGGAAATTTTCCCTAGACAGGCCCGCGGCCAATGAGAATGTGCCACGTGGTGGGGGGGTTGGGATGGCAGAGAGAAGTTGAAGAAATTGCCAAAGAGTTGGAGGAGGGTGAAAGGGAATAAACCGGCCCATGGGCTTGCCGAGGAGAAGGGAAGGAAATTTGCAAAGGCCCACGGCTAATGTGGAAGCAACACGTGTCCCTATGGTGGTGGAAGTCGGGGCCACAAAGGAATTTTGGGTTGTTTGCAAAAATTGCAAAAATGGTGAAAGGGAAAAAACAACCCATTTTTTGGGCCCACTGAGGAGAAGGAGAAGGGTTGGTAGAGGCACGGGGTGAGAAAAGAAATTTGAGCCCGTGGATGAATAAGGGGCTGCCACGTGGTTGCGGAGGAGCAGGGCGCGGGGGTGTTTGGGGAATTTTTCCCAAAATGAAATCAAAAGAGAAAAAGGTAGGGTTAGCCCGCACTCCCATCAGTGAATCAGAGGCTGACACGTGTCCCAGAGTGGCGGAGGCGTGGACGCTTTTGGGAAAATTTTCCAAAGGGGAAAATTTTGAAGTTTGACCCCACCGACCTAATTTTGACCCTATTTTCACCATTTTGCTCTAAATCTTCAGAGGGGCATATTTTTTGATCCAGACATTCTTTATGTCATTGGAAAGATAATGAAATTATCTACATGATGGAGGGTTAAATTTTTAATTTTGATGGATATTAGTGGGAGAAAAATGAGAAAAAACTCTGGCATGCAAAAAATATAGAAATGACATTCAACCACCAAATTTAATGAAGTATGGGTGTTTTTTGGATCTGTAGAGCAACGTACTTTGGTGTATGGGTTTGTCCATGAAGCCCATAACTTTATAGGAGATTGAAGGGATTTGATGGGTGGTTGAGCTCATAAATCATTTTTCCCGCATTTTTTGCTTTCTCTTCTTCTGCTTGGCCATTAAAAGCCAGATTTGGTTCATTTGTAAAAGGTTGGATGTTCTTGCTTCTACAAGCTCTTCTTTTCCCCTTACCAGGTGGATTTGGAGGAGTTTCATACCTCCCATGGAGATTGTAACACATTTTTTGCCTCTTTTCTATTGCAAGGTATTATATCAAATCTGGGCATGATAATGTATGTTTTGTGATCAATTTTCAATCCTCTCATGCAATTATTATTGTCTTCTAATCCTTCATTGCATTATGGTAATTTGTGCATGTTTTAATGCCTCGTCCTTCATGATCTGTGTCTATTTTTTCAAAGCAAGGAGTTCAACACTCCTTTGGTGTATCACCTCTCTATTTTTTCTTAGTTTTGTTTCCATTTCCATTTTTCTCTCAACCTTGTCTCCTTGGTAAGTTTTAGAGTAGGAATTTTGAACCAGAACCTCTACAAAATTACATGCATACACCTAAATAGAGGAGTAAGAACCAACTTTCTCTGGAGAATTTTCTCATTTGCAAGGTCCCACACCTTGGAGAAAATTTAATGTTGTGCATTCACACCAAATGAAATTGCTTAGAAAAGTAGATCCATAGGTCATTTTGGGGGTGCTGTGAATTTTCACTAATAGTTTTGGCACACCCGATGGGACCTTAGAGGTATCCCACTTCATATTTTGCAGGTTGGTGTGTTTGTGTGAAGATTTCAGCCTTTGGAAGCAATTGCAAACACATTTGGTGACTCCATTTGGTAAACAACCCATCTCTAAAGTTGCAGACCTTCCTTTTCATTCATTTTCATTCATTCTTCCTTCCATCTCTTCCATCTTCTTTCATCCCATGAAGTTGTGCAATCATTACTTCATTTCCATCATGGAATTCACATTTACAACAGTAGTGCCATCCAAATCCACCTCCAACATGCTTTACAACTCCTTCAAATCAGCATTTTGAGTAGATTCACGATCAACATGCATACCCATATGAGCAGTAGTGCAAAAATCAGTTTGACTATGGTTCTTTCCAAGAGTGGGGGTATGCATATAATGAAGACAATCAAATGCAAGATGCTGATTTGTTGGAGAAAACCCAAAAAAAAGTAGATTGGCATGGTGCAATCCAGGGCTCAAGCACAAATGAAAGCATTTGGAATCGGTTGTGGAGCACCTTGTCCATAGGTGGGACCTTTTCCAAGGCATTACAGCCCTTAAGAGAATCTTGACTTCATGATTGCAATGCTGCCATTACTTGTAAAGTGGACTGAGGGAATAGAGGTGTATGAGAGGAGTATTCAACAAAATTTTCAATGGGTAAACACACCATCTCATGCCTTTTCTTTCCCTCTTTCCCAATCTGTTTTATCTCAGCAATGTCTAGTTTTAAACTCTCCATCTGCTGTCCCAAAAGTTGATTCCATTTCTCCATCTCCTAGGGTCCCATCCCACCTCAATTTCTCTACTTTTTCCCCTTCCAAACAGCCATTCCCTCCAAAGAAACAAGAATTTCTACCTCCTCCACCACCACGAAAAATTGAAATACCAGTTGAGTCATAACCCATCCATCCTCTTGCATTCCTAAATACATGTTGGGAAGATGAAAATCAGAAATCCAATTAAGGATAACAACAAGAAGAAGAGCCCAATAGAGAAGAAATAACAAAAAACTTGAAGATTTGGGTTGCCAAATTTTGGATAGCAAAAATCCCCTTGATGGTGAAGCCAAAAGAGGAAGTTGGAGTTGGGGAGCAAGTGGTAAACAATGCTGATTTTATAGCAGCAGTGAAGCAAGAAAATAACAGTCTGTTGGTGATGAGTTGGGTGTCCATGTTGGCACTTTTCCCAAAGAAAATTTTGATCCAATTTCCACTACAAAATTAGTCATTGTGGAGGGAGAAAAACCAGCTCCAAACCCCATTGAAGAGGAGCAAATGGATGAGATCAAGTCAGTTTTTGCAACAATAGAAGAAGGAAGCATTATTGATACATTTTTGCTTTCATTTGAAGGGTTTGATTTGATTGATGAAGCCATTATGGAGGTGAAAAAAATAGGTCGAAATTGTGAGAAAAAGGCATAAGACATTTCATGTTTCTCTCCCCTTTCATCTCTCCAAATTTTTTTTTTTTGGATGAGTTCAAATTGGCAAGTTGCATGTTTGAAAATGAAGCTACACATGATGAAGAAAATGCAGATTTGAAGGTCACCATGCAAGAGGGAAAAGCTTTGTTGCAGCAGGACATCGAAGAGTTTGATGGTTTATTAGACTTAGAGGAATGTCTTGAGGAGGAGCCAACTGAAATTACAACATTCTCTTCTCCACCATTCATTCTCCAACATCAAGAGCATGCTGCCACAAAGGAGAACATCCAAAAACAACAGCCTGTGTTTTGTGACAGCTCATTGGAACCAAGATTGGAAGGTATTAATATTCCATGTTCTTCATTGGAGGAAGAAGGAAAACAATAGGTTAACTTCATCATTTCTTCCACATCATCCACCCAAGAAGGTCCACAAGAAGACTCAATTTTTGGAGTTGAAAATCAGAGCTATGGGCATATTAAATGGATTAGACCTTGCCCAATAAGGTATTTGGCTTCAATGGAGCCAAAGGAGAAGTCACAACCAATCATGCTTGCTTCTAAGCATGAGGATGAGCTACAAAGTGTCAAGGATCAACTACAATGCCTCTTCAATCCAAATGCAGAGCAACTAAAAGAGGTATTGGATTTGCTTTCAGTTGACACCTTGCTGATTTGGGTAGAAGACCATCTTCTTGTTGATTTTCCACTCATCCTAACAGCCATGATCAGCTCCAAATAATTACATGGCTGCCCATTTTGAAGAAAGGAAGCTGTTTTGCACAACCAGTTGCAGGGTTTATTTAGCTCACCTTTGCTTCCAGTTAGAGTAGAGTAGGTAGGTTTAGTATTTCAGTAGAGTCTGAAGTGCTTGTGCACACTCTGCATGAGTTCCATTTGGAGCATGTATGATTTTCAGTTTTGTGACATAGTTTTTGTGGTAAATCTGGTTTTTGCCCTTGCACAGTCCATTTCAGTGGCTTTTGGTGACTCGGTCAAACAACTCTAGTTCAGTAGGCTTCAAAGTGGCTCAGAGGAAAGTTTTCAAAGTTCAGATCAGTTTGTAGGCTACTACTCATAAATCCATCGCCAATGGATGAATTTAAGGCAACTTACCACTTCATCTAGTAGGATAGATGACCCCTCCAAGTCACCAAAATTGTTATCCAAAATGAGCCCCCTGCTTATTTTGGCTAACTTGCCTTCATTTTTTCCTGTCCTTGTGAAGATCAATCCATAAAATTCTACTCTTACACATTCCAGGGACTCAAAATTATCTAGAAATGTCTTCATCAAATAGAGAATTCGGTTCTCAAACCTTTCCAGAAAGGTAAAATTTTCCTTAGAAACTCCTTGTACTTTTCAAGGATTATGGCCCGACAGAATTTTTTGGAGGAAAATTTCCCTAGACAGGCCCGCGGCTAATGAGAGCATGCGCATTATACGTGGTGAAATGGGGGTTGGGATGGCTGAGAGAAGTTGAAGAAATTTCCAAAGAGTTGGAGGAGGGTGAAAGGGAAAAAATATTGGCCCATGGGCCTACCGAGGAGAAGGGAAGGAAATTTCCAGGACTTCGATAATCATTCCAACATGTGAAGAAACCATCCCAAGAATTTCACTCAATGGTAATCCTTTCACCCACATGATGAAGACCTATCTTAGGAATATGAGTAAAAGTCATCAAGAGTGTTTGAAAAATCATTGAGTCCTATTTCTTTATCGCAGTAAAATTTGATAGGGAATAATATCTCGAATGCCAAAAATTTCCAAGAAGATAAGCATTGAACTCTGATTGTGCTAAAATTGGTCTCCATTAGATAGAAAAGGGGAAAAGGAGACAAATATCTTCCGTTTGTTACATGATTATAACAAAACTAAATGTTCTTACAACACCATTTTACATGTCCTGGATTGTCTAGCGACATGTCATACTCTAGGAATATATTCGCTTGTTCTAAATCCACAGTGAAAGAACACTGATAAAGGTAACATGTGAAATCAAGAACATCATAGGAGCCTATCTGGATACATTTTAGGATACCTCAAAATTCCTGTGATTAATAAAATATTTTGATCTTAAGAAGTTTAGTTGAACCACTAGAAACCATCATCATTGGTGATGTCAGCGGTCATCCAAAGTTCTAGAATTTTGCAATGGCACTCATTTTACTGTTTGTGAGTAGTGAAATTTAATTGAAACACTAATAGAGTGTTACACTAGATTGGTATCTCAGAGTACGAGTAAGCTCCTTGAGTAAAAAATATTTCAGTGTTTCAGTTGAGGAGGTGAGTCATAGGTGTGAAGACTCTCAATGAGAGTTAAGAAGAAAACATTAAATGGCCCATAAGAGTTCATTATGGGAACTTCCCTCAAGTAGGTCCATGAAAGGAAAGCTAAGGATCAGATAAGAAGCTTCTCTGTCTCTCTCTCTGACTCAATGCCCAAGAATCCTTTAGGAAGAAATAAGAATTTGTTCAAATAATCAGGTTTGATAGTAGGCGATGTACGTGATCATAGAATAAGAAGAGGGATAAGTAGTGGAAGAAGTTGATATGAGAAGGTGTATGAAGAGATAGATTTATAATTCTGAGAACAATAGAGTGGGTCCTCAAGTGCTAAGGTAAAAATTGAATATTGTTGATAGATTGTATGGTGTGTCTGAAGGTGTATCCACTGAGTTGTACATCAAGCAATTCAAATGCTATAATTAATGACAAATCCTTGACTGTAGGAGAGCTTTAGAGAGACTCTCAGAGTGACTTTCCAGACAAGGAAAAACATGTTAGAGGATTGTAGAACACCTGAATAAAAATTGACTTCTCGAGCATCTGAGAGATCAAGTACAATTGCATTTAGTGTCTATGATATAAGTTAGTCACACCAGTATGATGTCAGCGAATTGTTGTTATCATGTATATTGGATGTGGACCTAACAAGGTTATTGTAAGTGAAATTTGTAAGTACTACTGGGCATATGAGTGGACCTCTCTCTCCTTATTTCCCAAACTAGCTCAGTTTAGGATCTCTTTACTACAAATTCTTCCCTAGTCCTATGTAACAAAGTGACCTGGACCAAGGTGAAATGAAGGCTGTAGTATTCTTCTGGTGATCCCCATACCTAAATGGCCATACCAGAGTAACATGAGTAAGTTTTTATTAAAGGGGTTGCAATGGTGATCTTAAAAAGACATTCATAGTGAGTTGTAGTGTAAACTAGCCCAAATTGGCCTATTTCAAGCACCTAACATGATGCTCACTGCAAGAAATTATTTCAAGCTAACATAAAGAAAATAAATAACATGGATAGTGTGTAGGGACATTTCCAACCAGTCATTTATTTGAATCATAAGGTACCATAATTCAACAATTAGATGGCATTCTACAGGGTCATTGGTAAGACTACCCTTCTATTGACAAACAAGTTTGAACACTTCCCAAATGAGATTACAATTGGAATTGTTTAGTGCTACAACCATAGGATCAATTTCAAGTGCATACATTAGTACAATCACGGAGGAGGTATTTTCCCTTGGAGGTGTGGACCAAATTTGAGGACTTGATTCCAGGAGTTTTGTGCAAGATATATGCATTTTTTACCAATCAACTGGGTTACATACAGGTATGGTAATACTAGTCACTTTGACTTCTTAGCATTCAAGAATTTTTTTGGAACCCTATTAGATGCAAATCATAAAAATAATTTTTAAAGATAATTCTGGATAATATAATATGTATTCACGATTTTTTTACAATTAAATGGATTGAGATATAAGAAAGTTCATTATCCATTTTCTGTCGAAGCTATCTTAAGCCTTCCTGTAAACCTAGTGTAAATCATGGGTATAGATGAAATTTGTTTGGTGTGAGTCTTCACCAATGATTTTTTTTTTTCTGGTTTATGAACTTGCATAATGTAGATACATATAGCCAGAGCATATTTCCATGGTAAAACAAAGCTAACAATTTGTAGCTTCTTAAGAAATCAATGGTGGACCTACCATAAGAACCAACAATATAAGAGCTTTTGTGAAACAACTTCTTCAGTGTACATGACAAAATTTGTAAGGGAACCCATGGCTAAGCTTTTTGTTGGAGGGTATCTGGGGATTGCTATGATCTGATGATCATGAAGTCAACCTAGGTTAGATTACTTTGGCATTAAATTTGATGGTATAGGTCTATTTTTTCTCTTACCAGTTGAGAAGCCTAGAATCTCACCAAGACTAGTCACTGACAGGTGCTCATTTTGAGATCTGCCTCATAAAGTGATCTGTCTTTGGTCCTAAAAACATGAATGGTATCTCATATGATATATAAATGTGCTATGGTTCCTGGTTGATGAAGTGTTTACATGGCCCAAGTTTAAGTAATTCCTATAAACTATCCTACTTGAAGCTAAGGTGTAAGAAGCTCTCAGCTATAGGTATGAAGTTTAAGATGTAACTTCCCAAAGCTAAGGTACAAGGCTATGAGTGCTTGATGAATTTTTTTTAGAATCCCATATGATGTAGTGGAGGAAATGAAATGTACTATGGTGAGTTATCTGAAGATGGTTGTGTCATGATAGTTGAAAGGAGTTGTTTTGATCTCTCAGAACACAGTCAATTAATAACATAAGAAGGGGTAGAAGCTGGTTAGAAGTGACTTAGTATGACTCTTGATATTAGTGAAGATAGGAATGAGTGTTTAAAGAAATGAAGACTTCAATATGATTTCAGATTTACGGTCGTAATGATTAGGTGTAATTGATTACAGATATTTAGAATCAAGCATCTAATTACATGACAAGGTTGTTGAATTGGCATCCTGGATGATTTTTGTCCATGAGTTACTTAGTGAAACATAATCCAATTGAGAATGATAAAGTGACAATGAAGGTCTTATTGACAAGTGATTTTATGAATATACAGGAATAGTTGATGGTTGATGTAATGTATACAGTATTTAAAATTGGTTGTCCTACATTGAAGTTTGTCAAGGCATTTTCCCCTAAAATGTGGAAGTGTAGTAAGTTGACTCCAAAAATCAAAGACTGGTTTTTGACAGGACTACAAATCAAGCTGAATGCTTTGGAGCTCTAAATGAAGGTATAAGGATGAAGTGGCAAGTTTTCAAGAATATTTTGAACATATAGAAAATTTCCATGCTAAATAAAAAAAGATAAACACCTAGTAGCTTCTAAGTAATCAATCAAACCTACAATAGAACCATCAAGATAAGAGCTTAAGAGAAACAACTTCTCCAATGCATGAACAATCTCAAATCAAAATGCTAAGACTATTTCTTAATATATAGATTAATAATCTAACAAATGAACCTATTTAGATAAATTTAGCAATCAAAATGGAGTGATTTCATAAAGACTTGAAGATGAGATCTCAGCAAGAACATAGCTACAAGGCCATTTTTAGATCTTTCCATGCTCTTCAATTTGAGAGAATGAATGCAAGACGAAGAAGCTATTTCCTTCAATGGAGAATGGCTCAAGATCAAAATTCCTATAGTTTATCCTAGGGAAAATAATGTGTAAGAAGAAAGGTAAGGATGGGAAAGTTCCTTATATAGTTTGTCAGTTCAGGCAAGGCTAGCAAATTGATTAATGTGGGATAAACCCCAAAGAGGAAATACAAAGGTCATGTATTTTTAATAAAGTGTGTGCACTTTGTGGGGAGTTGAAAGGGGGTTTAATTAATCAAAGGTGATTAATTAATAAAAAGGGGGTATGATTATAGAAGATTTTAGAAGAAATTTAGCATGATTAAAGAGATTTTAAGAGAGGAATTGGTTCAATAAATGACAGACTTATTGATTTATATTAGCGGACATAATTGATTAAGATTAATTAATTAACCTAGGTAGAAGCGTGAGCGTTAATTAAAAAAAGGTTGTTAATTGTCATCCTAAATGATAGGAGGGATAATTAATTGGTAAAATATAATTAATTAATGATGATAGAGAGACAATGGTGGTTTATTGACAAAGTGTCATCAATTTACGGGAAAGAGGATAGTTAGTGTAATTTAAGTATTAAAACCGTGTCAGTAGATTTTAGGTGTCTACATTTTCCCCTCTTTAGGGTGGAAGTAAGCAACGTCACTTCAAATATAGTAGACAAGTACAAAAAAGTGAAGTTTTGAAGGGATAGAAGAAAAATTAGTAGAATGAAGGATGCCCACTCGAGTGTCGATGGGGTGATGAAAGAGGTAGGTCGATAATTGAAAAGAAGAAGAGAAAATACCGAAGCAAGGGAAATACCATTGCAATGGAAGGTAGATGGAGATATACCAAATATGAATATAAAGTAGAGATGCGGGCATCGATCCCCATATAATACCAACACGAACTCTTTTTTGAAAAGTTCATGTGGGTATGGTTGTGAATTGCAAGAAATGCATTTCTTAATAGATCTTGTAGAAAGGGGGGATAAAAGGTGATCCCTATTGCTCCAAGTGAGTTGGAAGAATAGTGTTGATAGAAGAGAATGATATAGTAGAAAAATGAAGATGAAGGGAATGGAAATAGCTTGCATCTAGTTAGATGTAAAAACAACTTTATGTCATCATATTGCAAGTGATCTACATCATTGGTCCTTATTAAAATATACACATACAACAAAAGTGTATAATAACATGAAAAGCTATAATACGAATATTTGTTCATTGCCAAAACACTAACTCAATGTACAACATACAATATGCAATGCAATACGAGAAAGTAAACAAACTAACCTAACAAGGAAACAAGTACAAACACACATACTCAAACAAACAACGTTAAGGACAATTGGACATATGTTTTTTGTTATCAAGCTTTGATTCCGAACTTGTGTGAATTAATGACGAAGAGGTGAATAATGACACCCAAAGCATAGGATACATGCAGTGGTGAATAAGATGAAGGATGTGAAAAGTCAAATGAAAAAATAAATCGTGCCTTAGGAAACTACCCCAAACAATACTAGTTGTGCAAAGGTAGACAGAGATGGTGAGCAAACCAACTTTTGTTGATGGAGAGTATATCCGAATGATCTAGCGAGTCGTCACACAAGAACATGTGAGTATTCAAAGAAAGATGTTTTATAGGAATTTTTTTGATGTTTGAGTACAATGCATTTGACACAGATTTCATTTGCATGCATGTCGTTTACTAAAAAATTGATTTTTTATAATTGTTTATGGATTTATTTAGATTTTTTACCAACGATTTTACCATTTTTTAAAATTTGTACAATTTTATTTTATTATTTTAATTTTTATGATTGTGAATTGTTTAGGATTTTTAAATATTTTTTAGAAGAATTCTGGTATAGAAGATTGCCTAGAAGAAACAAAACATATGCCCTAGGGAGAAGAAAGGGTTTCCAGGGGGTAGCAAACAATTCCCCAACGTAGTGAAAATCGGTAAAAAATGATTATTTAATGAAACATAATCATTATGCAACAGGTGGTAAAAGAAAGAAGAAAGCAATCACAGTGAGTCATATCATGTCCTGTGACCATTGCAAGACAAGTGAAAATCACCGCACAAGGGGGGTGGGGGTCACAATAACTTGTATATACCAAGCCATGGGGGGTAAATAATCACATGGATCATTATTTGATACCAAACTCTATCAAGTTGCTAATTTTTTTTTCTCTGATTGTGCGGGAGAAATGGCTCAAGTTTAGGTCCGGATGAGATGTGCAAACATCATTTTAGATAGTACATATGGCCTCCTAGTGATGCACCCCGGGTATGTGAAGCGAAATTATTTTTCTATTCGTTGAGCTCATTTAATGCATTTACTACTAGTTAGGTGGAAATTGTCGCGACAACATGTATGCACGACCCTTAGGGTGCGCATGCATGTGATGGAGAAGCCGCGCGTGCACTTAGGGGAGGGAGTGTGTGCCATAGGGTACGAATTGACAAGTGCACGAGCGTGCATGCACCATATTCTAGTGTGTATTCGTAGAAATGGATTCGGACAGGTGATGCTAGGGAACAGGAAAGGATGCAGATGCATCTGCACTAAATGGGGCGTGTACATGTGCTGGAGTTAAGATAGGTACGGGTGCTAAAATGAGTCAGTGCATGCATCGTCAAATGGGGTGCACTAGATGCCTGAAAAGAAAGCCCTGTGGTGTAGAAAGGGTAGTTTTTAGGCTACACTTAGAAGAAATTAGGATATTTTTAGAAGAATGTAGGGATGAATAAAATAAAATCAGATGTTATATGTTTACAAGAAATGACGTTAATGAGTGTTTTGTCTTGATCTTGAAGAGTGGACCTACCTAGTCTTAGAGACACGCGAGAGCTGCACTCTTTCCAAGAGACTTTTACATGACATGATCAGATCTACCTAGAGTATGACTCTAGACATGATTAAACTTTTGTTTATGTGTGCACAAATGCCACTGATTACTTTGGATCACAAACTTGCTGACAACCTTAGCTGAGAGATGGCACAATAAGATTCAATGCTTTTGCTTCATTATTGGTGAGATGACCATCACATTAGAGGACTGTTTGGCAGATTCTTAGAGTATCCGATCCAGGGCCGAGTGATAGAGTATGATCGAGATGATACCCATATTACACAATGTCTTATTGAGATCTTTAGCCTCCAAGACATAACCCAGAAGGGTATGGAAGTCCAGATATATAGGTTCTTTTAGAATCTTTGGCTATCACATGTAGCTGTATATTTGATGGCTCTTGTCAGTGGTATTTTGTTGCATGACAAAATGGGGACCTCCTTTCCATTAGGCCTGATTAGATTTATTCATGAATTGATAAGGGGATAAAGATACTAATGGGGTCAATTTTTATTAGCACACTTATATTGGGATCTTCATCTTATTACCTACCGCAGTCAGAAGACCATGGGTCCAACTACCCTTCTTAAAATATGGGTGTGGGATCATATTTTCACTGGTCACCCCTACCATAATTCTTCAATTTAGGGCTCCAGATGAGCCCTCGATGATGGGATGGGCATCAATCGGTGATGATATTTGTGGCCCTACCATAGATATATATTGCCACCATCATGCCTTTATTGATATATAGTTACACATGGTTATATGGCACCCTTATAGGGTCTATCAGTGGCCTAAGGATGTTCTAGATATTACTGTCGCAGTAGTTGAGCACTATCTGATTAGGATCCAAGATTATATTACAGAGCGGATCAGGTGTAGAGGTAGTTTGGTCACATGCAGAGTATACCTAGTGAAGATATGTGGTATGGTCATCGCTCTTGAGAGACTTTTGACATTGGCCCTCTTATCAGAGAATGTCAGGCCAAAGATAGTTTCAGTCATATGGTGCCCTAACAATGGGTACCTTTACAACATATTGCAGATTCATGGGAGACATTAGATTATCATGGATGGTATATCATAGTGCTCCCAAAAAAACTTACTATCCCTCAGGGCACTATAGATATTGTTATTGCAGCAGCTGAAGTGGGATTACAGGGAAAAGCTTGTAGAGCTAGAGCTCAACAGTTAGTGCAGCAGGGTGCCCAGGACCAAATATATGGACATGGACAGGGTCAGGGTGCACAGGTTCAGATGCGTGTACATCAACATATCCCCATTCAATAGGTTCCTGTCAAAGTACCCTTATAGAAGGTTGGCCCACAGGGTCCTAGTACATACAATGGATCTTCATGCATAGATTCCACAGATTCATATTCAGAAACCAAACATGTCATTATTGTTGCCACACATAGCTAGTCCACCACACATTTCACCCAGGGATGAGTGAGATGGAGGAGGTGGAGATGGAGGTGGAGATGGAGGTGGAGATGGAGGAAGAGATGGAGGTGGAGATGGAGGTGGATATGGGGGTAGAGAAGGATGGGGGTCCCCACCACAAAGTCTTATAAATGGAGGATGGAGAGAGTCCTATAGAGCACCATCACCGCCTAGATGGATTATTAGGAGTACCAAGGATTTAGTTGTCTTAAGGAAACAAGTACAACAAGTGACCATTTAGTGTGATCAATTATAGATTGAGAGAGATCATCTAGTGGTAGAGCGGGTTTAGGTTCAGGAAGATGTGGTTAGGCTTAATACAAACCTTACTTTTCTTAGACAAGAAGCCACATCATCGGGTACACCAAATGTGTTCATTTACTTAGACACATCCAGTGACGAGGCATCATACTATAGGGAGTTGTATCATGCAGCTATCTCAAAGGGATATCTGGTGATTCCATTTAGTCACTTGGCTATTAGCAGGTCTACATCGAGATCACATAGGTCATCCTTATCTATTAGATTGGTGAAATAGCCATCATCTCATCAGGGGCTATCATCTCATAATTTACAATTGATGTTGCCACCATAGCACCCAAGGCCAAATAACCTTAGCTTGGATGAGAGTCATCTTTGACTCTTTTATTGATGATATATATATATATATATATGAATGCATTTTTTATGTATGCCTCAATATGAAGGCACACTTTTGAGATGATGTATATGTATTGTTTTTGGCTATGCCTCGAAATGAAGGCAATTTTTTATCCATTTCCATGATGAAATAATTTGTACCTAATGATTATGTACAGAGACACATTGTATATGGACATTGAAATTTTGACATATTTACATGTATTTGATGATGGAATTTATTTATGATGTATGATTGTATCACATGTGTTTGATATATGAGATAACATTAGATGATATCACATTAATTTTTATGAAATACTTATGATTGTCCACCGTATTCATTTTTATACTCCTAGAACAAAATTCTAATCCCATGCGCGCTGGTCGATCACCCAGCGGGAACTGGGTTCTCACCCAAGGCATGCACAGGAGCTGAGCCCCTCATTTATATGATTCTTGTGAGAATACATCATTAAGAAATATTTAGATACAGGAAAGAAAAGAACCATGCGTTCATTCCAAGATCCTAGGATGAGTTATCATATCAATACATCCATTCAGATAACAAAAGAGAAGTATTTAATAGAATATAGAATTGATTCATAACACAAAGGAAATGCACCATGGTAATGCCCATGAACAACATATATTCTTTAGAAAAGAAACTTATATTCATGTTAACAAGTTCAATAACCACATTAGATTCATTAGGCCATAATAGACCAATATAATAATGCAGACTAGAGTCATGCATCATGACCCTAAGCTATGCTTCCATATTACCAAACTGGTTACAGACCCATCCCTCTAAAAGTGCTATCACTCCTACAGTTATCCTAATACTAACCCAAAGGATCCTTCATTATTCCTATAGAGCTTTTCCCATCCATCACTCTATGAGATTGTTCTTAGTGTCTGTCCCTCTCTCTCTCTATGTCCCTCTCTTCTTCTACCTAAGCATCTCCATATATAGCTTTAGTCTCCACCGCCATGCCTTCCTAAGATAAGAGATCAGTTTCCAAGTGTTTATATGGTACTCTAATGGAGCATGCTTCCTTTGATCTGAGCTCTCAACTATTTACAATGATGTCTTTCTGGATCCTTCCATCGCATGCATGGAATATTCTATTCTTGACCATATAGTTGCTAGGCTGGCACCTTATCCAATCCATATGCTAGACGGGTCACACTTTCCTCGTGTGCTTTCTGGAATGCCAAATATGGCTAAGTCCCAAAACCCATCTTGTCTTATGCACATATGACGTGTGTTCTGCTAAACCCTGCACCTATGCACCTTTAACCCATGCACCTTCAACCCGCATGCCCTTCTTCAAATAGGTCCCACGCACCCACGCACCTTCTTGTACTTAGCCAATATTATAGGGCCCAACATCACCCCACACTACGCCTGTTCTCAATCCTTGGAAACATTTCTCTTCAATGAATAAAGAATGGCAGGCTCTGAGTAGGGGGAAAAATAATGAAGGAATGAAGAATTGGGAGAAAGAATGAAAGAATGGGGAAAATGAAAGAGAACAATTACTATTTTTGAAGGAGGAGAGGGAAATCCTTCCCTATTTCTACCTCTATATTTTCCCAGGAATCAACCTCACTCTACGCTTGCTGATAGAGGTCTCCGACTAAGGTGCTCACCTCCTCAAAACTTAAGTTCCTCCACTTTAATACTAATTGTCTCAACAATACCATCCAATTTTTTTCCCAAGTCATCAAGTGCATCTATCCTGTGAGTGATCTGGGGGTATAATTCCTTTACCTAAATTTTGATCGAGCCTCACAAGGTCTCGATAGCTTCTAAATTCTTCTCTACCTTGACCAAGATTTTATCCCTTTTCTACTTTGTTCCCCTTATTATTTTCTTGAAACTACTTGAGTTACATTTCATGTGTGGTGACTAGGATGCTTGCCACTCTATCTCTATCAGCGCAGTTGTCATATGTAGCTTCTAAAAACTTGTACGGAGGCCTTTACCTCTGTAAGGAGTTTGGTATATTGAGAAACGATCTCGAAAACCTTCAGCTTCTCTTCTTTCTCTATGCATGCCAACACTTCTTCTGTAGTCTCTAAGGCAAGTTTTCACCTTTACATTATGAGGATGTGGGTCAAATCCTCCAGACACTGCAAGGCTAATTCATATTTTTTCTCGGGTGGCACTAGGTCATGATGATTTAAAAAAATAACACCCGTAATCATTTCAATTTTCTTGTTTAGCTCGCACACCCTTGATTTCTCCTCTTTCAGTTCTCCCCTTTGATAGAGGTCTCTGACTAAGGCACTCACCTCCTCAAAACTTAAGTTCTCCCCTTTGACACTAATTGTCTGAACAGTACCCTCCAATTTTTTTCCCAAGTCATCAAATGCACCCATCATGTGGGTGATCTAGGGGTATAATTCCTTTACTTGACTTTTGATCAAGCCTCATAAGGTCTCGATAGCTTTTGAATTCTTCTCTACCTCAACTAGGATTTTATCCCTTTCTGCTATGTTCCCCTTATTATTTTCTTGAAACTCCTTAAGTTACATTTCATGTGTGGTGACCAAGATGCTTTCCACTCTATCTCTATCAACGCATTTGTCATATTTAGCTTCAACAACTTGTGCAGCGGCCTTTACCTCTGCAAGGAGTTTGGTTATATCGAGAAATGATCTCGAAAACCTTCATCTTCTCTTCTTTCTCTTGGCACGCCAAAAATTCTTCTGTTAATCTCTAAGGAAAGTGTTATCCCTTACATTATGAGGATGTGGGTCAAATCCTCCAGACACTGCAAGGATAATTAATATTTTTTCTTGGACGGTGCTAGGTCAGGATTCTTTAAAACAATAATACCCGTAATCATTTCAATTTTCTTGTGTATCTCGAACACCCTTGCTTTCTCCTCTTTCAGTTCTCACCTTTGAAAAAGGTCTCCGAATAAGGCACTCACCTCCTCGAAACTTAAGTTCTCCCCTTTGATACTAATTGTCTCAACAATACCCTCCAATTTTTTTCCCAAGTCATCAAGTGCATCCATCATGTGGGTGATCTGGGGGTATGATTCCTTTACCTGACTTTTGAATGAGCCTCACAAGGTATCGATAGCTTTTGACTTCTTCTCTACCTCGACCAAGATTTTATCCCTTTTTTCTTTGTTCCCCTTATTATTTTCTTGAAACTCCTTGAGTTACATTTCATGTGTGGTGACCAGGATGCTTGCCACTCTATCTCTATCAATGCAGTTGTCATATGCAGCTTCAACAACTTGCACGATGGCCTTTACCTCTGCAAGGAGTTTGGTATATCGAGAAATGATCTCAACAACCTTCAGCTTCTCTTCTTTCTCTTAGCATGCCAACACTTCTTCTGTAGTCTCTAAGGCAAGTGTTCACCTTTACATTGTGAGGATGCAGGTAAAATCCTCCAGGCACTACAAGGCTAATTCATATTTTTGCTCGAGTGGTACTAGGTAAAGATGCTTTAAAACAATAACACCTGTAATCATTTCAATTTTCTTGTGTAGCTCACACACCCATACTTTCTCCTCTTTTAGTTCATGCCTTAACTGTGTGCTAATAATCTCTTCTTGCTTTAAGTCCTTTCTCTTCTAAATGAGATCCTTATTTTCCTTCTCTAATTCCACCTCTAAGAATCTCACTCTATCATTCCTTCTGAATAGTTTGGCCTCAATCTCAACTAAACTTTGTTTTGTTGAGCAGAATTACAGAACCATGCTCATTTGAAAAGTTTTGAGAATTCACCAATGGATTAACTCCTTTTATCTCTGGAGAACTTCATCAGTTCTCTCTGACTTTAAACTTAGGTTCATCCACGTGGGGCTCGAACACCCAAGACAACATTTTTCTGGTTCAGGGATATGCACCTTCTTCACCCCAAATGAAGTCATAGCTAGGAGTTGTCATTTGTTGGTACGGTGCTTTGGAAGAACATGCATAACACCTTACTTAGATCATTGATGTATCCCATTCATCACCCATTGTGCTACCAATACACCCTTCCCACATGTTCTATGCGCAACTTTTTGGGAAACTTACCTGCAAATTGAGATTCCCACCCATGATGCCGTATTATTTCCCAACTCTTTATTCTTCTATTTCCTTCAAAATTTCATCTATGCTTCCACTCCAACTCTTGCTCCACCAAATCCTTAATGATGCCCATCACTTCTCTTTCCATGGATTTTTCCACTTATTCCTTGGTGAGGCTTGGGGTTCCCTATATTTTGGTGCTTACTTCTTCACTTCACCCCTTGCCTTGATCTTCTACTTCCTCCTCATCATTCTCCTCTTCATCTTCCTCCTCCTCAAAGTCATGTACATTCATATAATAGATGGTCTTGACCTCCCTTGGGCTCGTCATCATCCCTGTCACCAATGTAGGCCACTAGGCTCTATGTTTTTTCCAATGTCATTCATTTTCTATCACTTTCTGCTTCTTCCTAACTGGGTGATTCTAGTATAGGAGATTCTTCCTTCTCCTTCTCCTTAATAGGCGACGTCTTCCTTGGTGATTATTCATGTGTAACGGGTCGCTTCATGTTCTAGAATGCCTCTTCTTCTAGGGTCTTTTCCTTGACCAGGGACTTCTTCCTACTGTGTGTAAGTGCTAGGTTTAACGATTGCTTCTGGTGCGCCCACCGATTGTGTGGTTTACACACTTGGTGTCCTTCTTCTCCTACACCTCTTCTCTTTCCCTCTTCTTTGGTGTAGACCTTTTTCCTCCCTAGTGGGGTCTTCTAGAATGGAGACATCACTCTCCAGATAGGTGTCTTTCTCAAACTTAGGCCTTATGCACATATATACCCTTGTTGCAGTTCTTCAGGTAATCGGTAACATTATCAACTTCATCATTTGTACTTTATGGGAGACATACTTCTCCATGTATGTGTGCTTCTTAGGGTATATGATATTTTCGACATAGCTCACGGTGGTCTTGGTCTACCTCACTAAGGTCAAACCTTAGCCTTTTGGCCTCCTTGAACCAGTTGACCCCTGCTTAGAAGTATTGTGCATGGTGAAGGAGAAGGGTAGGTTGCACCATGGGATCTTAGTCCCATTTGTCAATGTAAACCTACCAATGCAAAAATGTTGATAAACTGTAAACTTTTCCTCTCCATCCACGAGTGCATGGGCAACTACTCAGGGATCCTCCATTCTTCCCTGAATGCATTGTGCACATTCATTGTACCACTTTTCTAGGGCACTCTTTGTGAGTGACAGTCATGGTTTCACAAGTATACTTCTCAAACCTTTTCACGGGTGAGGGATTTCCTTCTGGATACTCCCAAATGAACTTCTCTGGCCCATCGGGCAACTGCAATCTTTGAGAAGATGATGGTGAGGAGAATGTTGCTAAATAGTATATTTTCTCCTTCCTATGCGCTGCTTATGATCTCATCCGCAATAAAGGTGAAAAAGTTATAGATGGCCCCTTCTGAGATCTTCTAGCATACATTTAACCATGCCTTGTTTACTTGCGTCCATCTTTCTTGATCATTGAGCTTGGTGACCAAGCACACGGCCATCCTCATAACAAGGTCTGGAATTTATGCAATGTCAAAGTACCTATTATTTAGATTTTTTGTGGCTCAGGGAAACCCATTTGAAGCCAAATATTTACCGAGAAAGCCTCCTTATCACTCAAATCATAAAGAGGAATCAAATGGATTGTACACAGTGACAAGTGTCAAGCTGACATGAACTTCAGATATCAAACTGTGAGACTAAGTATCAAAATCCCATAGAGCTGACATCGTAGGACCAACAAAGGAGTAGGACAAAGAGTCTTCATGTGGACACACGCCAAGTGTCCACCCATTGATATACCCTCAGGATTGCCATAAATAAAAACAAACTCATACAGTATGCAATATCCCTGCCTTCTCCAACGTTTACTTTCTTGTCACTATATATTGGCATTCTATCTTCAAAGTAGGCCTCTTGTTAGTTGGACAAGCCACCTACCACGTCCAAGGTGATTCAAGATCTTATCTGTCTATTGTAGTGCTCAAGATGGTTTTCAAAATATCAGAGGTGAAGGGTCATTTCATCTACAAATGTGATACGTGCCACTTGAATCAAGGGGCCACAAACCCATGCATAAAGGGTTAAAATATCTGCTATGTAATAAATTGCTAGTACCAGTTTCTTCTCAAAAGGTGAGTCCATCTCAAGGGAGTCGGTTGTAGGAGAATTAAGATGCCTTAAATATTTCTTTGGTGACATGGCTCTTACCTTTCTTTAGGGGGAAAATTGTAAGAAAGATTTGAGAAAATCTGTTTCTGTCACTTCATATCATTTATCATGATTAAGGGGAAGTTGAAAAGGAGTTTCAAAGTTCTCTCTTACCTCCTGCTCACCTTATAAATTCTAAGGAAGTTTTCAAAAAGAGGGGAGATAGATGAGATAGAAGATAGAGGATAGTTTTCGTTAGACCCTAGGAGAGCCAATATTTTCCTCTCTGTCAAAAGTTTATCTTCAAGTATGGTGCAGGTAGGGAACTTGGAACTCTAGCCTCCTACCTGAGTTTGTACTAATAGTCTTACCTTGGTCTAATGTAGATACTATGCAAAACCATTGGTCACACACTATAGATGTTCTCATGGATGTTTTCGGTTCATCATTCACATATCTTTAGATTGCCTCTAGTTTGCCTTTACTTCGTAATTTAGAAACTGTGCATCTTTGATAAATGTTGTTGCAATACTTGGTTCTGTGCTTAAGTAGTTTGAGATGATTCTGTATTCGATTGGATTCCTGGTGTATTCTTTTCAGCACATCACCTTATTTACATTCAAATGTTCTTTCTTCCTAGTTTCTTTGACCCCTATCTCCCCCACAGAGATGAGCCAACTTCTTTAAAACCTTCTAGAGGTCTTCTTAGGATGCATGTCCCACCAACCTAAGGATTCATTATGCACTCTGATGGAAGTGTCTGCTAAGGATGTCCATCAACAGTACCATGAACCATTTTTGTAATCATAAGGCTACCACAGTTTTCCTTGATGGCCTCCATATCACCTAAATCATCAGCTATGGATTCTCCTTCACAACCTTCAGGCCAGTTAATTTGGATATCAACTGAGGTGTTATGTGCATCTTGTGGCCTGCAAAGTAGAAGTGGTCTTCATGTATGTGCAACATCAACCACTGATATAGCTACTTGGGCTTGCAAAAATAAGCCAACTCATACTAATTATAATAGCCCTAACTGTTTCCAACTTTACTTTTTATCTCGTCGCTATATATTGGCATTCCATTTGGTGTCATCTTGTTAGTTAGACAAACCAGATCCAAAACCATTTCTTTCTCTATAGTGCTTGTGTGATGGTTGTAATCACTCATGGCCATTTAACTTCTCAAATGTGACACCCATTATTTTCCCAAAAACACTCTATCTGGGTATTGCATTTCTGCATACCATTCCTCATTGAGCTAATGATGCAGTGGTTTTTTTTCCTTTTCCCTTGCCCTTTATTTCTTTGGTGAAACAATCACCTTCTTTGGTGCCATTATTTTTGTCAGGTTAAAATTTAATCCTCTCCTTACTCTGTTCTACTACTCTGCTCAATTATAAAGCTTAACTCCATGAAAAGAAATCCTTCTCTTTCCATGCCCTAACTGCCAAACCCTAATTAGGAAAACCTTTCCATAAGATGGCATATTTCAAACAAACTCTCCCCACACCTGTGTACTCCTTCCTCCTAGTTTAACAGATCCACCCTAGTCACACATTTAGATTTCTATGATTCTTCTTCCTTCGACACAAATCTCTCTGGATGCCCTAGTTCACAAGAATGCTTTAACTTATTAATAACAAGGTAAAATAATGACTTTCCAATTTACATCATATTTATAGTTTTTCTACTTCTCTAGCAATAAATGTTATACCACCTACTAACATGATTAGCATTAAATGTATCTTTTACCACTAGACTGACCTTAAGCGCCCTTAGTCCACATGTGCCAAATCCTATGCGAAAAACCCTCTACAACCTTCTGGCACATGAAATTCTAATCGGATGATGAAGAGTAATCTTAGCACACACATCTACAATGCTAAAGGAACTTCTTCGTTTCATTTACCTGATTTTTTCCCTCACCTACCTCATGTTGTTCCTGCACTCTTCATTCTTTATACATGGTCTTTGTTATAGCCTTTTTGACACCACAATATCATTTTCCGTAGTGCAATTTCCCCACATGCTTCCTTCTACTGAGCCACTCAACTTTTAATAGTGGCTTATACGTTACTTTACACTACTCCAGTCCCCCAAGCTAAAATAGATGCTATGGTCCTCTGTGCATACACAACTTTAAAAATAATTGGTTACCGGTGCACAAGGTGTAAAACAGAATAAAAAGAAAGGAACAACAACGAGAAAGGGAAACACAAGAAAAGAAAAAGCATAAAGGGAAATCCTAAGCTAACTGGCAATACTTCCTTATTTACAAACACCAAGGAGACTTATTTATAGTAGTGCTTCAGCCTACTCCCATTGAAATGACCGCGTAATCTCGTCCCATCTAGTACTTATAACTAGCAAGTGCCTGAATCAAGGATGTTTGAGATGATGTAAGGTCCTAGCCAATGGAATTTCAACTTCTCGGATGGCACAGAAACTTGGAATCATATAATAACACCATATACCCAACCTCAAACTATTTGTTTTTGATATGACGATCATGTCATGCCTTTTTTCTTTATTTTTTTGTCTTCTGACTCCATCTAGCAAGTGATCACCTTTTGTCTAACTAAATCAACTTATCAATCCTCTCTTCTAGCACTTTTTCATCATCCAACCCTCTAGTACACATTATACACAACAATGGTAACATGAATTCAAATGGAAAAACAAACTCCATGCCAAACACCAATTGAAATGGTGTGGCCTTGTTCAACCTCTTGTAGGTTTTCCTATATGCCCATAGAATGGATGATAATTTGTCATCCCAATCTTGTCTTCCAATGTCACAGATCTTGGACAACGTGTAACTTAGTATTTTGTTAAATACCTCAGTAGTTCCATTTTATGTTGGATGATAGGGGTAGTCTTTTGATGGGCCACCATAAATTTTTCTAGTAGAATCCTGACCATTTCATTGAGAAAATGTGTACCCCTATCACTAGTCAAGCTCAAAGGACAACCGTACCTACTGATTATGTTCTCCCATAAAAATATAGAAGTTGTCACTGTAGTGCAATCCTTTGTAGGAGCTTGCCTCTACCCATCTTGTCAGGTAATTAGTGCAAGTAATGATATACTGTAAACCAATCCTTCATGCGGCTAGTGAAATTGGCCCTATAAAGTCGATATCCCATTTTTCAAATGGTTTAGCACTTGCTATTGGTCGCAAGGGCATTTCATCCCTCTTTCCAGGGTTTCTAAGGTGCAAAAAATGGTCACAAGCCTTAAAAAACTCAATACTATCCTGGTGGATGGTTTCCCACTAAATCCCCTCCATTAGAATCTTCCACACAGTAACATTTCCTGCATAGTGTCCTCCTCCAATCCCACCATGCACTCATAATTATTCCAATACGCATCGGCACAGAACCTCATCACGTCCTAACTTATATAGATATCCACTAATCAACATATAGGGCATGCTACATACTGCTAACTACTTCCTCTCTAGAGCCTTCATCCCGTCTAGTGCCACACTAGTTTTCAAGAATATTGTGATATCTTCCAATTCTAAGGGAACCTACAGTAACCTAAATAGTTGCGCATCCAACATGATATCCTCAATGATTTGCACGTGTCCTCCCTTAAGTTAATCCTTGATAAGTGGTCAAGTCCTGAATTACTCTTTCTAGGTTTTACAACCACCGTGAACTCAAACTCTTGGAATAATAGGACCCAACCGGCATATGTGCCCTTGTAAAATGGGCTTGTTGACCAAGTATTTCAATGCCATGTGGTCCGTATAGAATATAAAGGGTGTTTCCAATAGGTACTATTTGAGCTTATGCAGTACGTAGATCATTGACAGTGCCTCACGCTTAGTAGTTGTGTAATTTTGTTCTGCTGGTGTCAACTTCCTACTTGTAAAACACAAGCGGTGATCAATAATCTGCTCACCAGGCTGTGCTAGTACCACTCCCCATGGTTATTCCTGAGGCATCCACATACACATGGAAAGGATTATCCCAAGAAGGAAAACATAGTATGGGCTCAGTGACAAGCCTATCCTTCAAAGTGTCAAATGCCTTTTGATGCTCCTCTCCCCAATGAAAGGCACTCTTTTATTTTAGTAATTCCTTGAAGGGTGCGGTGATCTTGGCATACCCCTTGATGAATTTCTTGTAGTACCTCATATGTCCAAGGAATCCATGCACTACACTTTGACTAGTAGGCTCCCCTAATCCCACAATAACTACAACTTTGGCGGGATCCACTAGTAAGCCTTCTTTATATATAATATGTCCTAACATAAGGTTCCAAAAAGAGTAGGAAAGACACATTTCTTAATGTTGAGGGATATCCTCAATTTTTGACATCTCTCAAACATTAGCCTCAAATTGTCACAATGGTATTTTACTAACCCATACATAGTCCAGTCATCTAGGTAAACTTGAAGAAATTTATGGATGAAGTCCTGAAATGCTTGTACCATGATGCACGAGAACACAACATGCATATTCTTCAATCCAAAAGGCATAACAATGTAGGAAAAACTTCCCCATTCAGTGGAAAAAGTTGTCTTTCTCTGGTCTTCCTTTGTAATCCTGACTTGGTGATACCCTGAGAACCCATCCGTGAAAGAGTAGACCTCATGCTCGACCACTCACTCCAAAATTTATTTAGTAAAGGGGGTTGGGAAAGGATCGATGACACATACTACATTCAGGTCCCTGTAGTCAACACAAATCCTTATTCTTCCATCCTTCTTGATATTGATGACAATTGGGCTTATCCATTCTGATTCCTCCATAGCCTCAATGATACTAGATGATATCATCTTGTCTATTTCTTCCTTGACCCGTACGTGTAAATTTGGATTCATCTGATAAGGCCTCTTTTGGATCGGGTGTGCACCTTCCTTCAACTTGATTCTTCATCTCCCCCAAGGAATGGTGGATGCCTTTGAGTTCATGGTACCCACGAAGGGAACAAATGACACAATAGATCAATGACCTTTGAAACTTCCTTTTTCTGACCAATAGTCCCTAATGATAGCTTCCTTAGGTTTTGTCCCAATTTAACCTTATTTATTTTTAAGGGCTCATGGTAGGAGTGTTCTCAGTCATCAGTGCTATATATGACTTTGTCTATACCTTTAGAATGGTTAGCATCCAAACTTTCCATTTCCTTATCATCTACTACATAGACCATTTTTCCTTTTTATTTTTCCATGCACGCACGCTCAAGTTGTACTTTCTCTGATTCTTCTTCATCAAAACTTGTCTCTAAACTAGGTTCTCCTAGTAGCTCTTGTATTCTATCTTCTGTCATAGCACTATCTCCCATTGTAAGGTAATTGATTAATTATAACGCCTTATCCACCGATGGATTTGTACTCCTATACTCGAAAGCTTGAATGAGATCAACCGCCAACTCTGCCAATTACCTGTTTGATGGCACATCTCTGAATGAATATACCATGTGCACGTACAACCTTGTAAGGTGGAATATAACTTATGCACCCATAACAAAGGTGGTAACACTTTTTTGCTTCCCATATATGCCTTTTCACATGCTTGGACATGAAATGAGGCAGTCTCTTTACCATGGTAGTCTTGGATGATAGTGGGCTTGTTACTCCAAGGAGAACCTTATAGAAAATGTGACTCTTACCTCACAAAATTCTAGGAGGTTCTCGTGATGAGTATCCCACCAGCATGTTGTAGTTTTGAGTAGGTTATAACTGAGCATTCCCCTTCTCTCATCCTCATTCTTCCACTGAGCCTCCATTTCTTGCAAGAAAAATTTAGGGTATGCTCCTCCAGAGTAACTCAGAAACTTATTCCCTGTTAGGCACTTTATTGAGCATGCCTTCATTACCCTTATTACAGATCCTCTCAACTATTGCCCAATAAACTCATAAGTCCCATGCCCAATTGTCACATGCCATGCTAGTGGTATCACTCAAGGACTGAGCATCTTCAAACTAGATAACTCCCTCTGTGGGATGAATTATCTCAGGATCTCTGATGGAGTGCACATAGATTCTATCAAGGAATTCCTCTCCTAAGGGCTTAGTATAGGGTGCAGATTTCCCATTTGTTAAAGGGATAATCACCCTTTCTTCCTTGTTCTTGAAACTGATATACCCCTTATTAAACCACAGGTTGACATTGTTCTTATAACACCAAGGGCACCCAAGTAATGCTGGGAAATTATCCACCTTGGCGAGCACCAAGACTTCAAAGTCCCCAGTGAACTTAGCCCCTTGAATAGTGATAACCACAACTTTCAAGACTCCAATGGGCATTGCCTTTTTCTTGTTTACCATATACAACACATTTGAAGATGGTCTGTAATGTGGGCCTTCCCATTTGATGCCATGCATCTAAGGTGAGAACATTGACCTCTTCTCTTGTGTCGATGAGGATATTTCTTAGAAGCCACCCATCAACAACTACATTCAATGTAATCTCTTTATCATAGTCAAGGTGAGGAGGAAGGTTTGCATGAAAAACCTACCTTTCATGCTCTACTCCACGTGGTACCTTCTCCGTAGCCATTCTCCTAGTAAGGGAATAATATTCTCTTGCCTTAACATCCTAAATACTTCCCTGAACTTCATCCAGGTCCTCCTTCAGAGCCTCGACATTCTTCCTTTACTCCAACTGCTTTGATTTCTCCTTTAGACATTGGATCTCCCCTTGCAAACTCTGAATCACATCCATAGTCTCTTGATACACTTCCTTCTAATGAGTAGGGCTTGGATACTTCCCATGTACCACTTCTTCCCTAACAACTAGTTTCTATCTTGGCATCTCCCTTACGTGTGTACCCTCTTCTTCACAGTTGTTACCAGTACATGTTCTAATCCTAACTCATGTGCCACTCTTGGCATCCACTGATGGGTCAACCTTCTTTATACTCACCATCCCCACACCTTTGTCTTTCTGGTGTTGTTGGCTCATGTGTTCAAAAATAATTGGCACTCCTCATACTTATGTTTTTTTCCACACCATGAGAACTATAATAGGTCTGGACACTCATGCTTATAATACTCTGTAGACCCACAGTTATAATTGGTTCCTCATGGGAACTCACTTCTTCCTCCACCGTGGTTACTGTGACCACAAAATCCTCAACGAAAAACCTCTTCCATGTGCTCCTCCATCTACGTACCCTTCATAGTGATGATCATCATCCTTGGAACTGCTTACAAGACTAGTTTGGCACACACCAAGATCAATAACATCATGAATCTGGTCAATTCATCTACAATCCTTGGTATTATGGGTCATAGAGGTACAAATATTGTAATGGAAAGAAACATTCTTGTGGATTGCACGCTGTACCAGAGGAAACCTATTTGCATTATGATCCCCATGGAAAATATCATAGTCTATCATCATTGCATGTACCAAATTTTGATGGAAATTATCCTTTGCATGTGCTTCCACTTCATTTTCTGTACACCACAGACCACTATGAACCTCATGTGCTGAATCCGTAAACAAATTCTCCAACTGCTTGGCCATTACAGAAATTTGAACTTCTAGAAAAGGAATAACACCAATATTAACTCTTCCAATAGCCTCAACGTGCAAGGAAGCTTCTAAGGATTTGTGTAGGTTTGTGAAAGTCTTGTGTGATAGTGCCCTTTTAAACGGTGTTATCAATCCTCCAACAAACCATTGAGCATGTTAAGAAGGGTGAATGTCATAGGATAGTTTTGATAAGAGAGTTTTAAACCATGTGTTGTACTTCCACACACTCTCTGCCATTCCTTCTTGGATCTCCTTTAGAGTGCTGATTCTTTTATGCTCAAATTCAGGGATATGGAACTCTGCTAAGAAGGAATTCTTCAATGCAGTGTATTCTACCACTGTTTGATGGGGGTCATACTTTTGGTACCAACTATGTGTGCGCCCTTGAAATGTTGTTACAAACTAAATTTCCTTCCACTCTGGGGTAGTGACCCCTTTTGTGTGCCATTGTAATTCACACTTGTGAACATGCTCTACAACATTCTCAATACCCCTGTAGTATGGTAAGTGGAAAGACATCTCAAAAATACTTGTGGAGGTGGCTGCAACCCTTGTTCTCATGATCCATAGCCTTGGTTCCATCTAGTGTTTCCTCCTCCACTAGATCCATTGGATCCACCAGGTCCTATTCCTCCTGACCCACCAGACCCTCTAGACATGTTAGGTTTACTAGGTCCTCCAACTCCTATACCACCAGATACACCTCCTGTAGCCAGAAAATGGCCTAAACTGTTTGTGCCTAGTGTTCCCAATGTCCCATTGAACTGTGCATCGATGGTTTGTGATATTATCCCACTGCTAATTTTGTGTCCTGTGCCACTTCCAGATGTGATACCCAAAGCTTGTGTATTTACACATTGTCCAAAAATTCCACCAAATACTGGAATGGTTTACCCAACCATGGATGTCCCAAACAAGAAATTATATCTTTTGGGCACAAATTGGTTACTCCCATTGATACCAACTGGGTTAAAAATACTTATCCCTTGACTTGGAAAACCAAGTGCCAGAGGTTGGTTGCCAAGTGGTTTCATATGCATGCCGATGGATCTCCTTTCTCCATGTGATGAACTCTCATCACAATTTGAAGGGGCTTCTCTCCTGTGCTTGCCAAGATGGGGTAGCATAGAATGCTCAGGTTCCACATCCTTTGCATGAACCTCAACTCCTTCCCGCAACATCTTCCTCCATAGATCCATCACACTTGCAACCTTGTGTTGTCTAGTCATCTCCCTTTCACGAGCTTCTCTATACTTGAGTCATCTCTCCTCCCTTTCCTTTTTAGCCAAAATGTCTGCCATCTTCCTCCACCCTAGCTTCCACGCCCAACACTCAGAGATACTTATCCAGCAATAGGGAATGCCTCTAAACTTAGGGTAATGATCAAGATCTTCATAGAAAAAGGGGGATAACACATAAAAATGATCCTCTGGGATCCCTCAAAAACTCAAACTCGACAATATTTAGGTAAGAATACATAGAAATGGCATATTCTAAAGTATAACTAGTCAGGACTCCTTTCCACCAGTGATTAATAAATACGCGTCCAAGTCAGATCTACATCTTGTAGGCTCTGGTAATCATCTTGGGTCCATATACATGATCTATAGTACCAGTTTAATCTAGATTCATATGTTGAAAGCCATTTATATAGTTCTACTCAGAAAACAATAGAAGAACATCTCGTACAACTCATGGTACAAGTTCTCTTCTACCCATCTACGTGCATCAAACTTAGGTCCAGTGTTGAATCTTTGAGCAAACTCATCCTCTGTGCTCTTGAACCATGCTTCAACACTTTCCAAGGTCAGACATGTTTGGTCATCATGCATCACAGGGACCAAGATGTATGCTCATTTCTCACAAACAACTTCGAAAAGAGGTCCTGGAAATGGAACCAAGATGTAGTCATTTTTATACCTGTAGAATAATAGTCTAATCCCATGCGTGTTGACCTATCACCTAGTGGGCACTGGGCACTCACCTAAGGCACGCGTGGGTGCCAAACCCCTCCTTTATATGAGTCTTGTGATAATACATCCTTAAGACATAGATTTAGATGTAGGAAAGAAAAGAACCATGCGTTCATTCTAAGATCCTAGGATGAGTTATCATATCAATACATCCATTTATATAACAAAAGAAAAGTATTTGAAAAAATATAGAAATGATTCATAACATAAAGGAAATGCACCAGGGTTTATGCCCATGAAAAATATATATTATTTAGAAGAGAACCTTATATTCATGTTAACATGTTCAATAACCACATTACATTCATTAGGCCATAACAAACCAATATAACAATACAGACCAGATTCATACATTAGGAACCTAAGCTATGATTTTCATATTACAAAACTGGTTACAGACCCATCCCTCTATAGGTTCCATCACTCCTAGAATTCTCCTAATCCTCAACCCAAAGGATCCTTCATTATTCTTGCAGAGATTTTTCACCCATCCAGTGCTATATGAGACTATTCTTCGTGTTTGTCCCTCACTTTGTCTCTATCCCCCTCTTCTTCTACCCGAGCATCTCCATATATAGCTTTAGTCTCCACTACCATGCCTTCCTAAGATAACATATCAGTTGCCAAGTGTCCATATGGTCCTCCAATGGAGCATGCTTCCTTTTATCTGAGCTCTCCACTCTTTACAATGATGTATTTCTTGATCCTTCCATCACATGCATGGAATATTCCATTCTTGACCATACAACTGCCAGGCTAGCACCTTATCCACTCTGTATTCTAGACAGGTCAGTCTTTCCTTGTTTGCTTCCTGGAATGCCGAATATGGTTAAGTCCCAAAACCCATATTATCTTATGCGCGCACCATGTGTTCTTTCTAAACCATCCTAGAACCCTTCCCTGCGCACCCACGTGCCTTCTTGTACTTAGTAAACATTCTGGGGCCCAACATCCACGTTTTTATTTTTTGATATTGATGTGGGGGGGGGGGGACAATAGGATGGTACCTATTTCCCCATTTATGATATGGTAGGGTGATAGTATCTTAGCATAAATGTTGGATGCTATTTTTCATTATGATGTAGCTTAGTTGTTATTGATGTTATATATGATGTATGTGATGTTAGATGATATAGATGATGATGTGATAACAAAAAATGTAAAACTAAAAAAAATCACAAGAAAATGTTAATAAATCTACCAAATTTACACACTAAACAATTTTTTATATATATAATGTTTGGAAAAGGCTCCAATGTCCATTTACATAACAAATATTACATTGAAGCTCACAATAAGAAAAAAGTATCTATAAAAAAACCCACAAAATGCTCGAGTTAAAAAGAGATTGACTCAACTAGATCATGACCAAAAACTAACAACCAAAGATACAAAAAACCAAAATAGAGAAGGCCACGACAAAATTGACTCACAAAAATAGTCAGCAAAAAGTCTGTGAGAGAACCCTTATACACATGTTTCCCTAGTCCTTTAACTCAGGCCAATGAAGTCCATCTAGATGTCCTCATAATCAGAGCTACTTATGTCAAGCTGTTTCTTCTTACATTTATCAATTACAACCATCCCCTAAAGAACATCAACACTATTTTCCAAAACAACAATCTCTACATGTGACCTCTGAAACCCCCAAAGCATATTCCTATTATGAGATTTGAATTGGCGAACAATATCATCCAAAGCTTAAATTTTTTCTAGCAAGAAAATTAAACACAATATTTCCCTCCAGCAACCCATCACTAGTATTACCCTCCTCATGTTTCCCTACAAGATTCTGTAAAATAGTCACAACATCCAATTCCTTCTTGGCTCTCTCTTTCATTTTGTCAAGCCTAATCCTATCAGCCAAAGAAATACAACCCTCCCAATATTCCCCAAACCTAATGCCAATCCCATTTGTTTGTGGAATCATCTTACCCATATTAATTAATAGAAGGATTAGCCCATGGTGAAGGGGAACCTCTATTTTCTTCTCCTTAAAAAGCTTAATAGACAACTTAAGGGAATTAAACAAGTAGAATGGGATACTCATCTTACTTCCTCTTCAAAAATGGTTAAGAAGCATGAGATGTTGAGAATGTAATTTCTGATACGTACCGTCCAATGTGATATATTTCATAATGTAGAAACAAAATTTTGACCAACATGAAAAAAATTTGAAAACACAACTATGTATAAATATATACAAGCATTCAAAACACACTGAATATAAACAAGAATGAATGCATCTAATAAAAAAAAGAATAGACAAATATAAGAAGTATTTTAAGCAAAAAACTATACAAAATGTACAAGCAAGTGAGTAAAGCTATACAAAAATGTAAAAATAAACAAGCAAAGCAAGAAACAAACAAACAAACAAGTAAGCAAACTACTACTATGTTTTTGTGAGACAATTTTTGATTCGTTTTATGTTATTTTTGGGAGTTTTTGGGAGAAACATTATATTTTTTTTGTATTTTAAGATTATCAAACCATTTTCAACATTTTTGTAATTTCTCCGAACATATGAATGTTTTTATGATTTTTCGAACATATTTGAATGTTTTTGTGATTTTCTAAAAGTTTTCCAAAGTTATGTATAGAAAAATAGAAAAATGTGGATGCACTCAACATTTTATGGGAATATACAAGGGTAGATGCCACATGTTATGTACAGGAAATTGAAGATGCGAAGACGCTCCTAGTGTTAGATGGGAATGTAAAAAAGCAATCTCTTCACAAATTTGCTAGTCTCTATTTACCTCTAAATTCTCTTCAAACCCCAAACACATAAACATATAACCCATCTTGATTGGGATCTCACCCGAGGAACTCACAAGAACCAATCCCCTCATTTATATGATCTTTGCAAGAATGTTCACCACCATTAGAGAGAGAAAATGCACAAATATGACTCTATGCATTCTAATATAGAAATAAGAAGACTAGATCTAAGTATAAATGCACCATACTATAGATGTGAACATCACTATAAAAAGGATTAATCATATCTCAGCCATGATAATTACTAAGAATATAAGGGTTTGGATCCATAAACATGAAATAAAAATGTATAGATTAAGACCATAACACAGATATTTAGACACTCTTCATTATCTATATATTCATCACATTACAGCAACCAATGATACTATTGACGATCATCCTTGGCAGATTGGAATATCAGAGTCATAGGAAACGTTAGGTTAGTGGGACGTGTACCCTAATGAGACCTCTAGATTTTAAAGAAGTTGGTTCTTCTATGTGGTGTGAGATGAGGGTTAGAAAAATGAAAAAAAACAAGAATTTTAACGGGGGAAATGCACCAAACGAGCCTTTTAAGAAATCGATCGAGAACGCAACTTTCTGAAAAAGGGAAATAGTGAATGACTGAAAAGGGTGGACAAAATTACACCAAAGGCTAGAGAAGATCACAAAAAATACTACCTCAAACTACTTAAGCACAACTTCAAAGATAGTAACAACATTGAGAGATGCACAATTTTTACGTGAAAATAAAGGCAATTAGAGACAACAAAGATATGCAATTGATGAAAAAAGGCACCACATGGCATATATATTACTCCAATGATTGTTCATAGTATTACATTAGAAAAGAGGCAAGATTGCTGCTACAAAACTAAGGAAGAAGTCTAAAGCTTCAGGCCCCTATCTTTTACAGAAGAGGGACTTGAGATAGAGAAGAAAACTGACTGAATCTCTTAGATTATTTTCTATCTATCTTGATTATAATATATATAGAAGGAGAAGGAGGAGATAAGAAGCCATCCTTTACTCCTTTCCAACTTATTTTAATTATGATAAATGGAGCAAAGTGATAGGAATAGATTTTTTGAGATCTTTCTCACACTTTCCCATTATTTTCCCTTTCTAAAGAGTGAGATCCATGCCTATTTAATGCATCTTTAAATACCCTACAACCAATTGCTTTGAGATGGACTCACCTTTTAAGGAACATCCCTTCAACTCTTTATTACATAACCAGATCTTTCGATATCTTGTGCATTGGTTCCTAGGCTCATGATTCAAGCGGTGTGTATTTTTTTATTCTATTGGAACGACCCTTTGAATGTAGATGAATAAATTGAGTCTTTACAGGTTGGCACTCTTCACACAGGGCTAAAAATTAACTCGCTACTAAAGTGACAAGACAAATGACCCTTTTCCTCGAATCTTTTGAAAAGTCCTAAGCATCTCAATCTTGCAGATAAGTCTCATAATCACTCATACGTGATACATGGCTTGTCACCTTTTGTGACCTGATTCGAACCCGGAGTCTATTTGTTACAAGATCCACATGGGAGGCCCACGCATCCTTGATATTTCTGCTTCTCTTTAGGGTTTTGGGGATGTATTGTGCCGACACTTGGCATCGTCCGTGAGCACGCTGTTTTGTTTCTTTGGGCAAGTAAAGGACCCCGCTACATATAATGTCAAAACCCCTTCTTAGGTGGGACCTATGTAGCTAGCTCCACATGAAAACCTTACAGGATTCTGATAATTTACTCCCTCCTTTGAATCTTGAAGTTGTGCTAGTTGGAAACTTGGAATTGTCTGTGAATCTGCTACTTTCTTTTTGATTTGGATGAGTCTTTTTTGTTTGAGAAGATTCAACTCTAAATGGGTTTTGAAAGTGCGAAAATCCTCTTGGCTGTGGAATTTAGATAAAAGTATAGTGACTCACTGGGACAATTATCCTATTAAATGGAAAGGACCCACAATCTCCCAATATCAATTTGGTTTGGAACTATGTTTTAAAGCCACTCCTAACCTAGGTTTATAGCACTTTTGGATGTTGTGGAGCCTCTGTAGTTGCTGGCTGATCCTTACGCCTTCCTACTCTCATAATAAAAACTCTATGATTTATTTTTGTGAGAGTAGAAAAATTGAAAAAAAATAGCCAACAAAATCCCTTGACTAATTTTAGTTGCTTTGCATTTATTCAAAGTGAAGCTTGCAGCCACCTCAGACAACTACGAATTATCCAGCTAGCCAGAGTCTTCTTATGGAATCTGGTGCCTCTTAATGGAGTAATATAAGTGTGGGCCTATACAAATGACAAACATACATGCCTCAAATGAGTCATGCAGAGTGTGGAAAAACACTTATTTTGCTGAAAGTAATCTACTCCTACTCCTAATGTAATTGGACTGGTAAAAGCTAAATAAAACCGAAAATAGGAAAGGAAAAATAGCTTCCTTTTCTTATAAAGTGTGGCCATACAATTAATTTAGCTATAGATATGGCCTATAATAAGAGTGAAAAAATTACCTATCACTCTTCCACCCATGGTATCAGCAAATATAATGAATACCTCCTTGAGGAGTTCATCTTTTGGTCAGAGGTGTTGTAGCTGACCCTCGGGGTGTTGAAAATTATCCTCAAGCCTCAAAGTGAGCATGACTAGTATTGAATTTTTCCTTCATCTTGAGGAGGACCATTCTCTGGAGGGAGTTGGTCTGACTCTCTATTTCTTCCCATTATTCTAGATTGCATCTTTTGGAACAGGGATTTCTTGTAGGCTTTTCTAAAGGGTGTTATCCCAATCCTTCCCCTCTTTATTTTTAGCACCTTTTTTTGTGAATCCAGGCTCTTTGATTGAAAGAAAAAATCTCTCAATAATAATTTTTTCTAAAGCCTTTGGACTAGTCCCAAAGGAGTTGTAGTGAGTGGAAATATTCCTTCATTGCGTGGTTGATGAAGTGGCGAAGGTTGATATTTCCATAGGCCCTTCTTCGTCAAGGCATCCCTCTAAATATGATAAGCACTCAAGCTTATATTATTCCTCCTTTATCAAATATTTATGCTTTTGTATGATGGTTTTTGAGTCTGCAAATGCTCCATCATGTGTGGCTTCATCTTGCAATATGAAACTTGTTGACAAAATTTTTTCTAGGGGAGCTGATTTGTGGGGAGGACAAACAGAGGCAATGTCTGTAGCTTTTCTATCGCTTATCCTGTGATATGAACCTCATGAGTTTGTATCACTTCTAACCATATTCTCCTCTTCTTTTGGATTTGGAGCCATCGTTTGCTAGTGAGAGGGGTATAACTAGTTGAAGAAAGGGGAAGGGTGGAATGGGTGGCTTGGAGATGGACAAGTGGATGATCCCTTGGTGGTAATGAAGTCATGCTTTCACAACTCCATAGGATGAAGAGAAATGAAAGACGTGGAAAGAAAGACGAGTGGAAATGGATGAGAGGGAGGTCTGCAAGCCTTTGTAATGATTGGCCCAGACCATGTGGAGTTTCTGGATGTGCTTCAAAACTATCTTCATTGAAGATTGAACTTTATCAGTAACAGACGAGTTGATGCCATGATAAAAATACCACTCTGAGTCATCCCCACCAGATGTGACAAAAAAACTATTGACGATCATCCTTGGTAGATTAGACCATAAGAGTCATGGGGAAACCTTAGGTTAGTGGGACACGTGCCCTAAGGAGACCTTCAGATTTTAAAGATGGTGGTTCTTCTCTGTGGTGTGAGATGAGGGTGAGAAAAATGAAACAAAATCATGATTTTAACGGGGGCAATGCGCTGAATGAGCCTTCTAAGAAATCAATCAAGAACACAACCATTTGAAAAAGGGAAATGGTGAACGACTGAAAAGGGTGGATGAAATTACACCACAGGCTAGAGAAGATCACATAGAAACACTACCTAAAACTACTTAAGCACAAATTTAAAGATAGTAACAACATTGAGAGATGCACAATTTTCTACGTGAAAATAAAGGCGATTAGAGACAAAAAACATATACAATTGATGAACAAAAGGAACCACATGGCATATATATTACTCTAATGATTATGCACAGTATTACATTTAGAAAAAAGGAAAGATTACTACTAAAAAAACCTAGGAAGAAGACTAGAGCTCCAGACCCCTATCTTTTATAGAAGAGGTACTTGAGATAGAGAAGAAAACCAAATGAATCTCTCAGATTATTTTCTATCTATCTTGATTACAATATATATGTGAGGAGGAGGAGGAGATAAGAAGCCATCCTTTACTCCTTTCCAACTGCTTTTAAATTATGATAAATGGAGTGAAGTGACAGGAACATATATTTCGAGATCTTTCTCACACTCTTTCCCATTATTTGTCCTTTCTAAAGAGTGAGGAGCCATGCCTATTTAATGTGTCTTTAACTACCCTGTAATTGAATCCTTTAAGATGGACTCTTCTTTTGAGGAACATCCCCTCTGGATCTTTATTACGTAACCAAATCTTCTGATCTCTAATGCATTGGTTCTCGGGCTCATGATTCAAGTAGTGCATATTTTTTTATTCTATTAGAACGACCCTTTGAATGTGGATGAATAACTTGAGTCTTCGCAGTTTGGGACTCTTCACACAGGGTTATGCATTAACTTGCTACTGAGTTGAAAATCCAAATGCCCCTTTTTCCTCCATTCTTTTGAAACTTAATGAGCATTTAAATATTGCAAAATAAGTCTCATAATCACTCATACGTGATACATGGCTTGTTACCTTTTTTTGACCTGCTTCGAACTTGGAGTCCATTTGTTGCAAGATCCACATGGGAGGCCCACACATCCTTGAGATTTTTGATTCTCTTTAGGGTTTTGGGGATGCATTGTGCCAACACTTGGCCATCATCTATGAGCATTGCAGTTTCATTTCTTTGGGAAAGTAAAGGACCCCTTTGCATATAATGTTAAAAACCCCTTCTCGGGTGGGACCTGTTGTAGATAGCTCCACGTGGAAACCCTAGGGGCTTTCGAGACTTTACTCCCTTCTTTGAATCTAAAAGCCTGTGCTGTTTGGGACATCTTGGCATCATCTAAAAGCTTGTTTCTTTCTTTATGATTTGGCTAAGTATTTTTTATTGACAAAGATTCGATTCCAAATGGGTTTGAAAAATGTGGGAATCCTCCTAGCTATGAAATTTAGATAATAGATACATTAAAGATTCCATGAATGGATATCATTCAACAACAGAATCTCAACTTGATTCCATAGTAACTTCAATATAGAGCTTACAATTTTTGCATTACATTCTATCTTCCTCATCTTACTATCTACTTCCTCAGGTTTCATGGAAATCAATACATATGAGAGAACATGGAAGGAATATCCCCTAACTGAATCATCATTACCCAAAAAACATGCCAAATATCATCATGTCTCATTCCCTAATTGATTATCATTAGCATGCAAGTGACAACTAACGCATAACAACCTTGACTCCTTATCCGGTTATGATAATCGTAGTGATGCCTATGGAATGTTATTTCTGTAGCCGCAAGCCTCCATAGCCTAACATTATCCATAATTGTACCTAGCCACTTTTCCATTTTCTCCCTTAGGGTGACTTTAATTCATAGTCTAAAACAACTAAGTCCTAGATCCATCCTTCCTGGGCACGATCCCTAGGGCATCCCCCAAAATCTACTTCCACATTTGACTCTAACGCCTTATTCCTACATGCCACATTCCATCACACCCTAGGTACTTAATCATTTTAAGGGGCTCAACCTCACCCCAAACTAATGTGATTTCCAACCATGGAAATTCTTTACACCCCTTGAGAAAAAAATTGATGAAAAAAATATGTCAAGGAAAAATTTGTTGCATGATTCAACCACTAAGTACCTGACTGGAAGAGTTCAGGGAACTTTGCATCTATTTCATCTCCTTCAATTTCCCCCATGCCTTCAACTTTACTAATTCCTTCCCTGATGCTTCCCCTACAATGTTGGGCACTTGATCCGGGGTGACTTCCTCAACTTTCCCCTTGAACTCATTTATAACCACCAATAGCTCTGCACAGATACCTTTGAACTTGTCCATCCACTTAGTGATGTAATCCCGGAGATTGTCAATCATGTAATCCATTTTCTTGAGATTTATTTTTATCTTATCTTTCTGAGCTATGGTATCAACAATCAACTATGAACGCTTAAACTGTTTAGTAGGGATATTCTCTTACAAGGATTTAAGAGCGACCTCTTCCTCTGTCACTCATGCATCAATGATTGGCTTGCAATTCCTACAAATTTTAAAGCCCCTATCTACTAATGTTGTTTGATTCCTTGAGTTGGGCAAGTAAATACTCCAACTCAGTGATTCAAGATTTAATGGAGATTTTCTTCTCTTCTTTTCCTTGGCGATCTCTGACAAAACTGTTGGTCCCACATCATCCTTGACATTTGTAAGCAACATCCATATAAGGTCCTCAAGATAATCCATCTCGTCCCCATAATCTATCCTTTCCTGGATTACTAGGGCCAAACATTTCCCCAAAATGCCTCTAAGGAGGGTGTCACTTTGATCATAGGCCTCCTTGGTTTGCCCCTACTCACCCTTCAGTCCTTGGCGTAATATTTCTACCTTCCTTTTATTTTTCCTTCTTCACCGCAACTAAGGTCCGAGAACATTGGCCCCTACATCCAAGATGCATCGAATCACCTCTGAGGACATCTTTTGAATCATGTTGCATTTCTTCTCATCCATTTAGTGGCTAGGATCCACCACTTTATACGACTCTCCTCCCTTCTTCTTCAAGTGAATGGTCTTGATCACGTGGTCATTGACCTCAAAATGGTAGGTGCATGCCTTCCCATGGTAGGGGTGTGCCTTATAATTTGCACTATCTAAAACTTCACACGTACCTTCCATATGATCAACATCTAAGTTTTCCAATTCTTTGTCATTAATCACCTACAAAAATGTACAGATCAAGACCATAACACAGATATTCAGAGCCACTTCATTATCGATATATTCATCACATTACAGTAGCCAATGATACATTAAATATTCCATGAATGGAGATCATACAACAATAGAGTCTCAACATGATTCCATAGTAACTTCATTACAGAGCTTACAATTTTAGATTACATTCTATCTACCTCATCTTACTATCTACTCTTTCTCAGGTGTTGTGAAAATCAATACAAAAGATATAACATTGAAGGAATATCCCCAAACCAAATCTTTGCATCCTAAGAGTGAGGGAGAGGAGGAGCATTAGGAAGAGGAGACAAAAAAGACCGAAACAAAATTTATCAAGGTTCTACAAACAAGATCATAAGAAGAGGAGCATGACCACTACTACTTTCAGGGAGGAGCTAGAGGAGCAAGAGAAGAGAAGGTCCAAGGCAAAGGGTTAAGGTATCAAGAGAGGTGCATGAAAAAGAAAAGGAAGTTGAAATACTGTGCCAAGGATTGAAGGGAGAGAAGGCACAAACCAAGGAGGTGCTATGATCGAGCTGGTGCCCTCATTAGAGGCATTTTAGGACAATGTCTGACCCAGGTAAGCTAGGCCAGGATAGATTATGGAGATGAGATGGAGTATCTCAAGGACCTTGTAGATATTTTTCTTTCAAATGTCAAGGATGACACAAGACCAAAAAACTACAGAGCTCACTCAAGGAAAAAGAAGAGATAAAAAATTGCCATGAATCTCCGGATCACTGAGTTAGAGAATTTACTTACCCAACTCCAGGAAGAAAACACATTGGTAGATAGGGTATTTAATATTTTACTGGAAGTGTGAGTCAATCATTAACTTGCGAGTGACAGAGGAGGAGGCCAATCTTCAAGCATTACAAGAGAAGATCCCTACTAATATGTCTGAGAATGCACAGTTACTTATTGATACCAAAACTCAGAAAGATAAGCTAAAATAAAGTGTGAGAAAATGGATTATAGGATTGGTGATCTCAAGGATTCCATCATTGAGTGGATGGATGAGATAGAAGTTGTCTGCACAGATCTATTAGTGGCTATAAATGAGCTCAAGGGGAAAGTGGAGGAAGTCATTTGATCAAGTTCCTAGCGTTGTAGGGGAAACTCCAGGGAAGGAATTAGTAGAGTTTAAGGCATGGGTGAAATTGAAGGATGAAATAGACGCAAAGTTCTCTGAACTCTTCCAGTTAGGTGCTTAGTGGTTGAACCATGCAACAAAATTTTCCTTGAAAATTTTTTTTGTTGTCAAAGTTTTTTTTAAGGGCATGGAGGATTTACGTGGGTGGCAATCAAATTAGTGTGGGGTGATGTTGAGATCCTAAAATGACCAAGTACCCAGGGTGTGAAGGAATGTAGCATGAAAAAAACAAGGTGAAGAGACACACATAGAATTAGATTTTGGGGATGCAGAAGGGCTCATGCCCAAGTAGAATGGATATGAGACTTAGTCATTTTAGACTATGAATGAAGTTATGTTAAGGGAGAAAATGGGAAGCTGTCTAAGAAAAGTTATGGATAACGTTAGACAATGGAGGCTTGTGGCTCAAGAAATCATATTCTAAGGCATCATTAGGGTTATCATAACCAGATAAGGAGTCAAAGTTTTTATGCAATAACTGGCACTTGCATACTAAGGATACTTGATTAAGGAAAGACATGATAACATTTGGCATGTTTTGTAGGTAATAATGATTCGGTTAGGGGATATTCTTTCCATTTTCTCTCTTATGTATTAATTTTCATGGCACCTGAGGAAGTATATATTAAGATGAGGTAGATAGAATGTAATGTGAAATTATAAGCTCTGTAATGAAGTTACTATGGAAGCATGTTGAGACTTTGTTGTTGTATGATCTCCAGTCATGGAATATTTAATGTATCATTTGCTATTGTAATGTGATGAATATATAGATAATGAAGAGGCTTTGAATATTTATGTTATGGTCTTGATTTGTACATTTTTTTTGATGCTCCCAAATTAAAACTAATGAGTCAGGAAGTGAATCTTAAAGCCATGTCTGGAAATTAGAAATCACCTGAGCCCTTACCCCTTTCTTATAGTTCAGTTATTTGTCTAGATCTACAATTTTTATAGTTGCACATAAATCAAGTGCGATACTCTCACTAGTTTTTTGCAGGCATGTTAATGCTATAATCAAATGTCTTGTAATCCTCATTCTTCTTCTCGTAAAGTAGAAGAAGTCCTTGTGTACATGAAACATCAACCAAATAAATAGTGGGGTGGGTTTTACAAATAATGGCAGCTACCATAGCTGTAGGACTCCAATTTTATGCAATTCTTGTTTGTACCAAGTCTTCAACCTTAGGGTTTCTGATCTCATCTACTCTGGGGGTGTCTGAAACTAAATCTTCCCGCATGACCTTCTTTTTGTCACTAATTTAGAGGTTATATCCAATGATCTTACACATGTAAAGATTTGAACTCTATTTTTTGGTCTTAATCTTACCTAGGGTGTATTGCATTCTCAAATATACCTCAATGGGTTCCTCCTTCTCTACATCTGGTCTCTTTGTTTGAGGTTTCCTAGGGTGCCATTTTTTTTTTCTTTCACTCTTTCATGCCTGAGGTTATTTTCACTTTTCCTTCATCTACTTGACTGTGGTGAATTCTACACTTCTCTCTCATGCAACCACTTCCTACTCTGATGTCTTCTTTCCTTCTTGTTATACCAGAATATCATACCACAGCTCACACAACTTGATTGTTTCATGACAAGTACATCACTTTATTTTCAAAACCCTCGTCACATGTTAAGCTCAGGAGCACAAAATAAATTCTCTAAGGAAAGTAGTAGAAATTCCTACCTTTACCCTCTATTTATACTTTTTCATCACCTTAAAGTTCCTCCAACCATGTGTCTTAACATATATTTTTAATAATTTTTTTTTTACTTAAGTTAACTTCAGTGAATTCCTTCCTTGCGCCACAATCATAACCTTCTGGCATGCCAACACTACTTTACTGCCACATACCTCCTTCATACACCTCACCGTGCTGAAGTACATAACCTCTATACTATCCACTAAGTAGTTCCCCATGGCGTCACCTACCTCATTTGCACTGCGCGATCATTTTCCCCATTCTACATGGTCTTTTCTCAATTTTGTTGTTTCTTCCCCAAGACACCTTTGTACCTGCACAAACTTGAACACCTTATACACTGTACCACTCGATCTTCTACCTTTTCTCTCATCATCCCAGAATGATTTCTCCAACATTTTATCTTTGCAAAGAATTTGTCAACCATATCCAAAAAATATCTTCCAGTCCATCCCACACTAAAAGTATGTGTGGTCCTCTACACATGGAATCATTTATAATGTAATTAGCTATTGGTGCACCAATGTGCAACACAACACTGAGAAGAAAAGATAAAGAAAAATGATGAGGAAAGGACACATATACAAAAGAAAATGTAGGAAGGAAAATCCTTAGTTAATTGGCACTACTGCTTTATTTACAAACACAAAGAATACTTATTTATAGTAGGGCTTTAACGTACTCCCGTTAAAGAAACTAGGAATTCATGTTCCATTTAGGGCTTCTAACTGGAAAACACCTAAATCAAGTATATATATGATAATGTATGGTCCCAAGCAATGGAATTTAAACTTCCTAGGGTGACCCATAAACTTTGAATCATACAAGAGAACCTTATACCCCACCTCAAGCTTCGTATTCCTGATATGCCTATCGTGCCATGCCTTCTTCCTGGATTTTTCCATTTTCTAAATCAAGAAAGCAATGGGTCACCTCTCAACTAATTGCATCAATCTATCAATATGTTCCTCAAGTGCTTGTTCCTCAGCTAATTCTCCTGCGCACACAATACGTAGAGAAGGTAATAAGAATTCAACCGGTAATAATGCCTCCACACTAAACAACAATTGAAAGGGTGTTTATTTTTTCAACCTCTTATAAGTGGTCCGATATGACCATTACACGATAGAGAATTTTTCATCCCAATATTTTCTTCCCACATCACAAATATTGGTCAATGTGTGACTCACAATTTTGTTAACGGCCTCATTCATCCTATTGGCTTGTGTGTGATAGGGTGTGCTCTTGTGATGCACCACCATAAATTTAGCTAACAATATCTGAACAATTTTATTCAAGGAGTGTGTGCCCCTATCACTTGTTAAGATCAATAGACATCCATACCTGGTTATTATGTTCTCCCATAGAAATATTGCTGCTATAGTTGGGGTATAATATTTTATAAGTGCTTATTCTACCCACCTTCTAAGATAATCAGTACAAGTAACAACATAATGTGAACCTATCCTGTGTACCAATGGGGAAATTAGACCTAAAAATTCAATTTCCCACTTTTCAAATGGTTCTGCATTATAAATTGGTCTCAAAGGCATTTCACAATGATGCCTAGGCTTTCCAAGGTGCTGAAAATGTTCACAACATTTTGCATACTCCACATAATCCTTAATAATGTCTCCCACCATAAGTCAACCATTAAAACCTTGGACGGGGTGGCCCTCCCATCATAATGTCCACTTGCAATATCACCATGAGCTTCCTCCATAATAGCTCCACGCTCATGTTCAAGTACACACCAGTGTAAAATTTCATCACGACCTAGTTTATACAAGTCTCCACTAATCAACATGTAGGGTACGACGTGAATGGAAAGTTGTTTCTTCTCTATGTTATTCATTCCTTTGAGCACCATACCTGCTCATAAAAAGATAGCAATTTCTTCTAACTCAGAGGGTGTGCGTTGCAGTCTAAACAACTGAGCATTTGACATTATGTCCTCAATGGTTTACATGTCCTCACCTGAATTAATCCTCGATAAATGATTAGGTTCTAAAATACTCTTCCTTAGTTTTACCATAACTGTAAATTCAAACTCCTGAAACAATAATACCCAATGTCATACGCGCCCTTGTAAAACATAATTTTTTACCAAATAATTCAAATCCACATGGTCTGTGTAGAATATAAAAGGTGGTGCCAACAAATATTGTCTAAATTTATGTAGTGCATAGATCATAGAAAATGCTTTGCAATCTATGGTAGTATAATTTTGTTGAGATGGAGTTAGCTTCGTACTAGAAAAACATAAGTGGTGATCAAAAATTACCTCCCTAGGATGTGTTAACACCACTCCAATCACCATACCTGGAGCATCCACGTGTACATGAAATGGCTTACCCTATTGTTGTCCACTCAAAATTTCCCCGCACTTAAAGTAAATTTTCGAAATTTCAAGTTTTGAATGTCTTCTTTGTCGTCTTTGAAAATGTTAAAAGTCAAGAAATTGTAATAGATCTGCATTCCTGGGTCATTTTGTGTGTTTCTCGCGTACTTCACGTATTTTTGTCCCACATGTCCCAGTTTCAAACGGGCCCCTTTGTTGCATTTTCGCCCGAAGTGCCTGAGCCGCGTACTTCACGCATTTCTGTTCCAAATGTCCCAAACACTTCCGGACCTTCTGTCACGTTTTCACCCAAATTGATCAAGTCGTGTACTTCGGAACTTCTTGTCCCAAATGTCCAAGTCAAAAAGTGCAAGTCGTTCCAATTTCACCCGAAACACCCGAACCGCGTACTTCGCGCTTGTCCCAAATGTCCCAATTTTAAAAGTGCGCTCTGTCCCATTTTTGGCCGAACTGCGCGAACCGTGTACTTCGCGCGTTTTCGTCCCAAATGTCCCAAAACGCATTGGTGTGTATTCTCCCTGCTTCGCCCGAATCGGCTGAGCCGCGTGTTTCGCGGATTCGCGTCTCACATGTCCCAAGCAAACCAAATGCCATTCATACTTAGTTTTTCCCGCTCTACTTGAATATGTTGCTTTTCAAATTGGTAGATATGAAGTTAATGCGCATTGATTTCCTTTCTCTCTCCAAAATGGCTATATAACGAGCAGACCCCCTTTTACATTTTTCACAATGCTTCCTTGCTCAAACCCCTACAAACTAATTTCTTTCACAATTCCTTCCCAAGTCTAGATTGCAATTCTCTCTCAACTACTATCAATATGAAGATCAAATTCCAGGGACAGGAGCAAGTTTCACCACTAGAGTCTGCCGTTCTCAACATTGGAGACAGCGAAGCTCGACATCTCGACTTCGGTGATTTCTGGGCGAGGGTGGCAGATACAAACCCTACTCCAATGGCAGCAATGATTCACGACAGCGGTTTGGCCTTTGCTGGTAGTTTCACGATCTCGGTATAGTGTGCTGATACCGTGCTTTCATGCGGATCTCACTTTGACCCCACCTCGAGTGAATTGACCAATATACACGGGGAACTCATTGCTAAACTAGATGCTGCTGCCATTAGCACTACTCTGAGGATCCCAGAGACGGATAATGCCATAGTCGTTTCCCGGGATTAAGCACAGGCCCTGTTCAATCAGGACAACGACAAATACAAAGCACGGGTTGCCAAGTCCTGGCTAAAGAACCCTAAGAAAGGAGCTTCTCGTCTGACCAAAACCCTCTTGCGGGAAGATTTTAATGAAGAATTGTCTGATTTCATAACTCTGTTGGCTCGGGTTATGGGTTTGCCCTCCACCAATGAGTTCCACTTCTGGATGTGCCCGCTCATGAACATGGTATGCGAGGGAACACAGAATATCAACTAGGTAGAGATCATTAGCATGAATTTGGAAGAGCAGCTGTCCAATGTGTAGCAAACAAAGAAGTTCTATATGACTTCGTACCTGATGTACACTCTGGCAGCATCAAGGAAGTGGTTTGGTTTCTCTTACATAGATGAACACAAAGATGATCCAATATATGCATACTGCCCGCAGTTCACCCTGGAGACCAGCAATCGTAACTTCAGAAGGGTCAACGACGCTTTCACCATGTACGTGGTTAGGCTGCTCGAAGGTGATACTGCCAGGAGATTCTCTAATGAAGCTATGACTCTGATATCGCACTACGGTGCTTACTTTATCCAGTTTAGGAAATTCTCTTATATCAGGCTTGCCGGCTTTGAGGGTACCCCTCTAAGACTACCCATGTTCTGTAATGATAGGATGGCCTTGATAGAAATATGCAGGAAATTGGAAAAATTGCACAGAACCTCAGGGCTAAAGAGGATCACTGGTTTACACTTTCCCATCTCTTTGGGAAATTTATACCTACAAAACAGCCCTAGATGCACATAATGTAGAAAGAGCCCTGGTTCCCATCACGATTCACTTCTTCAAGCCAAGGACTTGCTTCGACTTGAAGAGGTTCATTAGGGTAGAACATCAAAAATAGTCTATTGTCACAGAGCTGATACAGAAGATTATTGGGCTGGATTGTGCTGATGATTTTGAGGCTAGAAGGAGGCACTAATGGCAGATTCTCCTTGCAATTAATTGAAGAACTCGGCCTATATCAAGTTCCTGAAGGGCTAAAGGATGAAAAATCTGATCCATAATCATATGAGTATGAAAATGTGGTTAAGAACATTCCTTTAGAGGACGTGGATTGGAACATGAAAGAGAGGGACGACTTGGCTGAGATCCTTGCTCTAGTTTTAGTCAGGACTAGGGTCTGGTTTGACAGGAGAGTTTGAGAGTTCAGAAGGCATTCAGGAGAATCCTCTTCTAAGGACGCTTCAACACCAAGAAGAGAAGCATCTATTCCAAGTTCTGAGACACCAGTGAAAACCCCTCCTGCCTCATCAACTCAGGGACCTGCAGAATCTACTCCTTCCTCATCCACCCAGGTATATAAGAAGAAACTAAAAGAAGTAAAGAAAGAACCTGTGGAAGAAGATCTCCAGGAAAAATAGGAAAATTTGCCTATAGGGCCAGAGAACATCATTGTTCTTAGTGAAAGTGAAGAAAGTGAAATGCCAACCCCTGCAAATGCTCCTGAAGACCCAACTAATAGAGATAAAGAAGTCTAGAGCACTGAGCTTCTAGATGCTGTAGATCCTTCTACCACAATTGCCTCCAGTGCCCCGCTCACATCTCAACTCGAGTCAACCGCTGCACAGACCTTGACCGTCATGAGCTCCCTGTCTCTTGGTCCCCTTGCCCCTCCTGCTGATTCCTCTTCCTCTTTCGCGTGGGTGCAACCTTTGGTCGACAAAAAGAAGAGAAAATTCTCCTCTCAAAGCCCGGGATCAAATTTTGATGCTGTCGCAGCCTTGTTGGGCACCACTCCTTCTCGTGCCAAGAGAGCCAAAGTCACCTCCAGAATAGTGTCTGATGCTCAAGGTCAGCAATTCCTGGAGATTGCCAAGCCTACAACGGATAAATCAGAGCAGGACTTGCAGGCATCTGACTTGGAGCTCTCGAGAATCCCAATGGGAGAGTCTACCCCTGAAGGTGAAATTCACAACCTCCAGGAAACAGTCACAAGAGTCATTGGGAGGGTAGAAAAGGGCCAGCACACTATTGAACAGTTGGAAGAACAGGCCCAAGTTCTCACAGGTTTCATCAAGTCCCTTTTGTCTAAGGAGAAAGTTTTGGACCCTACCCCCTTGACTGCTCTCCCACCTCCTGTAATTCTAAGCCAAGATGAAGTGTAGAGTATTAAAGATATGCACAAGTATTCTGTCTATGGTAGAGATATTGAAGCCATGGTGGATGACATGCTTGTTGCTGGGTTAAACTTCATCGGTGAAGCTTTCAAACTCCACGAAAAGGTGATCAATATGCAACTGAAGCTCTCCTCCACTATCAATACCATGGATAAAGAGCTCAAAATCTGGAGCAGTTGCATAGTAGACCTTCGCCTTATGGGACAGACAGACGAGAAAATTTTGCTGGTGAATAAAGTTTTTGATGATGTAAAGGACAATCTATCGAAGTCCTGGGTCTACAGTGTGGATTGGAAGATCAGAGTCTTGGAGGAGGCTTTAGCAGAAATGAAGAACAGCTGGCAGAAGGGTGAAGCCTTCAAGACATTGGTTGTCTCGGCTTTCAAAGATATACACTTCCATCTTCAAGATGAAACTTCAGGTGCTTCCCTTTCCTTACAAGAGATCAAAGCTCAGTTCAGAACTTTTGTAAAAGACAATTTATTCAAGGAAAGCTCCATCTCCAAAGAAAAAATGAAGGAGATATGCTCTCTTCAATCTTCCATTGAAGAAGCAAATAAAGATTATCATACTCATGTTGAGTTTGATAAAGAGATGGAGAAGTGTCTAGGATTTTGGACTCAGTCTGCAGCCAACACGTCAGTTCCCCGTGGCAGAGACATAGCTGAGGCGTTGAAGAGATTCAGACAGCGGATTCTGAAGTCAGTGGGTCCCTCTCATTGATCAGCCACCTGTCTTCTTCCCCATTCTTTTCTCTTCTTCCCTTTCTTTTTTCCGTTTTCTTTGTAATAGGTCGAGGCACTGCGATTTGGCAGTCCTTAACTATTCTTTAGTTAAAAGAAACGGTTACAAAAAGTAACTGATTTGTAAGCTATACAATGGCCTTCTTTACACCATTCTCGAGGAGGAAGAACTTGGCATATTTTCTGAAAGTGTAAATAGATCATAAAGAAATCAATACAAAAGGGCTTTCCGTTCATTGTCTATCTAATCTCTGTTATCTCTGTGTTTTTCATTTAATTTCGTGAAGATCATTTGTTTTTTAGTTCGTTAGTCTCACTGATTGCATATTTTCAAATATTGCGAGTATAGTGATCTTGTACAACCAAGAAGGAACTTTGTGTCATTGATTAAAGAATCTGAAGAAGGTCATTTACAGAAATTTGTGTCTGGTAATCTTATCTTGTTCATCCAATGCAAACGATCTTGTTTTAAATTCACTGCAACTTCGTATACATAAAGGATTATTCTGCTATCTATAATTCTGCATGTTGCTCTTCTGCTCATCCTCATATTCCCTTTCCTCAATCCTTTTGTAACTGATGGTCCCTTGTGGAAAACACTTTCGTAATATCCAAGTTCAACCATAAAATCATGTTTTGTATATTTGTAAATAAGTTCGTTTCTGAATAAGGGAACCTCTCCCATTAAAGAGGAGGGACTTCTTGTCCCCTGACTGTTGCTCTTCTTAAAAGTCCTATTTGATGACCAAACACCTATGAGGGAAAGTGTAGGATGGGCACAATAAGAATTTTTTTCCTTTAAAGTGTCAAATGCCACATGTTGCGCCTCACCCCAGTGAAATTTTCCTTTATGCTTCAACAACTCCTCTAATGGCATGAAAATTTTGGCATGCCCCTTAATGATTTTTTTGTAGTACCCTGTATGGCCTAGAAACCCATGTACTGTGATCTGAATGGTGGGTTCTTTTAACCCCAAAATTACAACAACATTGGTAGGATCCACCAGCAACCCTTCTTTACAAATGATATGACCAAGTAGTATGCCAAAAGGAGTGGCAAAAATACACTTCTTAATATTGAGATAGATGCTCAATTGCTTGCACCTCTTGAACATCATGCTCAAATTTTTGCAATGATCCTTCACTAGCTCATACACCATCCAATCATCTAGGTAGACTTGAAGAAATTTTGTTAATGAAATCCTGAAGTGCTTGTACTACGATGCATGAAAAGATAGGAGGCACATTCTATAGCTAGAATGACATAATTATGTAAGAAAAACTTCCCCATTCAGTGGTGAAAGTCATTTTCTCCTGGTTTTCCTTCATAATCCTTACCTGGTAATAACCCAAAAATCCATCTGTGAAAGAATAGATCTCACACCCTGAAACTCCTTATAGAATATTTTTAGTAAAGGGCATTAGAAATGGATCTATAATGCAAACAACATTCAGATCTATGTAGTGTAAACATATTTGTATCCTTCCATCCTTCTTAATACTAATTACCATGGGGATAACCCATTCAGATTCATCAACGGCCTCAATAATCCTAGACTCTAACATCTTGTCAATTTATTTCTTAACTTGTACACATAAGTTAGGATTTATCTTGTAGGTCCTCTTTCTGACCGGTCATGCCCTTCCTGCAACTTGATCCACATTTCTCCAAGAGAGTGATGAACCCATTTTAACTCATGGTACCCATGTGGAAACAATTCCTAGAAGTCACACAATAGCTGAATAATCTTTGACACTTCCTGGTCTAACCAGTAATCTCCAATAATGTCTTCCTTGGGTACCCCTTCAGTACCAATGTTGATCTTATTCATTTTTAAGGACTCATGGTAGGCACGTGCCTTCTCATCTACATTTTCTAAGAATTTACACGCACCTTCTGTATGATAAACATCTAAGTTTTCTGATTCCTCATCATTAATCATGTATACCAACTTACCCTTTTCCTTCTCTAGGAAGGCGTGCTCAAACTGCGCTTCTTCTGGTTCCTTTTCTTCAAGGTGCACCCCCATATTAGATTATCCCAAAAATTCAATAACAATGTCTTCAACCTTGGCACTATCTCCTAATTTAAGGTGCTTGATCACCTTCAAGGCCTAATTGACTGATGGTTTAGAATATAAGTACTCAAAGGGTTAAACAATACCTGTTGTTAACTCTTGCCAATTTCCTTTTTGTTTCTGCGACTCTGAATAAACATACCATGCATGTTTACAACCCTATATGGTGGAATAGAACTTGTGCACCCACAAGGAAGGGGGTAAATCTTTTGGGCCTTTCTTATAGGTCCTCTCACATTCCTGAACATGGCATGAGATGGATCCCATCCCATCATAGACTTGTATCTTATTGGGCACATTACTTTGAGAAATCTAATGGAGAATGTGACCCTTACCTCATGCCACTCTAGAATATTATCACGATGTGTCATCTACCAACATGCAACTATTCCATGTAATGTATAAACAAGCATATTCCTTCACTCTATCTCACATGTACAATGCATCTCCATTGCATGTAAAAAGGTATCAGGGTTACCTTCACGAGTATATCTTGGTAATTTTTTTCCTCCCAGGTGCCTGACCAAATGCACCTTGAACACTTGAGTCACATTACCCTTTATTTATCTCCAAATTAACTCATATGTTCCACATGCCCAATTATCACATGCAACACTGGTGGTATCACTTATAGTCTGCGCATCATCCCACTGAGTGAATCCCTCTTTTGATGGTTGGAAAAACTTCGGGTCCTTGATGGTGCGTACATATATCTTGTTTAAATCTTCTTCTCCCAATGGTTCCACATAGGGCATAGACCATCCATTAGTTAGTGGAATGATCATGCGCTCCTCTTTGTTCTATAAACTGATGTATCCTTTATTGAAGAGTTTGTCAACATTGTTTTCATAACACCAAGGGTGCCCAAGTAACACTGGGAAGCTATCTTCCTCGGCAAGCACCTAGACTTCAAATTCCCTAGTGAACTTGACTCCTTGAATAGCTATTAAAGCATTTTGTAAAACTCTAAGGGGAGTAGCCTTAGTTCTATTTTCCATATACAACACATTTGAAGATGACTGTAATGGTGGTCTCCCCATCTGATTCCATGCATCTAGGGTGAGAACATTAAATTATTCACCCATGTCAATCAAAATATTACTTAAGACCCATCCATTCACTACCACATTTAGTGTAATCTCCTTGTCATATTCTAGACTACGAGGGGGTAAGTTAGTGTGTATGATCTACCTTTTGTGGTCACATCTAGAACTCTATACTTTTTCTCTCAACCATTCTCCTAACATGGGAATGATGTTCTCCTAGTACATCATCTTACACACCTCCTTAATATCATATATGTCCTTCTGAGGAGTTTCATAGTTCTTTGCTTACTCTAACTTCTATGACTATTCCTTCAAACATTGAATCTCTCTTTGTAGACTCCTAATCACCTCCAGTCTTTTGATACACCTCCTTCTGGTAGGTAGGATTAGGGTACTTTCAATGTAGTACCTCCTCTCTTATAATAATAGGATTCTGATTTGGAATTTCCCTTGCGCATGAATCCTTAGTGTAAGTGGTTACCAAAACATGCTCCAATTCTATATTAGACATCACCTTAGGGATGTATAGTGGCTCAACTCACTTTACACTCACCATCCTGACATGCTTACCTTGCTTCTTCTAATTCTAAAGCATGTGACTATATAAATATGGGTACTCTTCATACGTACGTTTCTTTCCACACCATGAACATTACAACAGGTCTAGGCATTCACGTTTATAATGCTCTGTAAATCCGCATTTAAAATAAGTTCTATGGGGGAAGTCACCTCTTCCTCCACCATGACTATTACAACCTCTAAATCCTCCACAAAATCCTCATCCTCTTCCACCACCATCTGTGTATCTTTTATAGGTATGACCCTCATCCTTGGAACAAATTGCCATGTTGGTCTAGCACACACCATTATAAATGGCATCATGGATATGGTATATTAACCTACAGTCCTTGGTATCATGGGTGGTAGATGTAAAAATCTTACAATAATAGGACACATTCTTATAGAGCACACATTGCAGCAATGGGCATCTACTTGGATGATTCTCCCCATGAGAGATCTCACAGTACAAATCCATGGTGCACACCAAATTTTAAAGGAAACTATCATTTGTATGTCGTTCTACTTCATAGTCCATAAACCAAAGTCTATAAACCAAAGTCCATTGCAAGTCTCATGTGTTGAATTCATAGATAAATTCTCAAGTTGATTTTCCATGGAAGGAATATGAGCTTTTGAAAAGGGACTCACTCCAGTGTTAACACATTCAATGGCCTTAGCTTGCAAAGCCACCTCCAAGGCCTCTCATGGGTCTGTACAAGTCTTATGTGAAAGTGCACTCCTGAAAGGTGTTATCAATCCTCCAAAAAACCATTAAGCATAATGTGACTGTTGATCAGAGAAAACTTGATAGAAAGCACACAAGAAGTTCATGTGGGAAAGTAGGTCATATTCAAAGGCACAAATGGATAGGGAGAACATGCACGTGGAGCAGAAGTTCAACTTTTGGGACTTAGCCATTTTTTCTCATGAAGGTCTATTTTTAGAGATGGCGTGAAGAGCACACAAATGAGGTGGAGACATGCATGCCATGCATTAGCTATTTTTGGAGGATCAGATACAAAGTGCTTTACATAGATACAGGCTAGGAATAGGATTATCACTATAGTTAACTGACAGAAGTCTATAGTTAGCACACTTGCATATGGGGCTATACTTGTAAACGGTGCATGGTTATTAATAACATGCGACCTATTTTTTAAATGAATAAGCGGTGAAGGGAAATCCCCCACCCTTATATATATGTAGTGAACTACATAGTAGATATACATATATAGATGTGTGTGCATACATAGAGAGATGATGCTACTAAATTTGTTATACGCATACTACTGTTATTGTAATGAGGGTTATGTATACTTATTGCATTAAATATAATGGAGGATATTGGCTTAATATAAGTGTTAGTTCTATGTGTATCTGAATCTAGTATGTTTTTGATCTCATCATGGGTAATATTTAATTCTATTTTCCCTTAGAGATAGATATGGCATGCTCTGTAGAATGATGCACTAGCTATGGATTTGTAAGCTTTAAGTCTTCATCATACTAACATCATACTACAACAACCCTAAAAAAGGACTTGGTACCTTTGTGTGCTTCAGGTGAGTGCTCAGTCCAGGATGAGTGATGTGCTAACGCATTTAGGGTGTTGCTAGTAAATTCTAGGCTACATCATTGGTTCCATTTCCGAGACCTCTTTTCCAGTTGTTTTCAGGATGGTTCACGATGAAGACATACCGGCTGACCTTAGCAAGTTTTGAGGAGTGGATACACAATCTAGAGGAATAATACACATGATGGTTCAACACTGGATCTAAGTTTAACGCACACGTATGGGTGGAACAGAATATGTATGATAGTTTATATGAGAGATTTTTTAATATCTTTCCAGTAGAATTGTATGAGTGGCTGATTACTTATGCATCTAAGTGGAATCAGAGGTATTGCACACTTGTCTAGACACATGTAGAATTCCAGGTCCTTTATGATGCTGATCTAATTTGGACTCAAGCTGTGGATACATGGTTTCATGGTGTCTTGAACAATTATATCTTGGAATACTCAATTTCCACTCATTCATATCTAGAAGTAGCTGAATTCTAATTAATGATATCCAAGGGGAGCTTACCTACAAGGAATTCCACTGACGATCAAGATACTGATGGTAATTTTGAATCTGAAGAGTAAATTGAAGGCTAACTAAACCTCACCATGCACGGGGGTGGGGGGGGGTGGGGAGGAGCAATTTTGGTGAAGGATGACAAAACCTAGCAGCATAAAGGAAGAGAGAGGAAAGGTGGCTTAAGTATAATGAGGTGCGTGAGATGGAGATAGAGAAGCAGTGTAACATTACAGAGAGTATGGAGTTGAGAGAGATGGTTTGTGAAGGATTTGAAGCTCACATAGAAGATGTGGAGCTAGAGCATCAAGAACTACCCCATCTTGGAAAGTATGAAAGGGATCCTTCCTAGGCCTCACATAGAAGTGCACTAGCAGAGACTACCTGGGTTGCGAGCGTGCATCTGTATTCACCTGGTAATGTTGCCCTTGCATTTGATTTTTTAGCATCTAGTACAACAAGCAGTCAACAAGCTAGTTCAATCAGTGGGAGAGTAGGAGTGAGTCTTATAAAAAGCACAACAATGGAAGCACAAACAACTTTTTTGTTATATGGGAGTACCTTTTTTGGCGTATCATTAGCACAAAATACAAGTGCACCCGATTTTTGGATTAACTTTTGGGAATGGTAACGCTTTGCAGAATGTCAGGGTACAGTTCAGTTCTAATATTGGGACATAAGGGAGAACATCTTCTGGTTTGACCCCAGCTACAAGTTTGGGATCAAGAGGCATAGGTAGCTCTGGTTTAGGTGGATCTGGAGGTTTTGGAGGCATGAGAAACATAGGAGGTTCTGGATCATGTGGGCAAGGTCTGCAACAACCCTAGAATATTTACATGGAAATGTCTCTTTGTCTTCCAGAGTATAGGGGCATAGAATATGTTGTTGAACACGTGCATATGTGTGAAATATTATGGTACACTAAAGGAATCATAGCTTTAGAGTCTAGGGAAATCTAATTTTCTACTATGTTACAAGGGCACACACACATCTGGTATAGAAAGTTTGACCCTGATTAGACTTGCGTAGATTATACAACTTTAAAGGATGCATTCCTTAAAGAGGTTCATATCCTTGAGTTTGAGTAGAAGAGTATAAGTGTGCTCAAGGATATTAAACAAGGCACTACTGAAAGTGTTAGAGAGTATGATTCATGGTTTAAAATGCTATTATCAAATCTTTCTTATGACATACATGCAAGCCAACATGCACAATGGTTTTTTGGAGGATTGATTACCCCATTTAGAAGGGTGTTATCACACAAGACATATACTGATCCATGCGAGGCATTGGAGGCATCCCTAATTGTTGAGGCAGTTGGGAGTATTGACACTGGTGTTAGCCCATTCTTAGAGGCACAAATTGTAGATATGGAAAAATAGTTAGAGAAATTATTTGTGAATTTAGCCCATGAAACGTGCTCAGGGATTCGGTGTACATATTATGAGGTGGAGGGACACACCAAGGATAGTTTTATTTTCAGATCCATACGTTCATTGCTATTAGACTATGAGATCTATCATTTGAATCATGATGTTAACCACTATCCTTTGCTACAACGTGTGAAAAGGAAGAACATTTCAAGATACTGTTAAATCTGTAGGTCCATGACTCATGACATGGAAGACCCGCCGACTGATTAGAAAGATCCATGATGTTATAGATATTTGTGTATGATAGACATGAGTTTCAGATAAGGGCAAGAATGAGCATCAGGATTGGGATCACAATCAGACATGCTATGACCAGAATGAAGGGAGTTTTAAATGCAGCCATGGGAGAGGTTGAGGATATTGTGGTGGATTTGAAGGATGAGGCCGTGGTGGAGGAAGAGGCAAGTTTCCTTGCGGAACCATGTTATACATGTGAATCTCTTGATCACTATAGGCGCGAATGTCCTCAAGATATTACATGTTATTTATGTGGAAAGAACCATAGCTATGAGGAGTGCCTAGACTTATATGAGCATTCTGAGTAAGTAACATAAACAAGTAAACAAAGGTGCAGGGATGGTTAGGATATAACACGTTGTTGAAAATAAATGGATGCCTAAGTTGGAGGAGGAATTAGGGGCACTACAAGTGAAGATCACAACCTGCGCTAAGGTGGCACACCCTAGGGAAGCATTACAGTAGAAACCTACCATTATCAAAGAAGAAGTTATTCATGTACGATACCCAGATCTTTACTATATGAAGGAGGTTTATCAGGAAACCATGGAAGTTTTAAGGAATCTTTTAGGGTGAGATAAAATACTTAAAAGAGAAAAAAAAGTATTAGAGACGGTCCAAACTGATATAGATGACTTAAGAGAAAAGTGTAAAATGTTGCACCAGGAAAACATCATTCCATTGTTAGGGAGTTGGTTAAAATGAAACAATCCACGAACACGTACTGAGACTGGATGACAAATCTTGCATGTGAATCTTCCCCCTCATAAACTGGATTATGATAAGGAAATCAATCTGAATGCTATTGTGGATGGGTGGCTATTATGTAATATAATGATTGATTTAGGCATGAAAGTCAATGTTCTTACCTTGGATGAATGGGTACAAATGGGAAGACCCCCATTGCAGCCATCCTATAATGTATTATTCATGGCTAATCAGACTAAGGCCACTCTCATCATAGTTTTAAAGGACGCAACCATTACCATACAAGGAGACAAGTTCACTAGAGACTTTGAAGTTTTAGCACTGGTAGAGCCAAATAGCTTTCCAGCTCTATTGGGGCGTCCTTGGTGATATGCAAATAATGCTGATCTTCGGTTCAAGAAGGGCTATATCAGATTTGAAAATAAATAGGAAAGAGTTATTATCCCTTTAACAGATGGAAATTCCACTCCCAATGTTGAGCTCTTAAGTGAAGAAGATCTGAATAGGATTTATGTATGTGCCATCCAAGATCTAGAGATGATTGAACCAACCAAAGAAGGACTGATTTAGTGGGAGGATGCACAATCTATTAATGATACTATAATTGTTACTTATGATAATTGGGCTCACATCACTTATGAGTTGGTAGGGCATGAAGTAAAGAGCATATTCACTCAAGGCACAAAACCACGTTATGTCAGGAGGATAGGTAACCAACTTAGTACCTTGTTACACAGGAGAAGGGGATCCCATGGTATTCCTACATGCCATATACACTATGTGGGACAACAACACACTGGTGGGTGGTTCACAGGGATAATCTTGTTAGATGGAATGAAATTGGGATTGATCTTACTACTAGGTTCTTCAGGAGCAATGCACCTACTCAAATAAATAATTATGGTGGTAATCATCCTGTTTAGCACCACGTTCAAAAGTGTGAGATACTCTAGACATAAAGGTAGGAAGATTTACCACCTTCACTATGGGTGCACATGTTCTATTCCACTTTACAAGGCTATCTGTGTGCTTGGTATGTATATGTAAAAACCCATAGAGAAACTAGAAATTGGTAAAATTTAAGTGTAGGAATGGCCTAGACATTTGAATTCTTCTCTATAAAGCCTCTGGTAGAAGCATTGAAATTTATCAAGTGCTTAACTATGGGGGATAGTGCCAAGGATGAAGAACTCCTTCAGGAATTATTAGATAAAGAAGACTCAGGAGCATGTCTTGATGAGGAACCAAAGGTTGATGCAACATTACTTCAACGCGTTTGCCTTGAGAAATAGAAAGGAAAATTAGTCTACTTAGTGGATGACGAAGAAGTAGATAATATGGATGTAAACCATTCAATAGGGAGGCATGAGGTATTGGATAATGAGGGTAAGACAACGTGCACCTATCATGAACCGATGAAGACAAAGCGAGTGAATATTGGAACATATACTGAGCCTAAGGAAGCAATAATTGGAGACTATTAGTCAGATTCTGAAGTGAAAAAAACCATAGAGTTACTAAGGGATTACCAGGACTTGTTTCCTAGGGGGGTACCATGAACTTAAAGGTGTGTATGAATCATTAGGGGAGATGAAGATAAAGCTTAAAGAGGGTGCACGCCAAATTAGAAAGAGACCTTATAGAATGAACCCCAATTTGCATAAAAAATGTCAAAGAATAGATTTATAAAATGTTCAAGTCTGGTATTATCAAGCCCCTTGATGAGTCAGATTGGGTTAGTCCAATGGTGATCAATATCAAGAAGGATGAATGGATTAGGATATGCGTGGACTACAGGGAGCTGAATGTTACATGTGTAACTGATCCATTTTCCTACGCCATTCACTGAGGAAATACTAGAAGGGGTTGTAGGGCATGAAATATATTCGTTTATAGATGGGTTCTATGGGTATTGATATCAAGTTCAGATTTCCTAGGAGGATAAAGAAAAGGCTACATTTACTACTGAATGGGGTAGCTTTGCCTATACTGTAATGCCTTTCGGTTTGAAAAATGCATCTGCTATATTTTCACGCATAGTTGTCAAAGCATTCAAGGAATTTATTCACAACTTCTTACAAGTATATTTAGATGATTGGATGATGTATGGATTGGTTAAGGATCACTGTGACAATCTGTGCTTAATGTTTGAAATGGTGTAGACAATTGAGTATCTCTTTAAACATCAAGAAGTGTATATTTTCTACACCATTTGGGATACTTTTAGAACACATAATCTGCAAGGAGGGTTTGTTGGTTAATCCAACAAAGGTTGCAGTCATTATAGGCCTAAGGGAGCCTACCGGTAAAAGTGAGGTATGTAAATTTTTGGGTCATACATGATACTACAGAAATTTTATCAAAGGCTATGCCAAAGTTTCCACACCATTAGAAGAGTTACTAAAAGGGAAAGGTATGTTCTACTGGGGAGAATATCAACAATTCGCATTCAAGACATTAAAGGAGAAACTTACTACCGTGTCTATGCTACATTTTCCTTCATGGGAAAAACCATTTCATGTACATGTTGAAACCTCTGGCATGGCCATTGGCGCCGTGTTGGCCCAACCTAGAGAAGGTATTATAGATCATCCTATTTGTTTTGCTAGTAGAAAACAAACTCCTGTAGAACATAATTACACAACTACAAAGTGCAAAGCTTTGTCAATGATATATGTGTTGCATAAATTACGCTGGTACCTACTAGCTACACCATTCATATTTTATACAGATCACATGGCATTGAAGTATTTTGTAAATAAACCTATTTTATAAGGATGCATATGTCAATGAGTGATTTTATTTCAAGAATTTGATTTCATAGTTATGGTAAAACCAGGAAAAGTAATTTTGGACCAGACCATCTATCAAGAATAAAATCAAGAGAAGAAGCACATGAAATTGAGGATATCATCCCAGATGCATAGTTATACAGGTTACAATGCGCACCATCAGAACTAGAGGAAATTTATATATTTCTACTAACAGGGATGGCACCAGAAGGAATGAAATACTTGGAAAATAAATAACTTGCTATACGCGTTACACCTTATATGTTAATCAGTGGTGACTTGTACAAATTGGGATGAGATGAGGTATTGTGCCATTGTGTATTAGAACATGAGTGCACAGATATTATGGAAGAAGCTCATGGTGGTATTGCAGGCGGCCACTATGTTGGTGATCCCATAGTGTGCAAGATTATACTTCCTAGATTATGGTGGGAGACCCTATATAAGGATTGTAAGGAATTTTTTAAGGCATGTGATCATTATCAACGTCTTGGAAAACCAAGTCAATGAGATGAAATGCCTCTAAGACTTATTACTAGTGTAGAGCCATTTGAGAAATGGGCTATATATTTTATGGGTCCTATTTCACCAGCTACACACATAACTGGATCATGCTACATTATAACTTGTACAAACTATCTAACAAGGTGGACAAAAGCAACACCTATAAAGGACTGTACATCAGCTACATTAGCCCAGTTTCTATGGGAACATATTATTACGAGGTATGGATTTCCTTTAAGTTTGACCAGTGATAGGGGCACCCCATTTTCTTAATGAGACCATCAGAATTCTATTGGATGAGTTCATGATTACACACCATAAGACTACACCCTATCATCCTCAGGTAAATGGAACTGCTAACGATTTCAAAAAAATTTTGAGACAAAAATTGGAAAAAATTTTTGTGATGTTGGAAGAAAGGATTGGGATGACAAAGTGTCTATTGTTCTTTGAGCATATAGAACAACTTATAAGAGATTGAACAAGGCCACACCATTTTAGTTAGTGTTTAGTTTAGAAACCATTCTTCTTATAGAATTTATGTTACCTTCTTTGCGTATTACGTGCACTGGAGGTCTAGTTGATGAGAAAGCTTTATAAGAACACATTGAAAAGATAATTAAGATGGATGAGTGATGAGCCATAACACATTGGAGTCAAAATCAAGAAAAGGACAGGTAGAAAACATGGCATGAAAAAAACATAAGGGACAATAAGTTTGAGATTGGAAAAATGGTGCTTCTCTATGACTCTAAGTTCTTGTGCCATTTAGGAAAAATTAAGGTACATTGGTTGTCACCGTATGTTATCACTTACATCCTTGAAACAAGCGTTTATCAGTTAGAAACACTTGATGGAACAGGCTGAAGCCCTACTATAAATAAATCTTCTTGGTGTTTGTAATAAGGCAATATTTCCATTTAGATTAGGTTTTCAATTATGTATTTCCTTAATGTGTTTCCTTTTTTGTTGCTATGCTTTGTCAATTTAGTTGGTGTGTTTTGAAATATGTGTGCTTATGCACATGAAGATAATTACTATATAAAGCATGTTTATTTGTAGAGGACTGCAAATACTTTTAGTGTGGGGTGGTTGTCAATATCTAGGTAAAGGATTGTGGGAATTGAAAGGTGAAAGGAATAAGCTGCTATGGGTATTGTTCAAGTCAAACGATTGCTTTTAAAAAGTGACCAAAGATGGAGATGAATTAAGGGACATTATAACATGAGGTAAGAACATGCCATTAAAAATACCAGTGGAAGGTGCAGTGGCAAGGTACTCGGGTGTAAGGAAGTGTACTGAAGAGAAGTCTATGATGATAGGTTAGGAAGGTGCACTAGAAGGTTATAACTGGGGCGTGAAGATGTACTGTGAGGAAAGAATGGAATTGGTCAATTAATGAGAGGATATTTGGTAGGTGAAGGAGCAATAAATGCATTGAAAATTTGAAAATATATATAAGGATGGGATGTGAGTTCATTCATTTTTACCATTATGATTAAGATTATTTGAAAAAGAGATAAGTGCAAAGAGCTGAGTGATTGAATTAAGGTGCAAGAAGTGTGTAGTTAGTCATGGTGAAGAGATCTATGTGTAGAAAGAGCATGTGTCCCTGATGGTGAAGGGTTTGAGTGAAGAAAGACAATGGAGAGGAGAGAGGGCACATGATTTCACCTTGGGCATGTTGAATAAAGCTAGGGCTTGATTCACACATTACAGAATTCAAGAGGCGAGTATTTACAAAGGATTGTAAGGTAGAAATGACACCCAAGAAAGTAGTTCCAGCAGGAGTGAAGGGAAAGAAGAAGGTGGTCGTAGAAGAAGAGGAGATGGATCTCAAAAGTAATTTTTCTAAAATGTAATATCCAGAGGGGATCATTGTAGGATAGGAGTGGGATTCTCACATAAGAGAAAGCAAGGTGAGTGAGTACAACCACCGTAGTGCAAAGAATAAGAAGGAGCTTGATGCCTTGCTGAACACAAAGATAAATAAATACACGGTGGAAGACATGCCAGTGTATGAAGATGCTAGTGAAAAGCCTCTAAAGAATATTGGAGTTTACCAGATATACGAGCTCCCTTACTTGGGAAATATGAGCCATTGTACTAGTGGCTCATGATTAGAGTGCACAAATATATTTTTTACTTTACAGGATGCAAAGCCAGAATTTTATCGATGCTCATCTCCATGGTAACATGATTGAAGGGCACATGAGAAGATTTGAAGAATTATTTAACAGACAAGGCTATAATCTTGGAGACTAGAAAGGAGCCGAGGTACAAAAAGCATCCACATGGAATGGACATAGATAAAATGAAGAAGTATACAGTTGTGCAAGAAGCTACACATCTTGTTACAAAGTTAAATGACTGAGAGAGGTGGTCACAAGTGAATACCATGTGGCTGCACATTACTAAAAAGATGTCCAAATGGATAGTCTATAACATCTCAGGTTACATTGTAGAAACTATCATTGAAGAAGCACACACAGGGGGAAAGATCAGCTTTGGATCTGTTATGTTGTCACTGGTGTTCATGGAGATTAGAGTACCTGATGGACCAAAAGAGAAGATATGGGACTATCCTATGGAGCACAAGTCACGTGCAAAATGCTTCAAAAAGTAATTTTGTGAAGGATCCATGATAGAAAAGGTCAAAAAGGGCTGAGAAATGGTACGATAGGCTCCACGTGACCTTTGAAGAAGAATTTTGCATCCCCAAGGACTTACCTTTAGTGGTTGGAAAGGCAGTTCAGTTTGCTGTATACCAGCACTTTTGCATAGCGAGGCTCACCATGAGGGATGGAGCATGGAGCCCTTGGTGTAAGTTACCATATGCCTTTAGAACAAGGTACTTCTAGGTGTCAGTACATAGGTTCTTAGATGCGTGACACCTAACGTTCAATGCGGACAAGGTAGATTATGACTACCACATGCTAAGGAAGAAATATGTGTATCCAAGACGGGGTGTATATACTGAAAGGCTCATTTAAGATGTACTGGGCATTAAACCAGTAAGTTTTGCTGTGGGAGATATTGGAGTAGCACTGGTATACCATCAACTTAAGCCTAAGTTGGAGAATAAAAAGTACGTAGAGAATGAGTTCACACTCCTAGGGCCACTGAAGGGTAAACATACCAAGGAGAACATTCCAGTTCCTATGACCACAACACAAATTGAAGTAGAGGATGATGAGGATGAGCGTGAAGATAGTGGTGGTTTGGAACATAGAGGCAAAAGCCATCCTATGAATAAGGATGAAGCTGAGCACACAACTACACCACCTCAGCCACAAGAGGGGGATGATGAGGACTTAGATGCAGTCTAAGGAGAGCACCGATTTAAGAGAGTGTTAAGGAGAATGAGGACCCAAGGTGATACTCCATAAATAGTGTGTAGATCACTTAGACTCTCTCCATAGAAGGAGACAAATCCAAAAAGGAAAAGGAAATTTAAATTGAATGAGGAGGAGGAAGAGTTAAAGGAGAGTGTGCCTAATCCTCCTACACCCGCAAAGAACATAGAAGAAAAAAAAGGTGAATAAATGAAGGAAGGAGAAGAGGAGGAAAAGAGAACTTATGAGACAAATATGAGACTACTCAGGACATGGAAACACAAGTCCCAAATTTGGAAAATCAAGTTCCTAAGTAGCCTAGGTCAAGAAGAACAAGTGGGGAGTGAATTCCACCAGCCATGGGTTATGCTGAGGACACAGATAAAATTATCCATGCCTTTTTCCAGAGAACACTGACATAAAAGGAGTTATATGGCTGAGAATTAATGGATGAAGATATGGCTATAGTGCACACAAGGAAGAAATTATCATGGTCGATGCACATGCACATGGACGAACTGTATTTTGATGTGGGTGAGGAGTCATGTGTGTCGAGGAGGTTGAGAAAGACACCTCAGGGTAGGCACATAATAGTAAAGTCTACTGTTATGTCAGATGAACAGGAGAGCAATGCACTGGTAAAAGTCTTAACAGAGGTGGCAAGGTGGAATATGGATAAGGCTGCCATAATTAGGGCGCTAAGGAAAGAGATCAAAACTAAGGATGGTGAAATAACATGCCTAACACAGGAAAGAGAATTAGTGCAAAAGAAGAACTCTATATTTATCAGCATCACAGAGGAAATTGGTGATAATGTGAGAAGAGCTAGGTCACACATAGAGCCAAAGGTACCAAATACATTTCCTTCGACGATACTCTACACATGTACATTGGTAGACCTAGTGCTTGAAGATGAACCTCTACACATGCTAGTGCCAAAAAATCTAGCATAAGATATATAGAGAGAGAAGGCTTCAGTGATGTGGAAGATTGCATCATATGAAAAACTACTGCAAAGCGTTGCGGGACGAACTAAAGAAGGAAGACCAAGCCTTGAACATCTTTATAGCTTTAGAGGTGCTCATCAAAATAAAAACCCTAGAGGAGGAAAACATAAGGTCTAGAAAGTGATGAAGGATGACACATTGGGGCCACGCAAAAAGATTAGCACTGGTTAAATAGAAGCGCGAGGCCCTGGACAGTAGCCCAAGAACCACACAAGGATCAGCTAGAGGAGCTTGGGAAAATCATCTTGCATAGAAGATGGATTTTCTAGAGGGAAGGATGACTGCAATGTCCAGCATTGTGTTGGTCTTGCAGAATGAGAAAGGAGAGATTGCGTAATGATGAACTGGAGTCCATTGCTGTGGACATTCCATAAAAAGTAGAGGAAGCACTTGTTAAGTGGTAGACCTTGGAGGCTGAGATAAAGGAGGAATATCCTGAATTAATTTTTTAGGTTGAAGTGGATGAAGACTGCAGAGTTAACATCATTATTTTCATGCATATAGATTCATTCTTATTCTTTCCATTTTTCATATTCTTTGACTTCATTTTTTGAGACAACCATTGCTGAGGTGCAACAATGACAATTAGTGTGGGGTAATGTTGATCAGAGAATACTTAACAAAAGGAACATAAGAGGTCCACACGGGAAGAATAGGGCATGTTCAAAGATGCAGAACGGATAAGGGAGAACACGCGTGCATGGAGGATAAGTTCATAGCTTTTGGGAATTAGACTATTTTTACACACGAAGGATATATTTTTAGAGATGACGTGCAGAGCACATAAATGAGGCATAGACATATGCGTGCCATGCATTGGCTATTTTTGGAGGATCGGCTACAAAGCACTTTGCATGGATGCAGGCTGAGGAATAGGTTTATCACTGCCAGTTAACTAAAGGAATTCTATTAGTTAGCACACTTGCATGTGGGGCTATGGCTGTAAATGATGCACGTAGCTAATAATAGCATGTGACCTATTTTAGGATTGGATAAGCGGTGAAGAGAAATTCCACACCCTTTTAAATATGTAGTGAAATACGTAGTAGAAATAAGATATTATGGAATGAGTAGAGAGATAGATATATGTATGTATGTGTGTAAGACTGGACTACTGTATCAGATCTGTGCGCGTAGGGGCATAGAATGCCATTACTATAATGAAGCTTCTATGTAATTCTCATTGCATTTAATACAACGGAGGATACTGGCTGAATCTAAGTGTTAGTTCTATGTGTATTTGGATCTAGTATGTTCTTGATCCCATCATGGTTAATACTTAATTCTATTCTCCCTTAGAAATAGATCTGGCATGCTCTGTAGACTGATGCATTAGCTAATGGAACTGCATAAGTTTTAAGTCTTCATCATGCTGACATCCTGCAATAGCAACAACCTGAAAGAGGGACCTGAGTACCTTTGTGTGCTTCGGGTGAGCGCTCAGTCTAAGGCTGAGTGATGTGCCAACGTGCTTAGGGTCTTATTGGGCTTGTATTACTGGTAAATTCTAGGCTACATCAATGACCTCCTGGAAATGTTAAGCTAGCTTAAGACACCTTTTGGGTCTCTAAATGAGTGTCATACTCCCAAACACTGATCTACCATGGGTTTGATTGTATCTCCTTCAACTCAATTATGCTACTAGGGTAAAAAATAGGGATGGTGAAATTCTCCTAGAGGCCAGTATCAAAAATATTACAACGTTATACTGCACAAAAGTCTGAATTAAAAAGAGGTCATAGGATTCTGGTACAAGGAGTATAAACATGCCCTTATACTTTCATAACATGAGTAGATCTTAGAAAACCAACTAATGGGGAAGAGATCCCCTTTGCAAACCAAAATAATTCACACTTATGTAAATAGTTTTGTAGCAGTTCCTCCACAGTCTGCTTGTAAGTTCTAGGAACATGGAGTGACTTTAGTTTTCCTATATGACATGTTGCTGGGGGTTGACCTCCTTGGTCTCAGCCAGGTCTAGAACCTTGATTTCCATCCTTAGCTGTCTTCTGGGGAGGCTCCTCATCTTCTTCATCCTCAGAATCCACTCACGTCTGGATCCTCCTCCTCTTCCAAATCCTCCTCCTCAGAAATAGGTAATACCTCATTTTCCGTTGCTCCTACTTCCATTGCTTACCCACCATCGAGCACCCAAATCTTGAAAAATCCCATAGCTTAGAGATATATTGCTATGTTGTCCTTGATGCCATAATTACCCTCTCACTTTTATTTTTCCCTTGTTCACATAGTTACCCTCATTATGACTAGACTTGATACTCATAACATGTTTGCACTCATTCCTAGTCTTGGCTCATAGAACTTATGGAAAAATCCTAAACCTTCTTCATCGCCTTCTTGTTTATGTATTTTGCACCCATTCCAGTATTGACCTTTGTCATGACTTGGAAGACTAAGTGCAAGGGTTTCCCCTAATTGTCAGGTGGGATAAACTATGGTGCAATCCTATCAACCCTTCTGTGATTTTTATAGCTAATGAGTTCTGATCAGAAACCGAGGGGGTCAAACTCATCAACCATATTCCTTGATGGGGCAGCACACACATTTCATATGTTTCATTTCATCATCATGAACATCACATCTCATTCTTAAAAATTCATCTACATCCACAGTTTGCACTTATTTTTTGAAATCTCACATTAGGTCTTACTAGTTTCCCTTCTTACATTTGGGTCACTCATTAGTGAGCTAGGAATGGAGGTCTTCTTTCCTATGTGCTTCCCATTCTCTACCCATATTGGTCTACCATCTCCTTCTACGCTTTTTTCTACTGGGGAGGTTCATTGCATAAGTGGTCACATTAGCGAGCCATAGTATATACTACCCTTCTAAAATCAGGTTTCATGATCATGATCTTGATGGCTAATTATGTCAATGATTACATCAATTCAGATCCTCCCTCCTAGAAAGGTTGCAAGAAGTAAGATTCATGTAACCTTTGGGCAAGAATAAGTGGAAACTACGTACTTCAATTTGTAACTTATTTATATTACTCTCCACCTTATGATTTACCTAACCTATGCACCTTGGATTTATCTACCTATCTAGTATTTTGAATCCTTAGATAGGATTCCTCTAAGTCACTTTAAATATGAGGCCTTAGATAGACCTTATCTTATCTTTAGATGCATAGGGTTGATTATCCTCTCAGTATTGTGAATTTCATGCTCACTTGAGAACATTTGGCATCGAAATATTGTGGGTATGTGTATAGATCTGATTACCCGTTATTAGGTGCTCCTCTAGTCATATTATTACAAAACAAGATGACAACTATGAGGATCCAGTCTTAGCCCCTCATGCACTTGTTACCTTTTACTTTTTTGTTTACTTTTTTAGAATAAGGATTTCTACCTAAGTCCAAGATAAAGGATTCTCCCATGACCTCTCAAGAGTTGGTTCCAATTTTTTTTTTCGCTGGGGCCAAATATTACACAATTCAAATGGGAAATAAAATCTCAAAATCTAGGATCTAACCATCTCTACACTTCTCATTTAAGTACCCCGTACATTGCCAGCATGTTTACCCTATTTTACTAGTTAAATTTTATACCTTTTTTGTGTGTTTGAACTGTGGATAATTCTTGTAGTTATTGGATCTTTGCAAGGATATTTTTATCACCATTAAAGATTTACAATTTTGATAAATATGACTGATATGTCATTATAAGATCATACATATGGATTTTTAGATCCTAGAGTATCATAATGCACCATACTATAGATGTGGACATCACTATATCTTAGGAAGAATCATATCTGACATCCTTTATAATGTGGTAAGATATACAAGGGTTTGGATCCATAATCATGAAAGAAAAATGTATAGATAAAGACCATAACATAGATATTCAGATCCTCTTCATTATCTATATATTCATCACATTACAATAGCCAATGATACATTAAAGATTCCATGAATAGAGATCATACAACAACAGAGTCTCAACATGCTTCTATAGTAACTTCATTAAAGAGCTTATAATTTCACATTACATTTTATCTAACTCATCTTACTATCTACTTCATCAGGTATCGTGTAAATCAATACATAAGAGAGAACATGGAAGGAATATCCCCTAACTGAATCATCATATCCCTCAAAACATGCCAAATGTCATCATGTCTTTCCCTAATCGAGTATCCTTAGCATGAAAGTGCTAGCTATTCCATAACAACCTTGACCCCTTATCCAGTTTTGATAACCATAATGATGCCTTGGAATATGCTTTCTTGAGTCACAACCCTCCATAACCTAATGTTATCCATAATTATACCTAGTCACTTTTCCATTTACTCCCTTAGTCCAACTTTATTCATAGTGTAAAATGACTAAGTCTTGGATCCATCCTGCCTAGGGGCGAGCCCTCCCGCATCCACAAAAGCTACTTCCATGCTTTCCTCTATGCCTTGTTCCTGCATGCCACATTCCTTCATGCCTTGAATACTTGGTCATTTTAGGGGCTCAACAGATTTAGAAGAGGAGGATCACCCATATTAAGGATTTGAAAGGACGGGATCAAAAGGACTCTCAAAGGTAGGTGAAAAATTAGCTCTAGACAAAGCAAATGTACCCCTTAGATGTGAGATGCTTGTGAATAATGAATCCTCCCAAGGTTCTGTAAACCGGTTTTCACCAAGAGAATTGTCCAAAGTGCCATAATTGCATGGTTTTCACACTTGGATGACATATTTTCTCTTTACTTTTTCTTGATTTTTTTATTTTCATATTTTTATACTTTTTTGGTTGTTTTTGAATTTTGTGCCATGCTTAAGCATAGGACTAGTTGAGGTGAATGACATTTATAGGTTTTCATAGCTCATCTTTGCTAGGATAGGAAAGTGTGTATGCTCCTGACCCATATTTTTCTAGTATCACATAAGGTCCCAACCAATTAGGTTCAAACTTATCCTTCTTTTATTTTTCTTTCACAGTGTTGAACTGGTTTTCTTTCAGCACCAAATAGCCTACCTCAAAGTGAAAAGGTATAATCCATTTGTTGTAGTTTTGAGACACTCGATTCTGATAGAATTTGAAATTACTTGAGTGTGTGGAGGCGTCTTTCATCTAAAAGTTTAAACTCTTCCAATCTAGCCATTTATTAGTCTTCGTCTTTGTCCAGATAATATCTGAGAGATTCCCATGGAGGGAAGCTCAATTTCCAGGGGGATGATGGACTCAGTGCCAAAAACTAAGGATTAGGGTGTTGCACTAGTAGGAGTGTGAATGGAAGTTCTATAAGCCTAGAGGGTGGGATAGATCTATAAATGCTGATTGTGACCAGTCTTACTTACCATATTTTCTATAATTCGAACAAGGGTTTTTTAGAGGCCTCTGTTTGTCCATTACCTTAAGGTTAATAGAGAGTAGACCATTTTACGCATATTTGAAAGTGTTGGCATACATATTTCATAATATTTTTCTTGAAATACTTACCATTGTCAAGTACAATGGAAAAAGGGATGTCATAAAACTAGATGAGATGATTAATGATAAATTTTGATATGTGTACCCTAGTAACATAAGTGAGAGGAACAACTTCCACCCAATTGGTGAAGTATTTTTTGGACATTGAGATATGGCCATGGCCATCTAAGGAGGTAGGGGTGATCTCCCCTATGAGATCTAGTCCCACTTAGATAATGACCATGTTGTTTTGATTGGTTATGAAGGATGTGTCATTGCATGAATAAGGTTCCTATGCTTGTAGCACAATGTACACTTCCTTACATACTGGAAGAAATTAGTTTCCATGATAGGCTAAAAGTAGCCTAATCTCAATAATTTCTTCGTCAAGACCATTCCATTGCTGTAGGATCCATAAAATCCTTCATATAATTCATTGATCGCTTGGAATGACTCCGCTACATCTAGAAAACATAACAGATTCCCATCATAGCCACGATGATAGAGGGTGGCTCCAAAGAGGGTGTACCAAGCTATGTTTTGGACAAGGTTCCCCTTTTTAGAGTGGGTTATATTTTAGGGAGATGTACCATCTTATAGGTGGTTAAATATAGGATCATACCAAGGGGATAAATGACCAACAACTTCATAAGATAGACATGATTCTAGCATATCATATGTAGGATGTCACAAATTTTCAACAAAGATTGACATGTCGTTATTTTATGGTGGAATTTGTAGCTTGGAACCCATTGTTACCATAACATCTAAAGATTGATTTTTTTTCTCTTGGGGTCTGTTCAAAAGTGATAGCAACAAAACACTCTTTGAGATTCTCCACTAACTTCTTATATGGGATGTAGCTTGTCATCCTTGACCTTATATTCATTTTTGAATTATTTGATGATTAACTACAAGTATCCAATAACCTTAAGTTGGTGGATATTCCATTTAATAGCTAGCTTCATCCCAAAAATGAGCACTTCATATTCTACTATGTTATTTGTACATGGAAAACTTAGGTGGAAATCCTGAGGTATAAATTCCCCTGAAGGAGTGACGAGCACCACTACTGCTCTTGAACCATGGAAAGTGACTGATCTATAAAAGTGTACTTGCCACACAATAGATTGTTCAATATACATTAATGATGCATTTGGAAGGTCCAAACACACCGGCTCTATTCTAGGTAAATGTGCCTAAACTAGTTAGTCTGCAAGTACTTGCCCTTTAATTGACTTCTAATGCACATATTCAATATCAAACTCACTGAGTAGGATAATCCAGTTAGCCATCCTATTAGTAAGTGCTGGTCTTGACAACATGTATTTCAGAGGGTCAACTTTAGATATAAAAAATATTGGTTTTATTGTTTAATAGGTAATGGCGAAGCTTTTGAAAGGTAAAGATAACATCCAAGCAAGATTTTTCAATTTGAGGGTAGTTGAGCTCATAATTGATCAAAGTACGGTTGAGATAATATACTACTTTATCTTTCTGACTAAGATCATATTGAGCGAGAAAGGTACCAATAGCAAATCAGGTCCTAGATATGTATATCAATAGTGTTTCACCTAGGGTTGGCAACATGAGGACTAGAGGATTGGCCAAATACTATTTGAGTAAGGAAAATGTTTGTTGTTGTTTAGGTTCCCAAAAGAAGTCAACATATTTTTTCAGCAGATGAGTGAAAGGATGGAATTTTTTTGCAAGTTGTGATATGAAGTGACAAATGGCTTGGATTTTTCCCTATATAGTTACACAGTTACTTGAGGTTTTTGGGAGGAGGAATTTTAGTAATTGCAGCTACCTTAGCAAGATCAACTTCAATCCCTCTTCTAGATACAATTAAACCCAATAGTTTACTTGATAATACCCCAAAGACACATTTATTTGGATTCATCCTAACTTTTTACTCTCTAAGACATTCAAAGATGTGACTCAAGGATTTAGGGTGATCATCTCTTGTCTTTTATTTACCCATGATATCGTCAACATAATCCTCTATGATTTCATTGAGCATGTCATGGAATATCAATGTCATTTCCCATTGATATGTTGCGTCGGCATTTAAAATTCCATAGGGCATCACCTGATAGTAGAAACCCCCCAAGGGGTTGTTGATGTAGCCTAGAATTCACCAATATAATCCTAGACACACTAGCACATCACTCAGCCTAGATTGAGTGCCCACCCGAAGCGCAAAAAGTTACTAGGCCCCTCTTTAGGGTTTCTGTTGTAGGATGTTGGCGTGATGAAGACTTAAATCATTCAGATCTATGACTAATATATCTTTCTACAACACATATTTAGATCTAGAACATAACAGACTTAAAATATAACCATAATGGTATCAAGCATAGAATACTGGATATAACAATGATAACACCTTGTTTCAGTCCATAATCTCCATTATATTAATTGCAGTAAATACACAAAAGCTTCCTTACAATAATGGTATTATAAACTCATGTGCGTAACAAATATAGTAGAATAATCTCACTATAACCTTGTTCTCACACGTATATGCTCTCTCTCTCTCTACTACATAGTTCAATACATATTTATATGGGTGGAGACTTTCCCTTCATCGCTTATCTAATCCCAAAATAGGTCACATGCTATTACTAGCCATGCGCCATTACAAAAATAGCCACACGTGCAAGTGCACTAACAATAGACTACTTTTATTCAAGTGACAATAATAGATATATTCCTGGCCTATGTCTATGTAAAGCACTTTGTAGCTGATCCTCAAAAAATAGCTAATGTGTGTCGTGCAAGTCTTTGACTAGTTTGTGTGCTCCACACACTATCTTCAAAAATAGATCCTCACTAAGAAAACAACTAAGTCCTAAATTTGTTTCTATTCTGCACGTGATCATCTCTAATACTCTCACATCTTTTAATGTGCTCTACTTTCCCATGCGAACCTTTCATATTTTCTTTGCTAAGTGCCAAGATATGACTGATCAACATTACCCCACACTAGTTGCGTTGCCACCCCATCAATGGTTGTCTCAAAAATGAATCAAAGAATATGAATAGAAGAATAGAAATAATTTTGATGAATAAAATAATGTTTTTACCCTTTATTATATTCTACTTCAACCTGAATAATTAATTTGGTATATTCTTCACTTTATCTCCTACTACAGGTGCTTTCTTCAGTGCCATTTGAAATATAATATCTCTTTTCTTCCCTTTGTAATCAAGCAAGTCAAAACCCTATTTTAAATATCCATGCCCTAGTGGAAATTATGTGCCCTAGTGCATTTGTAACATGTCTACCTTTCTCAAACCCTTCACCTATGGGAACAAAATCTTCTGTTGTGCACAACCCTTCTCTCCATGTCTGGTTTCACACTATTCGCACCTTAACACAATTACTCAGCTTATTCACACTATATCCTTTTCAAATTCTCTCAATTGCAACGTTAAAAATGAAATCACATTCCCATCCTTATATAGAACTTCAAAAAGTTAGTGCATTTATTACTCCTCCACCTACCAACAATCCTCTCATTAATCAACCATTTTCATTGTTTTTGCATGATTCATCTTCACACCCAAGCTATAACCTTCTAGAGTGCCCTTCTACCTTTTGGTTATAGACTTCTCTTCAACGCGATTCCATACACCTGAGTACCTCATCACTGTTCCTTCCACTGGTAGCCTTCTCGTCCTCTTCTTAGCTCGCGTTATACTTGTTTCTTCATTCCTCTCTTTCTATGGTCCATGTTTCCATAAGAAATCTCTTTTGTTTTTCAATTCTCCAACCTTGAGTAGCACCCCTAGTTAGTTCCTTTCATGTGTACCTATTTCAAATAGTCCTGTGCCTAAAAATCAACAACCTACCCCATACTAAGGGTATGTAAAGTCCTCTACACATAAAAATTCTTCAGATAGTAATTAGCTTCTGGTGCGTAAACGCGCTTATTACAAAAACACACCAACTAAATCAAAAAATCATAGCAACAAAGAAAGAAACACATTAAGGAAATGTAGAATTTTAAACCTAATCTAAATGGCAACACTACCTTATTAAAAACACCAAGAAGACTTATTTATAGCAGGGATTCAGACTACTCCCGTTGAAGTACCCATGTAATCGTATTCCATCAAGTGCCTCTAACCAACAAGTGCTTTATTCGAGTATGTGAGTGATAACATATGGCCCCAAATACTATGCCTTGATCTTTCCTGGATGGCACAAAAACTTAGAATCATAAAGGAGCACCATCTATCCTATCTCCAACTTTTTATCCCTGATGTGCTTGCCATGCCATGATTTCTTCCTGGCCTTCTCTTTTTTTTTGACTCTAATGTGCTATGTCTCATTGCTCATCCAATTTTATTAACTTTTCAATCCATTCATCTAATGCTTTCTCATCAGCAAGACCTCTAGTGTGCACTATACACAAAGAAGGTAACATAAATTCCATAGGAAGAACGATGTCTATACCCAAAACTAACTAAAATGGTGTGGCTTTGTTCAAGATTTTATATGTTGTCTGATATGCCCAAAGTATTACAGATACTTTATCATCCCAATCCTTTCTTCCAACACCACATATTTTTGTTAATGTGTGGCTCAAAATTTCGTTGAAAGCCTCAGCAGTCCCATTTTCTTGAGGATGATAGGGTGCAGTCTTATGGTGTGCAATCATGAAGTCATCCAATAAAATTTTGATTCTCTCATCAAGAAAATGCATGCCCCTATCACTTTTCAAGATTAAAGGACATCCATACCTTGTAATAACATTTTCCCAAAGAAACCTGGCTACTGTAGCCATTGTACAATCATTTTTAGGTTCTACTTCTACCCACCTTGTTAGATAGTTTATGTAAGTTATGATGTAGTGCAATCCAGTTCTACATGCAGTTGGTGAAATAGGACCCACACAATCTATAGCCCCCCCCCCCCCCCAGTTCTCAAACAGTTTGGAACTAGTAATGTGTCTTAGAGGCATTTCATCTCATTGACCTAGTTTCCCAAGATGATGACAATGATCACAATCCTTACAAAATTCCTTACAATCTTTATACAAGGGTCTCCCAACATAATCCAATGAGTAGAATCTTGCACATAGTGGCATCACCTACATAGTGGCCACTTTCAATACCACCATGATATTATTCCATATTATCCATGCACTTATTTTCCAATACACAATTACATAGTACTTCATCCTGACATAATTTGTATGGGTCACCGCTAATTAACATATAGGGGGATGCGCGTATAACAAGATATTTCTTCTCTAAGGATTTCATTCCTTCTGGTGCCATCCCTGTTTGTAGAAAGACAACAATGTCCTCTAGTTTTGAGGGCACTCATTGTAACCTGTATAACTATACATCTAACATGGTATATTCTAATTACCTGTGCTTCTTCTCCTGACTGTATTCTAGATAGATGGTCTAGTCCTCAATTAATTTTCCCTAGTTTTACCAAGGCTATGAAATCAAATTATTGGAATAAGAGCACCCATCAACATATGTGCCCTTGTAGAATGAGTTTATTTACCAAATACTTCAATGCCATGTGATCTGTATAAAAGATGAATGGTGTAGCTAGTAGGTATTGGTGGAATTTATGCAGCACACAGATCATTGACAAAGCTTTGCACTATGTAGTTGTGTTATTATGTTCCGTAGGAGTCAACTTTCTACTAGCAAAATAGATAATATGGTCTATAATACCTTCTCTAGGTTGGGCCAACACCGTGCCAATGGCCATGTCAAAAGCGTCAACATGTACATGAAATGGTTTGTCCCATGAATGAAAATGCAAAATAGGCATGGTAGTAAGTTTCTCCTTTAATTTCTTGAATGCACGTTGCTGTTGTTCTCCCCAGTAGAATGTACCTTTCACGTTTAGTAACTCTTCTAATGGTGCATAAACTTTGGCATAGCCTTTGATAAACTTTCTGTAATATCCTGTATGACCAAAAAATTTGTGCACTTCACTCTGATTGGTAGGTGCTCTAAGGCCTATAATAACTACAAACTTGGCTAGATCAACCAATAAACCTTCCTTGTAGATTATGTGTCCTAACAGTATTCCAAATGGTGTAGAAAATATGCACTTCTTGATGTTCAAAGAAATACTTAATTTCCTACATCTTTCAAACACTAAGCATAGATTTTCAAAATGATCTTTAACTAATCCATAAAATGTCTAACCATCCAAATAAACTTGTAAGATGTTGTGAATATATTCCTTGAATTCTTGAAAAACTATGCGTGAAAATACAACAGGAAAATTTTTCAAGAGAAAAAGCATTACAGTATAATTGAAGCTACCCCATTCAGTAGTAAACATATTCTTTTCCTGATCCTCCTGGGCAATCTTAACTTGATGATACCCAGAGAACCCATCTATAAATGAATAGATCTCGTGCCCTACAAGATCTTTTAGTATTTCCTCAGTGAATGGCGTAGGAAAGGGATCAGTCACACATGCAACATTTAGATCCTTATAGTCCACACATATCCTAATTCATCCATTCTTCTTGATACTGATCACCATTGGACTAACCCATTCTGACTCATCAAAGGTCTTGATAATTCCAAACTTCAACATTTTGTCAATCTCTTCTTTGAACTTTTCACGTAAGTTGGGGTTCCTCGTGTAGGGTCTCTTTTTAAATGGGTGCATACCCTCTTTAGGATTTATCTCCTTCTCCCCTAATGATTCATGCATGCCTTTAAGTTCATGGTACACCCTAGGGAATAAGTCCTGATAATCCCTATGTAACTCTATAATTCTTCTCCACTTCAGAGTTTGATCAAGTCCCTAATTATGGCTTCCTTTGGCTTAGCACCTAATCCAATATTAACCTTCTTTGTCTTCATAGGTTCATGATAGGTACACGTGGTTGTATCTGCACTGTCTAATACCTCACCCCTACATGTTGAATGGTTTACATCCAAATTTTATACTTCTTCATCATCCACCAAGTAGACAATTTTTCCCTTTTCTTTCTCAATGCATACATGTTGAAATAGTGTGGAATTGGCCTCTATTTCCTCAACAAGATGCAATCCTAAGTTTCCTTCATCCAATAACTCCTGAAGGATTTCTTCAGCCTTATCACTATCTCACATTGTTAAGCACTTTATGAATTTTAATGCTTCTTCCACCAGAGGCTTTGTAAAGAAGTAGTCAAACATTTGGGCCATTCTTGTAATTAAATCCTGCCAATTTCTAGTCTCTCTATGGATTTCTATATATACATACCAAGCATGCACACATTTTTGTAAAGTGGAATATAACTTGTACATCCATAATGAAGGTGGTAAAGCTTTTTGCCCTTCTTCCTAAAGTCTCTCACACTTCTGAATGTGGTGGTGAACATGTTGATGACACTGATAAGTGTAGATTTGAGTAGGTGCATTTCTCCTGAAGAACCTAGTAGCAAGATCGATCCTAATTTCATTTCATCCTACAAGATTATCCTTGTGGGCCACCCACTAGTGTGCTGATATCCCACATAGTGTATATACTAGCATATTTATTCTTTCCAATGGGTCTATCCACTATTCCTCTATGGTGCGCAAGAATATCATAGGATCTCCTTCGCCGGTGTAATAAGGTACCATGTTGTTACCTATCCTCCTGACATAACATAGTTTCTTGCCTCTAGGAAATATCCTCTTTACTTTGTGCCCTACTAATTCATAAGTGCTATGAGCCCCATTATCATAAGCAACAATTTTAGTATTGCTGATGGACTGTGCTTCCTCTCATTGAATTATTCATTCTTTAGTTAGCTCAAACATCTCTAGATCTTGGATGGTGCATACATAAATCCTATTCAAATATTCTTCACTTAAGGGCTCAACATAGGGCACATATTTTCCATCTGTTAAATGGATAATAACTCTGTCCTCCTTGTTTTCAAAACTGATATAACCCTTGTTGAACCAAAGATAAACATTATTTGCATAACACCAAGGATGCCCCAATAGAGCTAGGAAGCTATCTGACTCTATGAGTGCTAAAACCTCAAAGTCTCTAGTGAACTTGGCTCCTTGTATGGCAATGGATCCATCTTTCAAAAATACAATGGGAGTGGCCTTAGTCTGATTATCCATGAACAATACATTATAGGATGGTTGGAATGGGGGTCTTCCCATTTGTACCCATGCATCTAAGGTAAGAACATTGACTTTCGTGCCTGTATCAATTGGTATATTACTCAATAAAAACCCATCCACAACAAAATTCAGAGTGATTTCCTTGTCATAATCGAGGCTATGAGGGGGAAGATTTACATGCAGGATCTGCTGTCCAGTCTTAATACATGTGCACATAGTGTTTCCTTTTAACAATATCCCTAACAATGGAATGATATTTTCCTAGCGCAACATTTTGCACACTTCTTGCAAGTCATCTATATCAGTCTGGACCATGTATAATGCTTTATTTTTCTCCATCTTCCGTGATCGCTCCGTTAAATACTATATTTCACCCTGAAGATTCTAGAGTACCTCCATGGTTTCTTGATAAACCTCCTTCTGATGGGTAGGATCTGGGGTACCATGTATGTATAACCTCCTCCTTAGTGATGGTAGGCTTCTTCTACAATGCTTCTTTGGCACATGCCGCCTCAGCGCGGGGTCATGATATTTACTTGCAACATCTTAGACTCTTCTTCAATCTTAGGTATCCACTAAATTTCCATAACGCGTTGTATCCTAACCATCCATGTGCCTTTTTTTTCTTATTTATGCTACTTACTAAGATGCTCATATAAGTCCGGGCACTCCTCATAGCTATGAATATTTCCACAAAAAGAACATGTAATATTATAAGGACATTCATGCCTGTAGTGGGTAAAGAGATCCACATGTATAACACGTTCCACGAGGGTAATCACTTCTTCCACCACCACTGCCTCATCCTCCGAATCCACCACGATATCCTCAACCTCTACTACAACCGCCTTTAAAATTCCCTTCATTCTGATCATAGCGCACTTGATTGTGATCCTGGTCCTGATGTTCATTCTTTCCTTTAGAGTTATCTAAGACTCCTGTCTTTCGTACACCAATATATATAGCATCACCGATCTAAACAATCAGCTGGAAGTCTTCCGTGTCATGAGTAATGGACCTGTAGATTTTACAGTAGCTTGAAATGTTCTTCCTTATCACACGTTGTAATAATAGGCATCAACTAGCATCATAGTTTAAATGACATATCTCACAATCCAACAATAATGAGGGTATTGATCTGAGAGGAAAACTACCCTTTGTGTGACCTTCTATTTCACAATCTGTACACCAAATCCCTGTGTGCATCTCATGTGCTAAATTTACTGATAGTTTCTCTAACTGTTTTTCCATAGATGCAATCTATGCTTTTAAAAATGGTCTCACCCTAGTATCTGTAATTTTAATTGCCTCAGTGCATAAGGCTACTTCAACTACTTTATGTGGATCAATGTATGTATTATGTGATAATGCCCTCCTAAAAGGAGTAATTACTCCCCCAAAAAACCATTGTGCATGCTAGCTTGCATGTATATCATAAGAAAGCTTAGATAACAACATTTTAAACCCTTGCAGTAGTGCCTTGCTTAATATCCTTGAGTACACTTATACTCTTCTATTCAAACTTAGGGATGTGAAAATATTTAAGGAATTTATCTTTTAAAGTTGTATAGTCTACATAAATTTGATCAGGGTCAAAATTTTTGTACTAGCTGTATGCACACCCTTGTAACGTAGTAGAAAATTAGATTTCCCTATGCTTAGAAGAAGTGATTAATTTTGTGCACCACAATATTTCACACATATGCACATGCTCAGTAGGATATTCTATGCACCTATACTCTAGAAGATGAAGAGGCATCTCTATGTAAATATTTTGGGGGTTGGTGAAGACCTTGCCCACCTGATCCAGAACCTCCTGTGTTTCCTCTACCTCCAGAACCACTTGATCTACTGGAACTAGAGCTAGCTATGTCTCATGATATTGAACTTGTTGCCAGGGTCGGACCAGAAGATGTAATTCCATGTGTCCTAATAGTAGAACTAAACTATACCCTGACAGTATGCAATGGATTACTACTCCCTGAAGACAATCCAAAAAATCTATGCACCTAAATTCTGTGTAGATGATACACCCTGATGTAGCCTAGAATTTACTAGATAACACCCTAGTCACACTGGCACATCACTCAGCCTAGAACGAGTGCTCACCTGAAGCACACATAGGTACCAAGGTCCCTCTTTAGGGTTGCTGTAGCAAGATGTTAACATGATGAAGGAAGAAACATATAGATTCATAACTAATCCATTATTCTACAATGCATGCTACCATAAAATCTATGAAATAACAAGCTTAAACAATAATCATGATTGAAATAATAACATGCACTACTCAACCTCAAATAGAATGACACTTAGATTCAACCAATTTCTTCCATATAGCAATAAATACAGAAGCTCCTTACAATATTGTCAATCTATACCAATGCATGTATGGAACTGATACAGTAGCTCAGTCATATGCGTATAAAAAAAACTTCACACTCACCCACTCATACCATGCATCTGCTATGTACCTAACATCATATATATAGGGTGGGGACTTTCCCTTCACCGCTTATCTAATCAAGAAAATAAGCCACATGCTCTTAATAGCCACACGCCGTTTACAAGCATAACCACACATGCAAGTGTGCTATATATAGTCATTTTACAGTTAACTGAAGTATCAATTCTAATCTCAGCATGTATTCATGTAAAAATGCTTTGATTCAGTTCTCCAAAGATAGAAAATACATGGTGCGCATGTCTCTGCATCATTGGTGTGTTCCGCATGCAATCTTCTAAAAAAAGGTTTTCATGCTCAAAATCAGCTAAGTCCTAAAATCTGAACTTACCTTCCGCATACAGGTCCTTCCTATCCTTTTGTACCCTTGGTTCTAGGCCTTCTATCCCATGTGGACTCCTTGTGTGATCTTTGACAAGTATTCTTTGATCAACATTACCCCACACTAATCTCATTGTCATCCCGACAATGGGTATCTCCAAAAATTGAAGGAAAGAATAGAATAATGGAAAGAATAGAATGAAAGAATGTAGATGAATAAAGAATTTCTATGAGGTTATGAGGCAAGCTCCTCTGTATCAATTTACAGTATCAACTCTCGATACTCCTTTAATTCAGCCTCAAAAACTTGTCATTCAGTGAGTGCTTGCTCTACTTTTTCTGGGATGTCCACAACAATGGATTCCAACTCATCCCTCACAATCTCTCCTATCTCATTTTCTAGAACCAACACAACACTAGAAATTGATGTCATTCTTCCTTCTAAAAGGTCCTTCTTCTGGGTAATTAGCTTTCTAAGCTCTTCCAACTGATTCTTGTGCTACTGCCAGGGCCTCATGCTTCTGTTTAACTATTGACAATATTTTTACATGGCCCAATGTCTCATCTTTTATCGCTTTATGGACTTCGTTGTTCTCTTTTAGGGTCTTGATTTTGATAAGCGCCTCTAGAGCTATGCATACATTTAAAGCTTGGTCTACTTTCTTTAATACTTCATGTAATGCTTGCAATAGCCGTTCATAAGATGTAATTTTTCTCATCACTAATGCTTTCTCCCGTTCGACATCTTGTTCTGAGCATTCTGGCGCCTTTAAACATAGAGTTTCATCTTCAAGTACCAAGTCCACAAACTTTCCCACATAGTGTATTGTGGAAGGAAATGTCTGTGGTACCTTTCCCTCCAAGTGTGGCCTTTCTCTGATTACATTGTCTCCAATATCCTTTGCGATGTTGATAAACACCTCATTCTTTTTCTGCACAAAGTCCCTCTCTTGTGTTATGCGCGCTATCTCCATTTCCTTTTCCTTTTGTTGGTACCTAGATTTAATCTCCTTCACAACTTGAGTAGCATTATGGATTTTACAAGACACTCAGAGGTAGATAAATGATTTATATGACATTTTGTAGTTGGGGAAGTAGTTTATCTAACTTGTTAGCACTCAAGCTTTGAAGAAGTGGGTAACACCTTGAAAGGATTTTGATCTAACCCTCACTATTTTAGGTTGTTCCTTTCAACCAAGGTAAGAGAAACTATATTGCAGCCTCTGTTTTGTGAAGGAGGTAGAGATATCCTTATACTATGCATATTGTATGGAGATGGCCTTGGGAAAACATGATCAATTTTCCATTATTCAAACTCAACAGAGTTGTCACTACTAAATGATGGAAATGCTTTCAAGATAAGGCTAAAGCTATAAGAGACATGGTATAATCCTGATTTGCTTTGTACATTTTTGTAAATGGATTGTGTTATTTTGTTGAAACATAATGTAATGCAGGGGTAGTGTGAGGCAAGATTAGTTATTCTGAATGAAATTTTTGGTGGGAGATTTTAGACAAGACTAACTAGAATTTTCTAGATTCTTTGAGGAACTTTGTAAGAAATTTGTGACACCTAAACAACAAAATGACTCAAAGGGGTTAAGGTACTCCTTCAACCAGGATATGTGAACCAAATGGAGGCTCAGATCTGCAATCTTCCACACAATATTTGACAACCTGCCACAAAATCTTGAAGTAGATGAACCAACAAAGTATCCAGAAATATCTACTTTATCATGACCTAAGGTACACCCAAAGGTTTACAAACAATCTTAGAATTCAAGGAAGGTAAAGTGATTTTAAATCTATTTATCTATTTATCAAATGAAAGCTCTTCTGAATGTGAGACTGTAGATGCCACTAAACTATCAACAAGAAATGAGACCATGTATGATCAAGAGAGATTTTAAACACAAGACTGCAACAGGAGCAAGAAAAACAAATTGAAAAAATCTGAAACATAAGTGAATGCAAATTTTGCCAAGAGACAACACAAAATAATCCAAAATGACCAAATTTATCAGCAGGGAAATGTTATAAGAACAATCTCAGAGCTTGTTGGTGGCTTTACAACTGAAACCAACTCAACATGATACAAATATGATGCTAAAAGGAATTAGAAATGGTTCTTAGGTAGTTTCTTAGAGAATGGGCTTATTCCCAGATTTTCTTGTGAATTTCTAAGTTTCTCTGACATTTTACATGTCTCAAAATATGCATTATATAACTTTTAATTACATTTGATCCTTCTTTCCCAAGGAAAAAAATGCCCAACATCAAGTTTGTTACAAAATTTCAACATGATTCCCAGATAGGGACATTTAACAAATTTGCAACAAGAGTTGCCAGGTGTTTCTAAAGTGGCAAATCATTACAAATCCTTCATCATTATCCATTGTGGAGGCATTCTTTTCATTCTCCAAGCATGCAGACCCCTTTCATTTTATCATTTCATCCTTATCATTCCAAAATTTGATTCTACAACTTTATAGTTTGATATTTCACGTTTTACACAGGCCCGAGTAAAAATTTATTTCAAAAACACCTCAAATCTGCAAATTAATCCCTAAAACCACTTGCATTGATCTTTATAGGCACAAAGGACACGAATTCACCAAAAATTTGATCAAAATTGATGCAAATTCACATTTCCACACTTCTTGGAGAAAAAAATGGCGTCCAAATTGAAGAATGTATAGTTACCATTGATTTTCTCTTTCTCCTTCAATCTGGGCCCTCCATGTGCCAAAATATGATTAGGAATGAATTTGGGCTCACTTTTTGACCTTTTAACAATTTTGAAAAAATGGAAAAAATTGACCTTTTTCTTCGGCCCTCATCCCTTGAAATTTGGTGATGACACGTGGCATATGGTGGGTCCCATTGGGATCTCGGCTCAATTCTGTGAATTTTGACCCCTTTTTGGAGTTTGGAAAAATTTTAATTTTTTCCCCGTAGGCCTACACTTCTACCTCTATCTTTGACATGTGTCATCCTCTCTATCGCTTAAAAATCTGCGAGCTTATTTCATGTTTTAACCCCTTTTTTCGCTAAGGAAAAATTTTCAACTTTACTTTTGCGGGCCCGCACTTCCGATCCCATCCTCGCCATGTGTCCTAAACTGATCTATTGTGGAGCCACACCTCAAATTTTCCATTCTAAGTATTTTTTACGAAAGGGAAAAAATTCCCTTTTACCTCCACCGGCCCGCCGACCCGCTCTACCTGCCACGTGTCTTCCTCTGCTTCATTCGGACCCGTGGCTTAACTTTTTGCTCTAAGTCTTTTTTTAAAAGGGAATAATTTCCCCTTTGCCCCCGCTAGCTGTTACTTCCTTCTACGCCTGCCATGTGTCCACCCCTTACTCCATTGCGGACTCGTGGGATTTTCCACACCTTTTTTCCCCTTCGCAAAAAAGGCAAAATTTTCCTAAGTTCCCCGCCCGCCTTCTATTCTACCCTAGCATAAGAACATGACACATGTCCTCCTGCGGAGTTGCGGGGGTAATTTTGAATTTTTTCCCAAAGCCAAAAATGTTAAGTTTTGTAAAGAAACTCCACCGATCCTTGTCCAACTAGAAGCGGCCACGTAAGATACGTTGCTTGAGATTAATTTTGACGGTCAAATGACACCCGTACGACTGTCAAAAAACATAGAATTTATTAAGGACACCCAAATTTGATTTTTTTCTCATGGGTAAAGGATTTTTTGGTCAAAAAACATATGGGAAGTGGTTTCAAGCAATTTTTGACCATGGGGAAGGATTTTTGAGGGCACATAAATAAAAAATGAGAAAATTCGAGTTCCACAGGGCAGGAAATTGGAAAAAATGACAGAGGCCCATGGATTTGGAAATTTAGGGCATAAAACAGAGCCTACATGTATTTCTCTTTCAAGTTGGGGCAAAATAATAAGTTTATGAGCCATTTAAAGGATTCAATCTATATGGGGAAAATTGTAGACCACCAAACTCAAAGAAAAATGTTTTTTGAGCACGTAGAAGAAAGAGGAAAGTTGGGAAAATAACATAGGATCAAAATTAACACCAACATCGGCTCCTACTCGGGGATGGGCACTTTTGGTGAGTGCCGCAAGAATAATAAGCAGACCAAGTTCAAAAATAATCCATTGGGCAATGGAGTCATGAGCCAAAACCACCAAAAACTAGCTAAGAACCTGACAAAAATGGCTGCCACACACAAAGGCAAACCACAAACTGACAAAACACCAAAAACAGAGTGAAAAACCAAACACTATACACTGTATTAGTGGTGCATACCTCAAAGTTGGGGATTAATCCAAGAAATTCTTTAGATTCCTGCAATTAACAAGCAGTTCAAGCAATTCCCCATCTAAATCTTTGAGAAAAAAGGTATTCTCACCAATTTTGATATCAATGGAGTAAGAGCCCATCCACAATACATCAAATTTTCAATGTTTGCCCTTATCTTCATTTCTGCTATCCCATAACAAAACCAGATCTCCAATATTGAAGGCCCTAGGAGTGATCTTCTTGTCAAAAAATATTTTCAACTTCTCTCTAAATCTGACATGCCTCTGGTGGGATGCTCTTCTCTCTTTATCTAGCTCCACAATATGATTAATCCTTTCTTCATATGGACTAATCTCTTGATCCTCATGTTGTTGAGCAAACTGAAATGAAGATAATTGTAGATGTAAGGGTAGCAGGGCTTGAGTTCCATACACCAAATCAAATGGGATCTTACTAGTAGCTCTCTTGGTAGTGATTCTATCAGCCCAAACTGTAAATTTCAGTTGTTGACCCCATTTTCTCTTGTTCAACTCCAAGGTTCTCCTAATGATATTCAATAAGTTCTTATTACTGGACTCATCTTGTCCATTCCCTTGGGGGTTATAGTTTGAAGAATAAGTCAGATTAGTTCCATACTCCTTACACATTGCCATCAAAGGTTTGGCTTTGAAACACATGGCATTATCAGCCACAATTTTGACTGGCACACCAAATATGCATATGATATTATTCAACAAGAAATCCATAACAACTTGGCGTGTTACTTTCTTGGTGAGGATTGCTTCTACCCACTTGGCGAAGTAGCCTGGATCCACTTATGTCCAACACTGGAAGGGTCTGAGATCTCACCAATGAAGTCCATCCCCTATTGTTTGAAAGGAGCTTCGATTGATATAGGATGTAAAGGAAGGGAGCCTAAAGCTTTCATTCTTCTAGAGAAACGCTGATAGCTCTCACATTTTCTAACTAGTATGGTTGCATCTTTGAAGAGAGTAGGCCACCAATAACTAGCTCTCAAAACTTTTTGTGCCACAACCCTTCCAGCAAAGTGTCCTCCACAAACTCCCCCATGGAAATCAACAACTACTTTAGGAGCTTCATCTTCAGTTACACACTTCAAGAGGACACCTTCAAGGTTCTTCCAAGCCAACCCAAATTTAGTGATGATGTATTTTTGAGAATCCAACTCGAGGGCTCTTTTCTAATTTTTATTTAAATTATCAGGACAACATAGGTGTCTGAGGTAAAAGATTATATCCTTGTACCATTCAAAACTTACCAATTTTCCAAGAACATCTTCCCTTTCTTCCTCTACTTCATTCACTTCCACAGTCTACAAGTTTCTCTCAGCCATGAGCTTAGCAAGACCCAAACCTCTTACCAACTTTTTGGTTTGGATGTCCATATCATACTCCTGCAGTTTGTTCACGCATCTACATATTTTATTTGAGACCTCCATCTATGGTAAGATGTCTTTCACCATGGTGTGGGGAACATAAGCAACAACTTTTGAACTTAAGATATAAGGCCTGAAAACCTTTATTGCTTTCACCAAGGAAAATGCTTGTTTTTCCAAGATTGTATATTTTAACTCAGCAGCTTGTAAAGCCTTGCTAAAGAAGGCAATAGGCCTCTCAGCCCCATCTTCATCCTTTTGGAGCAACATAGATGTAATAGTATTTTCAGAAGAAAAGGAGAAGATTTGGAAAGGCTTCTTGTAATTCAAAGCTACCAAGACATGTGCATGTTTAAGTGCTTCTTTGATTCCTTCAAAAGTTTGAATAACAATTTCTTCCCATTTGATAATTTGATCTTTCTTTAACATGCATGTGATAGGAAGAGTCAAGTCAGCACAATTGAACACAAGATTTCTAATGAAATTGATCCACCCAAAGAAAGATTGGATGACCTTCTTCGTTCTTGGAATTGACACCTTGTTGATTGCTTCTACTCTCTCAGGGTCAATCATGACACTAGCCTTTGAAACAATATGACCAAGCAGCTTGGCCTTTTGCATTCCAAAGTGACACTTCTTTGGATTGAGAGAGATTCCAAATTCTCTACATCTGATCAACATTCTTTCCAAGTGTTGCAAGTGATCTTTTCTGATCCTTGAAAATACATTCACATCATCCTGATAAACTACAATGAATTCATTTATATAACCAACAAAAGCAACATCCATTGCTCTTTGGAAAGTAGCTCCAACATTCATGAGACAAAAAGGCATTCTCACATAAAAATATGTTCCCCAAGGAGTGGTAAAAATAGTTTTCAATCTTTTTGACTCCTTGACAACATCCTGATTATAGCTAGAGAAACCATCCAAGGTGGACAACAATTCAGATCCAGTCACTAGCTGTAACATGTTTTCCATGTTTGGAAAAGGATAATTGTCTTTCAATGAAGCTCTATTCATATTTCTAAAGTCTACACAAAGTATGATATCTCCATTCTTCTTTCTGACTGACACAAGGTTTGCAACCAAAGATGAATACCTTGTGGGCTGAATGATCCCTCCCTCCTTTAGTTTCTTTAATTCATCTTGCATTTTCATGGAGAGGAGAGGATTAATTGGCCTTTGCTTCTATCTAAATGATTTGGAATTTTTATCAAGAGGGATCTCATGCTAAAAAAATTCCTCTCTATATGCATTCAGCTCTGAATATGACCAGGCAAGGTAGTCTTGATATTGTTTCAACAATTGGAGGTAGGACTGTTTTTCTTCTTTGTTTAAACTGCTTCTCAACCAAACTTTTCTTGGTTTTTCCTTTGTTACCAAGTCATTCTCTTCCACATCCCTTGAGACAGACATGTTTCTATTGATGATGCAATCAACATTTTTGAAATTTGACTCAAGAGGAACAAGACCTCTAGGAATGGTGTTAGTTTTCAATTAGATGATATCATTTCCAAACAAAGTCTCTCTTCCTTCAGTCACACACACCATTGGTTCCCAATCGATATGCTGATCTACAAAATCACCTTGATTTTTTTGGAACCTTTGCACCTGAGCATCACAATCAAACACTTGCCAATGCTTGATGTTGTGAGGGACAACTGGCCTAGTTAACACTTCAACATTGTACTCACAATACGATGAAATGGTGTAGTCTTCAAATCTTGACCCCAACACTGCCAATTTTTCAGCAGCAACATTCAAACTTCTGTCATGGTGCACAATATTGAAAGAATCAAACATCTCAATTAGATCCCAAACTACATGCTTATACTGCTTCATCCTCTGATTTTTTGTAGCATACAATTTTCTTATTTATTTGAAAACTAGCTCTGAATCTACCTTTGAAATGATGTCCTTGACACCATACTTCCATGAAATTCTCAGACCCAACAATAAGGCTTCATACTCAGTAGTGTTGTTAGTACATTCAAAATTAAGCTTGAAGGAACAAACAAACTCTTCAAAGCTAGGAGAAGTCAGAATTATACTAGCACCATTTCCAAATTTGGAGCAAGCTCCATCAAATAGAAAGGTCCAAGGAGAAATTACCTACTCAAGGCCATTTGACTGATCCATTTTTTGTTCTTTTCCTTCAACAAAACCAATAAAATTATCAGCATCAACATCAGAAAATAATACTTCATAAGAAGCATTGTTTGGGTCCTCAATTAGATGCAACATTTTCTTTTCTCCATAGAGCTTGACAAGGCTTCCCTCAATGGGAATTGTGGAAAAAGACATATCCATTTGGACACTCCCTCCAACACTTGCAACCCACTTCCTTGACAATAACAAACCCCATTTGGTAGGGCAATCAACAATCACAACATCCAATTTTAAATTCCTCTTGGGATAAGATGCAAGTTGCACCACCAAGACCTTTACACAACCAACTACCGGTACTTATCTTGAGTCCATGGCATTACATTTTACATAGTATACTGTCACCTTGATATCCAAATCATTCATGAATTATAGAGGCATGACATTACATGATGCACCAAAATAAAACATTCAATTGTGAAGTAGTCTATCCTTTATGATCAAAGTTATGAAGAATGGATCAACATTCAATTGGGAATCAACCAAAGATGTCCCCAAGTATACCTCAGGTGTTTCACCAAGATCCTCTATTGCTGCTGGTGTTTCAAGGTCAACAATGATCTGAGGAGGAGTTTCAACAACATTTACATTTCTACTTGGGGTACTCTTCTTCTCCTTCAATCCCAAGTACTCGAATGCTTAGGAATTCTAAGCAACTCAATGATTGGAACACTAACTTTGATTTGGCTCAATACTTGGGCTATGTCATAGGGAACAATCTTTGGAAAATCAACATTGAAAGGGAGACAAGAAAATTCATTAGATGGCAAGGGATTCATGATAGCTTGGGCATGAGGAGGACTGTAATTTTTGCTTGGGACAAGAGAGTTTGTGGCAAGTGTTTCTATCCTAGGAGCTTCTTTTGGATTGCTTATGAGTAAGGGTGTTTTAGGTTTGGCTTGAGGCCCACCTCCTTTAACAACTTTTCTTCTAGTGTTATAATCTTTCTCTTGAGCTACAACAACATTCATCAACAATTGTCTATCTTCCTCCAAAGGAATACCACCATCATACTTCTTAATCATCAAATCTCTTAAGTATTCAAATTCATTGTTAGGAATTTCAAAAGCTTGCACTACATCAACTTCAAGAGTATAAAGGGGAAGAAATACTTGTACCCGTTTGATGCAATCCCAAAAAGTTATAGCTATCCTTGTACTTATCACTTCAGTAGATGTTTCTCCTCCTTGTGGACTTGAAGAAAAGCCCATCATGTAGATATCATCATCAATACCATCATCATCATTAACTTCACCGTCTTGCTGGTCCACGTCACATGGAGGATGGGGCAAAAAACACCTATCACACCAATAAATATCAGCAAATTCTTCAAAAACAGTAACCCTAGCAGTTAGGGGATCAAGTAACACTCTTCCTTCACATGCTTGAGGATGTCTATTTGCAAACCCCATGGGTCATTTTCCTCTATCATCTGCCCTTTGATCACCTCTAGGATAATTAGAAAATATGTCATGGTTTTGTGCTCTTGGCTGATCTTGTGAAGTTTTCCCAATTTCCTTCTCAGCTCTTGTCAACTTATATGAGATTTATTTGACTACCCCTGCTAAAGTTTTCACAACCTCCTCTAAATTAGCACCCTTGCTAGCTTGAGGTTTTTTAGGGTTTATCAAATTTACACCTTCTCTCTTGAGAGGTTTCCAAATTGCTTTGATATTGTTTTCAATTTGAAGTGCCATGGTGAAAGCTTGTCTTAGATTAGCAGGGTTCTTGTCTCTTAGGTAATAGGATGCCTTTTTATCAAATGCATATGCATATTTGATTAAACAAGACTCATCACAAGGCCTCAGACTAATAGGAAACCTTCTCAAAGTTTTGCTAAACCTTTTGTTAAAGTCATGGATTGATTCATTGGGGTTCTTCTTGATATTCTCAAATTCAGACAAGAGAAATCTAGGATCAGTCTTGTCACCATATTGCAACCTAAATGCATTCTTCATCTCAATCTAAAAATCAATTGAATTATCAGGAAGAGCCTTATACCAATCCCTAGCATATACTTCTAGTGTATGAATGAATAATTTAATATACACATCTTCAAACTCTATCTCAAAATATTCCATCATGTTAACAAAAATTTTTAGATGTTGATCACCAATTATTGCATTGTTACCTTGGAATTTTGGCAATCTATTTCTGACGTCTTGTGGGACAACATTTAGGTAACCATCCATTCCTCTAAATTCTATAGAACCAAAGGTGTTAACAAAAAGTAGAGGTCTAAGCTGAGCCATATTGTTTGGTGGAGGTGATCTTAGGGGGTGACACAAGTTGATGAGGATTTCAAGGTCTTTGGGGATCAAGAATGTGATTCACAAGACTGGTATTCTCTAAGTGCTGATTTTCTTGGAAATTTTTATTTGAATTGAAACATAGAGGTGCAGATTGGAGAAGGAACTTACCTGGTACAGTAGAAGGACCTTCACTAGCTGAGGCAAACAAGTTTATGAGAGGATTGCTTGAATCAGAATCACTTGAAGAAGAGTGATAATCCTCTACCAAAGGTTGATCTCTCTCACTGATGGATATATATTTTCCTAATGTATGACCTTTAACAACCTTCTAAACTCTTCTCCCTTCCAACTCTGAGTTTCTTGAATCTGTAAAAAAATTCTTAGTAGAGTCCCTAATGAAGAGAGATCTTCTTCCTTCTAGTTTTGTAGAGATTAGAAACACAAAAATAAATGATAGAAAGCTTAAGACACTGGTATTTATTAATATCATAATAGCATGGAGTTGCCACTAAGGATTTTCACCCTAGTTGTGTAGATGCACTAAAATACTCTATCAAATATCTATCAACAATGAGAACTTGCAAAAATTTATAGATCAAACCTTCCTTTTCTTGAATTTATTAATCACAAATGCAAATGAAGTGCAACAACTACTGGAAACTGATAAAATTACAGGAAGAACTTATATCTTCACTTAATCCTTACAAGTATGATTATAAAATGATGCTTCAAAAATGTATTTGCATGCAGAATTTGCAAGGGACATTAGGAGGGTTTGAAATGCATTCAAATATCTCAAATATGTATGCACATGGATCAGATTGAACTAAGAAAATATCAAACTCAGAACTCCACTCTTCATTCCAATCTTATAAATCTGTTCAGAAGATCAAACTCAGATTTGTAATTACACATAAATCACACAATAAGTATTACCAGGGATTTGAAATACTGAAATACTGAATAATGTCCCCAGAAATGATGCCATTTTGGTGTTGGTACCTAGATTTAATCTCCTTCACAACTTGAGCAACATCATGGATCTCACAAGACAATCGGAGGTAGATAAATGATTTATATGTCATTTTGTAGTCAGGGAAGCAATTTATCTGACTTGTTAGCACTCATGATTTAAAGAAGTGGGTAAAGCCTTGAAAGGATTTTGATCTAATCCTCACTATTTTAGGTTGTGCCTTTCAACAAAGGTAAGAGAACCTATATTACAGCCTCTATTTTGTGAAGGAGGTAGAGATATCCTTATACTATGCATATTGTATGGAGATGGCCTTGGGAAAACATGATCAATTTTCCATTATTCAAACTCAACAAAGTTGTCACTACTAAATGATGGAAATGCTTTCAAGACAAGGCTGAGGCTATTAGAGACATGGTACGATCCTGATTTTCTTTGTGCATTTTTGTAAATGGATTGTGTTCTTTTGTTGACACACAATATAATGAAGGGGTAGTATGGGGCAGGATTAGTTATTCTAAATGAAATTTTTGGTGGGTGATTTTAGACAAGACCAACCATAATTTGCCAGATTCTTTGAGGACCTTTGCAAGAAATTTGTAACACCTAAACAACAAAATGCTTCAAAGGGGTTAAGGTACTCCTTCAACCAGGATATGTGCACCAAATGGAGGCCCATGTCTGCACTCTTCCACACAATATTTGACAACCTAACACACAATATTGAAGTAGATGAACCCAAAAAGTATCCAAAAATCTCTATTTTATCATGACCTAAGGTGCACCCAAAGGTTTATAAACAATCTCAGAATTCAAGGAAGGTAAAGTGATCTTAAATCTGCTTATCTCTTTATCAGATGAAAGTTCTTATGAATGTGAGACTACAGATGCCACTAAACTATCAACAAGAAATGAGACAATGTATGATCAAGAGAGATTTTAAACACAATACTGCAACAGAAGTAAGAAACATAAATTGAAAACATTCTAAAACATAAGTGAATACAAATTTTGCCAAGAGACAACACAAAATAATCCAAAATGACCAAATTTATCAACATGGGAATTTTATAAGAACAATCTCAGAGCTTATTGATGGCTTTACAACTGAAATCAACTCAACATGATACAAATATGATTTAAAAAGGAATTAGAAATGGTTCTCAGGCAGTTTCTCAGAGAATGGGCTTTTTCCCATATTTTCTCATGAATTTCTAAGTTTCTCCAACCTTTTGCATGTCTCAAAATATGCATTATATAACTTTCAATTACATTTGATCCTTCTTTCCCAAGGAAAAAAATGCCCAACATCAAGTTTATTATAAAATTCCAACATGATTCCCAGATAGGGACATTTAAAAAATTTGCAACAAGAGTTGTCAGGTGTTTCTAAAGTGGTGAATCATTACAAATCCTTCATCATTATCCATTATGGAGGCACGTTTTTCATTCTCCAAGCATGCAGACCCCTTTCATTTCATCATTTCATCCTTATCATTCCAAAATTGGATTCTGTAACTTTAAAATTTGATATTTCACGTTTTACACAAGCTTGAGTAAAAATTTATTTCAAAAACACCTCAAATCTGCAAATTAATCCCTAAAACCGCTTGCATTGATCTTTACAGGCACAAAGGACACAAATTCACCAAAAAATTGATCAAAATTGATGTAAAATTTGCATTTCCACACTTCCTGGAGGAAAAAATGGTGGCCAAATTGAAGAATGTACAGTTACCATTGATTTTCTCTTTCTCCTTCAATCTGGGCCCTCCATGTGTCAAACTATGATTAGGAATGAATTTGGGTTCAATTTTTGACCTTTTAGCATTTTTGAAAAAATTGAAAAAATTGACCTTTTCCTCTGCCCCTCCACCCTTGAAATTTGGTGATGACATGTGGCATATGGTGGGTCCCATTGGGATCACAACTCAATTCTACACATTTTTACCCTTTTTTGGAGTTTGGAAAAATTTCACTTTTTTCCCCGTAGGCCCACACCTCCGCCTCTGTCTTTGACACATGTCATCCTCTCTATCGCTTAAAAATCTGCGAGCTTATTTCATGTTTTAACCCCTTTTTTTGCCAAGGGAAAATTTTCAACTTTGCCTCCGCAGGCCCATGCCTCCCTTCCCATCCTCGCCATGTGTCTTGTTCTGATTTGTCGTGAAGCCACATCTCAAATCTTCCATTCTAAGTCTATTTTACAAAAGGAAAAAAATTTCCTTTTACCTCCGTTGGCCCGCCGACCCGCTCTGCCTGCCACATGTCTTCCTCTACTTCATTTGGACCCATGGCTTAACTTTTTGGTCTAAGTATTTTTACAAAAGGGAACAATTTCCCCTTTGCCCCCGCCAGCCTGCACTTCCTTCTACACTCGTCACATGTACACCCCTTGCTCCATTGCAGACCTACGGGATTTTCCACACCTTTTTTCCCCTTTGTAAAAATGGCAAAATTTGCCTAAGTTCCCTACCTATCTTCCATTCCACCCTGGCATAAGAACATGACACGTGTCCTCCTACAGAGTTGCGGGGGTAATTTTGAATTTTTTCCCAAAGCCAAAAATGCTAATTTTTACAAAGAAACTCTGCCAATCCTTGTCTAACTAGAAGCGGCCATGTAGGAGACATCACTTGAGCTTAATTTTGATGGTCAAATGACACACGTATGACCGTAAAAAAACACATAATTTTCTAAGGACGCCTGAATTTGATTTTTTTCTCGTGGGTAAAGGATTTTTTGGTCAAAAAACATATGAGAAGTGGTTCAAGCAATTTTTGACCACAGGGAAGGATTTTTGAGGGCACATAAGTACAAAATGAGCAAATTTAAGCTCCACAGGCCAGGAAAATGGAAAAAATGACAGAGGCCCGTGGATTTGGAAATTTAGGGCATAAAACAGAGCATACATGTATTTTTTTTTCAAGTTGGGGAAAAATAATAAGTTTATGAGCCATTTAAAGCATTCAATTTGGATGGGGAAATTTGCAGACCACCAAACTCGAAGAAAAATGTTTTTTGAGCATGTAGAAGAAATAGGAAAGGTGGGAAAATAACAGAGGATCAAAATGGACACCAACATCTTCAACTCCTCGCGCAGTGCTCTGATTGTGGCAACTTTGTCCATGTTTTTTCTAGCCACCTCAGCAGATACCTTCACCAATACATTGCTAACCCATTCATCTGACATGACAGTGGGTTTTACTGTCATGTGTCTACCTTGAGGTGCTTTCTTCAGTCATCTCAAAATGCATGATTCTTTGCACACATCATAGTCAGGCTCATCCTTATGGGTGTGCATTGACCACAATAGTTACTTTTGATTGCACATAGCCACTATATCCTCATCCATCAACTCCCAGATGAATAAATCCTACTGTGCTATCGTGCTCTGGAAACGGGCACAGACAATTTTTCCTCTGTCCTCTACATACCCCATGGCTAGTGGAATGTGCTCTCCCCTTGTTCTTTTAGACCTTTTCTGCTTAGGAAATTTAGCCTCAAAATTTGGGATTTGTGTCTCCATGTCTTGAACATCCTCTATAGCTATTTCCTCAGGTATTTTCTCATCCTCTTCTTTTTCTTTTGATGCCTCACCCTGTTCTTTTGTGTTCTTTGGAAGTGTAGGATAATTAGTCACACTTTCATCTAAATCTTCCACCTCCTCATTCAAATTCAATTTCCTCCTTCTTTATGTGGTCACCTCCTTTTTTGGAGAGAGTCTTGGTGATTTACGCACAGTGGTTGGAGTAGCACCTTGGGTCTTTGATATCCTAAATACCATTTTAAACCTGTGCTCCCCTTGGACTGCATTCAAGTCCTCATCATTGCCCTCTTTTGGCTGAGGTGGTGTAACGGCATGCTCATCTTCACCCTTACTTGTCAGATGTCTCCTACCCCTATGCTCCAAACCACCACTATATTTTCACTCCTCCTCCTCATCCTGCACTTCAATTGGCTCTATGGGCTTAAGCACTGGGATGTTCTCCATTGTATGCTTTCCCTTTGGTGGTGCTGGAAGTGTGAACTCACCTTCCAAATACTTTTTATTCTCCATCTTTAGCTTCAAATGGAGATACACCAATGCTACCCCCACATCTGCTACAACTAGAATTTATTGGCTTAGATATTCAGTACATGTCTAAAATGTTCCTCTCTATATAAAAACTTCTGCCAAGATACACATACTTCTTCCTCAATGTATGGTATTCACAATCTACCTTATCTGCATTGAAGACCAGTCGGTGCATGTGTCTATAAATCTATGAACAGATGCTTGGAAATATCTTGTAGTGAATGCGTAAGGAAATTTACACTAAGGGATCTAGACTCCATCTTTCATTGGGAAGTATGCATAATGCAGAAATGCTGATATACAACAAATTGAACTTGTTTCCCTACCACTGTTGGTAGGTCCTTTGGGATGCGCCACTCTTCCCCAAATGCCATGTAGATCTTGTCATACCACTTCTTCGCACCTTTTCTTTACATCATCTGTCATGGCCCCCTTACATAGGTACTTGCTAAATATTTCAGCTGGGGACTTGTTTTCCATGGGGTATTCCCATACTTTTTCCTTTGGTCCATCTAGTACTCTGATCTCCATGAATACTAGTGATAGTAGAATAGCCCCAAAGCTGATCTTCCCTCCTTTACATGCTTCTTCGACTATTTTATTTATAATATAGCCTACAATGTTTTATATTGTCCCTTCTAACATTCTTACGTACCACATGTAACCACATAGTATTTACCTGTGACCATCCACTTCTTGATCATTCAACTTTGTAACAAGGTGTGACTGCAGCTTGCACAACTGGACAGTTCTTCAATTTTTCTATGTCCATTCCATGCAGACCCTTCAGGTACCCCAACTCTTGTTTGGTCCTTACAATCACGGATTTATTTGTGAGATCACCTTTTATGTCTTCTCATGTGGTCTTCATACCTATAACTGATGAGACAAGCACATATGAGATTCTAACTCTGTGTCCTAAAAATTAGAAGAAATCTTCGTGGGCCCTACTCATGAGCCACTGATAAAAGGATCATACTTCCCAAAATATGGAAGATCATACAACTGGTAGACCCCAATTATCTTCAAAAGCTTCTCACCCGCATCATCATATAACCGTCATGTCATCCAATGTGCACTTGTTCATCCTAGCAGTGAGCAAGGAATCGAGCTCCTTCTTGTTCTCCAGAGTCCTCGTGATTGTATTCACTTACTTTTATCTTGTCTAATGGGTGAATCTCATTCCTGGCAACGATGATGAATCCTTCTGGATATTACATCTCTAAAAGATGGATTTCAGGGGCCACCTCTTCCTCCTTAATGACCACCTTCTTCTTTCCTTTTATTACTGTTATAGGTGCCTTCTTTGGTGCCATTTTTACCTTGTAAATGTCTCCTCTTCAACTCTACAACTTTGCGAATCAAACCCTAGCTTGATTCAATCATGCCCTATGTGGAAACTTCATAACCTAACTCTTTTCTATCTTTGTGCTTTTCAATCAAACCCTTCACCATCTGGGGACACAAGCTTCTTGTCACACAGATCTGGTTGTCATGCTTGGTTTCACACCCTTCACACCTTAACTCGATCACTCGGCTCTTCGCACTTGGCTCTTTCCTCAAATACTCTTAGTCACAACGGTAAAAATGAATCCACATTCTATCCTTATATAATTTTTTTCAAATTTTGATACATTTATTTACTCCTTTACCTACCAAATATCCCCTCATTCATTGACTAAATCCATTTGTTCCGTGCATGGTACATCTTTGTGCCCAACTATAACATTCTAGCGCGCCTTCCTACCCTTTGGTCACAGAACTTCTCTTCAGCACATGCACTCCTGTACCCGAGTACCTCATCACTATACCTTCTCCTAGTAGCTATCATGGCTTCCGCTTACCTCACGTTATAATGTCCTTTCATTCATCTCCATCCTTGGTCACTTTTGAGAAGTAATCTTCTTTTGACTTAAAGCACACCTGTAGCAGCTTATTCCTTTCACCTTTTAATTCCCATAGTATTTTTCTTGGATAACTACAACCACCCCACACTAAAATTATGTGCAGTCCTCTACGCATAAAAATTATTCATATAGTAATTAGCTTCATACGCACAAGCACCCTTATTCCATAAAAACAACAACTAAGTATGACAAAGCATAGCAACAATGAAGGAAATACATTAAGGAAAATACAAAATTGAAAACCTAAGCTAAATGGCAATACTACCTTATTACAAACACCAGGAAGACTTATTTATAGCATGGCTTTAGCCTACTCCCGTTAAAGTAACTGGGTAGCTGTGTTCCATCAAGTGCTTCTAACTAGAAAGCATTTGATTCAAGTATAGAAGTGATAACATACGGCCCTAACCAATGTACTTTGAGCTTGCCTGGATGGAATAAGAAATTTGAGTCATAAAGAAGTACCATTTGTCCAATCTCAAACTTCTTATCCCTTATGTTTCTGTCATGCCATGCCTTCTACCTGGACTTTTCCTGCTTCTGAATCCATCGTGCTATGGCTCAACACTCATCCATTTAAACCATCTTTTCGATACGACTCTTCTAAAGCATGTTCATCAGCTACACCTCCAGTGCACGCATTGTGTAAAGAAGGTAACATAAATTCTATAGGGAGAACAACTTTCTGCACCAAACACTTACTGAAACAGGTGTGGATTTGTTCAATCTCTTGTAGGTTGTTCTATATTTCCAAAGCACAGCTGACACTTTGTCATACCAATCCTTTCTTCCAACATCACATATTTTTTTCAAAGTATGGCTCAAAATATTGTTGAAGGCCTCAGCAATTCCATTTTCTTGAGGATGGTAGGGTGTATTTTTATGGTGTGCAACCATAAACTCATCTAGTAAGATCTTGATTGTCTCATTCAAAAAGTGTGTACCTCTATCACTTGTCAAGCTTAAGGGACATCCATATCTTGTAATAACATTCTCCCATAGAAACCTAGCTGCTGTAGCTGCCATATAGTCCTTGGTAGGTGCTGCTTCTGCCAACCATGTGAGATAATTTGTGTAAGTAATGATATAGTGTGATCTAGTCCTACGTGCAGCTGGTGAAATAGGTCCTACAAAATCAATGGCCCATTTCTCAAATGGTTAGGCACTAGTAATCGGTCTCAAAGGCATATCATCTCTTTGCCCTAGTTTTGTTAGGCACTGACAATGATCACATGCCTTAAAATATTCTTGACAATACTTATACAATGTCTTCCACCATAGTCCAGCAAGTAGGATCTTCTCGAGTAGTCGTATCACGTACATAATGGCCTCCTGTAATACCACCATGAGATTATTCCATGATATCCTTACTCTCATGCTCTAATACACAAAAACCTAATACTTAATCTCTACCTAGCTTGTAGAGGTCACTGATTAACATAAACGGTGCTGCGCATATAACAAGTTGCTTCTTTTCTAATGCTTTCATTCCTTCTGGTGCCATACCTGTTCATAGAAAGGCATAATGTCTTATAATTCGATGAGCACATGTGTTATAACCTATATAACTATGCATCTGGCATTATTTCTTCAATTGTTTATGCATCCTCTCCTGAATTGATTCTAGATAAATTATCTGGTCCAAAATTGCTTTTCCTTGGCTTCACCACAACTGTGAAGTCAAAATCTTGAAGTAGGAGCACCCATTTGCATATGTGCCTATGTAAGATGAGCTTGTTTACCAAGTACTTCAATTCCATGTGATCTGTATAAAACACAAATGGTGTTGCTAACAAGTACTTTCAAAACTTGTACAATGCATAGATCATTGAAAAATCTTCACACTCTGTAGTTGTATAATTGTATTCAGTAGGAGTCAGCTTCCTACTAGAAAAATAGACTGGATGATATATAATACCTTCACCAGATTGAGCTAACACAATGCCAATGGCCATACGAGAAGCGTCGACATGCACATGAAATGGTTTATCCCATGAGGGAAAGTGTAGAATGGTCACGATAGTAAGTTTATCTTTCAATATCTCAAATGCACGCTGCTGTGGTTCTCCCCAATAAAATGTACCTTTCCTCTTGTGTAATTTTTCCAAGGGCGTAGTAATTTTGACATACCCTTTTATTATTTTTTTATAATATCATGTATGACCTAAAAATCCACACACCTCACTTTGACTGGTATGCGCTTCCAGGCCTAAAATGACTGCAACCTTGGCTGGATTAACTAGCAAACCTTCCTTAGAGATTATATGTCCTAACAGTATCCCAAATGATATAGAAAACATGTAGTTCTTGATGTTCAAAGAGATATTCAATTGTTTGCATCAATTAAATATCAAGCACAGATTGTCACAATGATCTTTCACAAGCCCATATACTATCCAATCATCTAGGTAGACCTGTAAGAAGTTGTGAATAAGATCTTTAAATTCCTGAACAACTATGCATGAGAATACACCAGGCATGTTTTTAAATCCAAAGGGCATCACATTATAGGAAAAATTTCCCCATTTAGTAGTAAATGTTGTCTTTTCTTGATCCTCCTAAGCAATCTTAACCTGATGATACCTGGAAAATCCATCTGTGAAAGAATATATTTCACACCCTACAAATCCTTCTATTATTTCCTTAGGGAATGGCATAGGGAATGGATTTGTGATGTATGCAGCATTTAACTCCCTGTAGTCCACACATATACTAATACATCCATCCTTCTTGATATTGATCACCATTGGGCTAACCCATTCTAACTCATCAAGGGGCTTGATAATTTCAGATTTCAACATTTTATAAATTTCTTCTTTTACCTTTTCGTGCAAATTAGGATTCATTATGTAAGGTCTCTTTATAACTAGCTGTGCACCATCCTTAAGTTTGATCTTCATTTCCCCAAGTGATTCATGCATACCTTTAAGTTCATGATACCCTCAAGGGAATAAGTCCTGATAATCCTTGAGTAACTCAATGATCTTTGTTACCTCCAAGTTTGACCAGTAGTCTCCAATTATGGCCTCCTTAGGCTCATCCTCCGAACCTATATTCACCTTCTTTGTCTTCATGGGTTTTTGGTAGGTGCACATATCCTTGTCTACACTGTCCAAGACCTCATGCACCTCATGTGAATGTTCAATATCTAGGTTCTAAACTTCCTTGTCATCCATGACGTAAACCATGTTTCCTTTCTCTTTCTCAAGGAAAGCACGTTCGATTATTATGGACTCCATTTCTTCTTCCTTTTCAAAACATGCTCCTAACTCTACCTCACCAAACAATTCTTGAATATGCTCTTCTGCTTTTGCACTATCTCCCATAGTTAAGCACTTGAAAAATTTTAATGCCTCTACTAGAGGAGGTTTAGTTGAGAAGTAGTCAAAAGTCTAGATCATTCATGCAGTCAAATCTTACAAGTTTCTAGTTTCTCGACGTAGTTCTGCATATACATACATGATGCATGCACATCCTTGTAGCGTAGAATACAATCTATGCACCTAGAGTGAAGGTGGTAATGCTTCCTATCATGTTGTCTAGAGTCTCTCACACTGTTGAATGTGATGCTGAATAGGTTGATCACCGTGATAAGTGCAAATTTGCGTAGGTGCATTGTTCCTTATAAACCTAGTAGACAAAGTGACTCCAATCTCTTCCCAGTTTATAAGATTATCTCTGTGGACTACCCACCAGCGTGCTGCTGTCCCACATAGTGTATATACTAATATATCTCTCCTTTTAATTTGATTTGTCCATTGTGTTTCCATGGCCTTCAAAAATGTAGGAAGATCTTCTACCCTTGTATACCAAGGTACTGTGCTATCTATCCATCAAATCAAATGAAGTCCATTCTTGTGCATAACTACACTTTTCACCTCGTGCCCTACTAATTCATATATACCATGAGCCCAATTATCACAAGAAATACTCATATTATCACTAATAGAATGAGAATCCTCCCACTGTAGGATTCCTTCTTTCGATGGCTCATTGACCTTTGGGTCCTTAATAACACGTACATAGACTCTATTTAAGTCCTCCTCACTTATAGGCTCAACATATGGTGTATAATTTCCATCCGTTCAAGGTATCAAAATCCTTTCCTCCTTGTTCTCAAAGCTGATATAACCTTTATTGAATCTCAAGTTAACATTATTTACATAACACCAAGGGCATCCAAGAAGGGCTTGAAAATTGTCTGCTTCTGCCAGGGATAATACCTCAGAATCTCTAGTGAACTTGGCCCATTGTATATTTATAGATGCGTCTTAAAAAACTCCTATGGGAGTAGCCTTAGTTCGGTTTTCCATAAATAACACATTAGACGATGGCTACAATGGAGGCATCCTGATTTGTACCCATGCATCTAATGTAAGCACATTTACTTCTGCACATGTATCAATCAATATGTTACTCAACAACCACCCATCCAAAACAACATTCAGAGTAATTTCTTTTTCATAGTCAATGCTATTAGGGGAAATATTTGCACACAGAATCCACCGTCCAGTCTCAAAACTTATGCATGGAGTGATCCCTTTTAACCAACTTCCTAATAGTGGAATAATGTTCTCCTAGCGCAACATATTACACACCTCTCGTAGATATCTAATATCAATTTGGATTGTCTCTGATGATTTTTTTCTCCTTTAGGTAATATATCTTACCTTGAAGATTCCTTAGCACTTCCATGGTATCTTGGTAAACTTCCTTCTGATGAGCCAAATCTGGGTAACTTGCATTTAAAACCTCCTCCTTGGTGATCATAGACTTCTGGTGCAATGCCTCTCTCACACGTGCTACTTCAACGCATGTAGTAATCTTCACTGTCAATGCCTATATCCTACCACTATCTTAGGCATCCACTGATCTTCTACCACGTGGTGGATTCTAACCATCTTGACGCCTTTGTTTTCTTGCTTATGCTACTTACTCAGATGCTCATATAAGTCCATGCACTCTTCATAAATATGGTTCTTTCTATAGAAAGAACATGCACTATTATGAGGACATTCATGCCTATAGTGGTAAGAGATCCACACATATAACATGTTACACGAGGGAACTGACCTCTTACTCCACCACGGCCTCATCCTCCATATCCACCACGATATCCATGTCCCCTTCCATGACCTCCTTCAAATGCCCCTCATTCATGTCATAGTGCATTTTATTATGATCCCAATCATGGTGCTCATTATTACCCTTAGAATTATCTATTATACTTGTCTATCGTACCCCAAGGTCTATGGCATCTTTGATCTGACCAATCAGCCAACAATCCTTAGTATCATGGGTTGTGGACCTGTAATTTTTACAAAAGCAAGATACATTCTTCTTTATCACGGGCTGTAATAAAGGAAAATGACTAGCATCATGATTCAAATGAAAAATTTCACAATCCAATAGTAATGAGCATATAGATCTACAAGGGCAACTATCCCTGGTGTGACCTTCCACTTCATAATCTCTACACCAAATTCCTTAGCGTGTTTTATGGGCTAAATTTGCTGATAGCTTTTTTAACTTCTTTGCCATAGCTACAATCTGTGCCTATAAGAATGGATTAATGCCAGTGTAAATTCTCCCAACTACCTTAGCATGTAAAGCTACTTCCAGTGCTTCACGTGGATCAGTGTATGTATTATGTGACATTTCCCTTCTAAAAGGTGTAATCAATCCTCCAACGAACCATTGTGCATGTTGGCTAGCACAGATATAAAAAGATAACTTATATAGAAGTGTCTTAAAATCAGCATCATACTCACGTACACTCTCAGTAGTGCCTTTCTTGATATCCTTGAGTGCAGTTATACTCTTTTACTCAAACTCAGGGATATAGAACTCTTTTAAGAAAGCATATCTCAATGCTGCATAATCCATGCAAGTTTGATCAAGGTTAAACTTCCTATACCAGCTATGTGTGCACCCCTGTAATGTAATGGTGAATTGAATTTCCTTTCATTTAACATCCATGATCCCTTTAGTGTGCCAAAAGATTTCACACATATGCACATGTTCGGTATCATCCTCTTTACCTCTATACTCTGGGAGATGAAGAGACATCTCCATATAGATATTCTATGGTTTTTGCAGACCTTGACCACTTGATCCAGAACCTCCTGTGTTCCCTCTACCTCAAGAACCACCAGATCCTCTAGAACTAGAACCACCTATACCTCTTGATCCACTCCCTGTAGTTGGAATAGTTCTTGTAGATGTACTCCCTTATGCTCTGACAATAGTACTATACTGAACCCCTACAGTCTGTGAGGTAGTTCCACTTCCAGAGGTGAATCCAACATTCTGTGCACTCATATTTTATGCTGATGATATGCCTAAGAATACTCCTACAAATGAAATTGAATTTGTCTATTTTTCCATTGATGTACTTGATCCCCGACTTACTCCTACTCTCTTACTTCCCAAGTTAGTTTGCTGGTTACTTGTCATACTAGATACTAAAAAAATAAGTGCAAGGGCTAGGTCACTAGGTGTATTAAGATGCACACTCGTGGCCCAGGTAGTCTCTCCTGACGCACTTCCATGTGAGGCCAAGGGGGGATCTCTATCATGCTTTCTAAGATGGGGGAATTCCTAATGATCTAGCTCCACGTCTTCTATGTGAGCTATAAATCCTTCACGAGCCATCTCTCTCCTCCATGCCATACTTTTTGCAATAGAATGTTGTTTCTCTATCTCCCTCTCGCATGCCTCATTATACTTAAGCTGCCTTTCCTCTCTTTGTTTCTCTGCCGCTAGGTCTTCCATCTTAAACCAAACCTATTCCTACCCTCTCACGTGGAAAATTTTAGTTAGCCATCGGTTTACTCTCCAGGTTCAAAGTTACCATTAAGATCTTGATCGCCAGTGGAATACCTTGTAAATATGTTCCTCTTAGATACCACAAAAATTGGAATTCAGCTACCTCTAGGCAAGAGTACATCAAAATTGAATATTCTAGAATATAATTGTTTAGAACACCATGAAACCACGTATCCACCATGAAAATCCAGATCAGATTAGCATCATAGAGGGCTTGAAATTCTTCCTGTGTCTATACAAGTGCACGATACCTCCAATTCCATTGAGATGCATAAGAAGTAAGAAACTCGTATAGTTCTACTGGAAATATAACCAAAAATCTCTCATATAGGTTATCATACAGGTTTTGTTCTACCCAAGTGCGTGCGTTAAACTCAGATCCACTATTGAACTGTTGTGCATATTCTTCCTCTAGATCACGTATCCATTCCTTAATATTTGCTAGAGTTAACCAGTACGTTTTCATCACGAACCATCTTGAAAACAATTGAAAAAGAGCACCTGAAAATGGAACTAATGATGCATCCTATAATTTACCAGAACACCCTAGTCACGCTGGCACATCACTCAGCCTAGATTGAGTGCTCACTTAAAGCATGCAAAAGTACCAGGCCCTTCTTTAGGGTTGTTGTAGCATGATGTTAACATGATGAAGGAAGAAACATATAGATTCGAAACTAATCCATTATTCTATAATGCATGCTACCCTCATATGAAAGAACAAGCTTAAACAGTAATCATGATTGAATTAATAACATGCACTACTCAACTTCACATAGAATGACACTTAGATTCAACCAATATCTTCCATGTATTAATAAATACAAAATCTCCTTACAGTATTGTCAATCTATACCGATGTGCGTATGGAACTGATACAGTAGTTCAGTCATATCCATATACACACAGTTCACACTCACCCACTCATACCATGCATCTACTATGTACCTAACATCATATATATAGGGCGGGGAATTTCCCTTCACCGCTTATCTAATCTAGAAAATAGGTCGTATGCTCTTAATAGCCACACACCGTTTACAAGCATAGCCACACATGTTAGTGTGCTATCTATAGTCCTTTTGCAGTTAACTGAAGTATCAATTCTATTCTCAGCCTGTCTCCATGTAAAAATGCTTCGATCCACTTCTCTAAAGATAGAAAATGCATGATGCACACATCTTTGCATCATTGGCGTGTTCCGCATGCCGTCTTCTAAAAATAGGTCTTCATGCTCAAAATTGGCTAAGTCCTAAAATCTGAACTTTCCTTCCGCGCGTGGGTTTTTCCTATCCTTCCACGCCCTTGGTTCAAGCCTTCTATCTCACGCAGAATCCTTGTGTGATCTTTGAAAAGTATTCTTTGATCAACATAGCCGAAAAGGTACTCCCATATAACATTGAAGCCATTTGTGTTGCAATCGTTGTTCCTCTTATAAGACTCACTCCTACTCTCCCACTACTTGAATTAGCTTGTTGATTGTGTGCTATACTAGATGCTGGAAAACCAAGTGCAAGGGCAAGGTTTCCAAGTGGATTCAGATGTGCACCTACGGCCTAGGTCATCTTTGTTGGTGCACTTCTACATGAGGCCAAGGAGGGTTCTCTATCATGTTTTCCCAAATGGGGGAGTTCCTGAGGCTCAGACCCTATGTCTTTGGCATGAACTTCCACTCCTTCCCAAAATATATTTCTCCACAATGTCATTTACTCTGAAACCTCCCACTGCTTCTCTACCATCCCTCTCGCACACCTCATTATAATTAAGCCACATTTCCCTCTCTCTGCCTTTCTACTGCTAGGTATGTCATCCTTCACCAAACCTACTTTTGGCCCCGTGCATGGTGAGGTTTAGTTAGCCATTGGTTTACTCTCCAAATTCAAAGTTACCATTAGGATCTTGATTGGTAGTGAAATGCCTTGCAGGTAAGTTTTCCCTTGGATATCATAAAAACTATAATTTAGCTACCTCTAGGCACAAATACGTGGAAATTAAATACTCCAAGATATAACTATCCAAAACACCATGGAACCACGTATCCATAACTTGATTCCAAATAAGATCAACATCATAAAGGGCCTAAAATTATTCTTATGTCTAGACAAGTGCGTGATACCTCCAATTCCACCTAGATGCATAAGTAATCAAACACTCATACAATTCTACTTAAAAGATAGTGAAGAAGATCTCATATAAATGTCATATAGATTCTGTTCTACCCACACGTGTGCGTTAAACTCAGATCTAGTGCTAAATCACCATGCATATTCTTCTTCCATATCGTGTATCCACTCCTCAACACTTGCCAAGGTCAATCGATATGCCTTCATAGCGAACCATCCTGAAAATAACTGAAAAAGAGGTCCCGACAATGGAACCAATGATGCAACCTAGAATCCACCAATACAAGCCCATGAGCGCTGACACATCACCACACTCAACCCTAGACTGAGAACTCACTCAAAGTGCACAAAGGTACCATGCCCCTCTTTAAGGTTACTGTTACAAGATGTTAGTGTGATGAATACTTAAATCACTTAGATCTATGACTAATATATCTTTCTACAGTGCATATTCAAATCTAGACCTAGAACATAAGAGACTTATAAGATAACCGTAATGGGATCAAACATGCAATACTGAATATAACCATGATAACACCTTGTTTCAGTCCATAATCTACATTATATTAATTACAATAAATGCATAGAAGCTTCCTTACAATAACGGTAGTATACGCTCATGTGCGTAACAAATATAGAAGAAAAATATCACTATAACCTAGTTCTCAGACGTATATGCTCTCTCTCTCTCTCTGTTACACAGTTCAATACATATTTATATGGGTAGGGACTTTCCCTTCACCACTTATCTAATCCAAAAATAGGTCACATGCTATTACTATCCATTGCGCCATTACAAAAAATAGCCACACATGCAAGTGCGCTAACAATAGAGTACTTTTAGTTAACTGACAATAGTATATCTATTCCTGGCCTGTGTCCATGTAAATATATTTGTAGCTGATCCTCCAAAAATAGCCAATGTGTGTCATGCAAATTCTTTGATCAGTTTGTGTGCTCCACACACTATCTCCAAAAATATATCCTCACCGAGAAAATTACTAAGTCCCGATCCTATTTCTTTTCTACATGTGATCCTCTCTAATAATCTCTCGCATTTGAATGCGATCTAATTTCCCGCGTGAACCTTCTATATTTTTCTTTGTTAAGTGCTAGGATCTAACTGATCAACAATTGTGAAGGTAGTATTATATTGGTCCTCCTCTGTGATCTTAATCTAATTATAGCCAGAAAATCCATCCATGAGAGATAACATTTCATAGCCAGCGGTTGAATTGACAATCATGTTGATGTTTGGAAGAAGGAAGCCATATTTTGGACATGTCTTATTGATTTCTCAAAATCCAATACAGATTTTGATTTAAATGGGATTTTTCTGTACTAGGACTATATTGGATATCTATTTTAAATAATCAATTGTTATGAAGAATCTAGCTATAAATTTTTTTCAAGCTCTTCCTTGACTAGAAGGGCCACATGTGGATGCATTTTTCTAAGCTTCTATTTTATCGGCTTTGCATCTGCATACACAATAAGGTTATTCACCACTAAATATGGATCCAGGTCTGACATATCTACATAAGACTAATAAAATATGTCTGAGAATTCTCTGAGAAGCATTACAAAAGTCTTTTGTTCCTGTGCTGAAAGAGAAGCTCCTAGCTTAACTATTTTAGGTTTCTCTTATGTGATAATGTTGACATCAATGGTTTCTTCTACTAACATCTTGGATGTATCCTCCATGCACATAGGATTAGAAGGGAGGTTAAGATATTCTTCCAAGGGTGTCTCAATGATATTTTCACCCTTGGCGTGGTCACTTTTTATGTCCATTAGAATTTTTGATTTGTTTGTTAGCCAATGCCTCAAAGATGTTTTCACTGTGTGACTAGGAATTTTATTTTTTCCAAGGCTTTTTGGAGGAAATTTTATCCCTTGTTTTTTATTAAATTTTATTGACACAGGTAACTCATCTTCCTCCCCTGAAGTATGCAGAGGTATCTAAAAGAGTTGGCAAGAATCATATTGAAAACTGTGCACCATGATGAAGTTGTACTCCAAAGGAAATGTAATAGCTCCAGCATAAATCACATGGAGGAATCGATCAATCAATAGAAGAACTTGCATAACAAAACAAAGCTTGCACATAGAGAAACACAAAAAAGTGTCTTGACATACTCATAAATGTCAAATGAAGGGATACATATAGGGTGTTGAGTAACCCTAGTACATGACACACAAGAAAAACCCTAAACCTAACCCATGTGAGATGACCCTAAACAAATGCCCCCCCTTCATTGAAGCTGGGGTAGAGGCTATGATGAGTCAGACAGAACAAGAAGACACTCCTAAACAAATAAGAAAGATGTGTCAATGGGGCTCAGAAACTAAAGGCCTGATAAGGTGCCCATATACAAAAAAAATCTTCCTAGAAGAAGAAGAAGAAGAAGAAGAGAAGGACTATATAGCCCGAAGAAGATGAGCAGCTGTATAAGACCTCACCCCAAGAAGATACCGCAACTGAAGAAAATTCACCTTAGTGAAGGGCTTGGTGAATATATCTACAATCTGACTAGCTATCTGAATGTATTGAATGTTGATGATACCACCATGAATAAGCTATTGTATGGAGTGCATATGAATCTCAATGTGCTTCATCCGTTGATGCTAAACTAGATTTATGAAAATTGAGATAGTGCTCGTGTTGTCACAATAGATAATGGTAGGCCACCAAAAGTGGATGCCAAAATCTATCAGAATACTGTATAGCCAAACAACCTCTGTGTCAGCGTTAACTACTCCTATGTATTCTACCTCATAGAAGATATCTCAATTACATTCAACTTCTTGCTAGACCAACTTATAGGACCCGAACCAAGATAGAAATTATAGCTAGAGGTAGATTTTTGATGATCTAAGTCACTGGCCCTAGTTAGAATTTGTGAACCCCATCGAGTCAATATCCACCCCTCCAAAGTAGTTAATGCCATCATTATATGTGCCACAAACATAATGAAGGATTTGCTTAGTTACTTTCCAATACAAGTCATGTGGTTCCTGCATGAATTTGGACATGATCCCAATAATATAAGATAAATCTGGTTGAGTGCGAGTCAAGTAAATCAAGCTCCCAACCAACTATCAATAAAGGGTACCATCAACCAAGGGAGTAGAGCAATCAGAAACCAACTTAACCCTGAAAAGAAAAGGAGTATAAGAAGACTTGTAATCGTACATCTAAAACCAAGCAAGCAAGTCGAGAGCATACTTAGGTTGCAAAATCAAAATTCCTGAGTCAGATTGTGAAATCTGACTCCCAAGAAAGCAATGAAGAAGACCTAAGTCAGTCATGGAAAACCTGTTGGCCAAGGTGATCTTTACATAATCAATGATAGAGGAAGAGCTACATATGATCAACAAGTCATCAACATAGAGAACAAGAATGAGTATGGAGTCATCTTGCTATAGAATATAAACATTTGGATCAGAGTGACACCTAGTAAACCTTGATGTAAGTAAAAATGAGGCCATCTTGGCATACCAAGCTCGAGGGGGCTTGTTTATGGCCATAAAGAGACTTCTTTAACTTACAAATGAGGGAGGGATCATGGACATAACACAGAGGTTGTTCCATGTAGATATCCTCCTCTATGTCACCATGAAGGAAGGCACTCTTAACGTCCATTTGATGAACTTTCCATTTGTTTGCTGCAGTAATGGCTAGGGTTAGTTGAATAGAAGTCATCTTTGTAACCAAAGAAAAGGTTTCAGTATAATCAACCCCAACTATCTGAGAGAATCCCTTAGCTAGTAATCACACTTTAACAATTTTTGACATCTCCATCTACTCCATACTTTGTTCAGAACACCCACTTACACCGAATGATTTTTCTTCCTTTCGGAAGAGGGGTGAAATCCCAAGTATCATTCTTCATGAGAGAGGAATGCTCCTCATCCATGGAAGAATCCCCACTCAGGAATACCAGAAGCCTCCTGGAAAGATTGTGGATCAGAGGAAAAGCCTATAAAGAGTGGGGTCCAATGAAATATGAGTGATTACATCTCATATCTAAAGTATCTCCAACTAAATCTCTAGCACTTTAAAAAATTTTCCTAGCCCAAAGAGGACTAGGAGGATCAGGCTCTGAGTTGGAATATTCATCAGTTGAATGAGAAGGGACATAGTACTCATCATTACTACTGTCAAAATTGGAATAATCAAGGCTCTGATGGTCTGGAGGATCAGGAAGAGGAGCACGTTCAAGAACATCATCATTTGATGAGTCAGTAGAATCCGAATCAGGAAGCTGAAGAACCTCAAGAGGTAGAGAAGTAGAAGTTGAAGAAGAATCATCAAACTTAACACTTCTCTCAATATAAAGCTCATGAGAAGTATTATTCAATAATCAATATCCCTTCATGCCATCATGATACCCTACAAAGATATAAGGTTTGGATTATGGTTCCAATGCCTTGTGTTTCTTCTTGGTAATCTAAGCCATAGCCTTGGATATGAAGACTCGAAACTTCTCAACATCAGGCTTGCATCAAAACCAGGCTTCAAAGGGTGTCATCCCTCTTATTGACTTATGTGGAACATGGTTTTGAATGTAATTAGCACAATTCACTGCTTCAACCCAATACTATTGAGGAAGAGACTTCGAATGAATCATACAAGTGGCCATCTCCTTAAGAGTACGGTTCTTTCTTTCTGCTACTCCATTCTGCAAAGGGCTATTAGAAACTGTATGCTACAAGGAGATCCCTTCAGAATTACAAAAATCCATGAACATATTATTTACATATTCACCTCCATTTTTGGTTTGAAGAACCTTAATAGACCATTCCGCCTGTTTCTCAGCAAGAGCCTTAAAGTCCTGAAAATGTTCAAAGACTTCAGACTTAAGCTTAAGAAAATACACCCAAGTATATTATGAATAGTCATCAATGAAGGTCAGCACATAAAGAGCTCTAGTAAACGAAGGAGATGGAAATGGACTAGAAATATTGCTGTGAACAAGATCCAAAGGATGAGTAGCTCTCCAAGATTTTCCTTTGTCAAATTTATTTTCAGGATGCTTTCCAAGGGTACAACCCTCACAAAGACCTTTAGAAAACTTGATGCAAGGTAACCCATTGACCATTTTTTTTTGGTTCAATTGTTCAAGGTAGCGATAATTTAGATGTTTGAAACACTCATGCCATAGCTTACTAACCTCATTTGTATGAGTGAGCAAGGAAGTGGGCATAGAATCAGAAGTAAAGTGGGAAAAGGTACACAACTGTGAACGGTGATCCTCCTTTCCCTCATCCACTGTAGTGTCATCGTTAAGCTCATAAATAATCACCGAGTTAGGAATGAATTCCACTCACATTCCTTCACCAAGGTGAGTAATTTAGTAAACTGATAGGAGATTGGTAGAGAGATCAGGAACACTTAACAGTTGGTCAAATGTTCCCCCATCCATCTCTACCGATCCACTACCAGAAACTGACACTGTCGTGTCATTACCCATCGTGATTTGGGACATACCACAAGGCTTAATGTTGGAGAATTCAACTTACAAAGAAGCCATGTGGTACGAGGCACTGGAATCTATAATCCACATCAATGAAGGAGAAACTTTGGATACAAGGGCCTTTCCTTTCTTCTTATCAGATTTAGAACCTTTTGTACTAGAAGGCTCGGTCTTTGGAGCATTTTGTTTGATAGACTTAGGAACACCTATTTGATCTTTCTCAAGTAAATGAGTAAGGTGATCAATTTGTTTTGTCATACACATATGCTCTTTATGACCTGGATTCTTGCAATAAGAACACAAATACTTGTATTTCTGTGCTCTAGGCTTAAATTCGAAGTGTTCATGTTAAATTTAGTTTTAGTCTTAGATCCTTCTTAGGTTGATCCTTTTTTTCTTTCTTCTTTTCAATCTTCTTTTCCTTACTGGTACTTGCTATAAGGGCATGTGACTTGGACTTGAGAGACCCCATTTGAATGAGTTTGTCCTGTTCTTGAATGAGTTGGGATGAAAAATAGTCAAAGGAGGGCATATTCCAATCCTTTCCCAAGGTAAATTTTGTAGCGTAAAAAGTTGACACAAAGATAGAATATTTAGGACCTAAATTAGAGATAATTGACAAGATCAGTTGAGAATATTTCTTCTCTACTTGAAATTATTTTAACAACAATCTAGTGTGAACAAACTTAGAGAAGAATGCTTGTAGGTTTTCAAAATCACTAGGATTTAACCCTATTAGTTTGTTTTCCAACTCATGCACTCTCATGTCATCTTGTTGTCCAAACATTCCATCTAACGTTTTCAACGTAGAATTAGGTGTTTCGGATGACTCAATGTGGAAGAGAAATTTAGGAGAAACAGACATGTAATGAAGACCTAAAGCTTCATCACTATGCTTTAACCACTTATATTTTTTAAGGTCATCATCTAGTTCAGTCTTAGTTCCCTTGGTGATGTGAAATAACCCTTTACCCCTTAGTTTCATAATTATTTTTGATCTCCATTCGAAGAAGTTGAACGGCGTAAGAAAAGGAATTGAAAGTGCATCCATAGTGAAGAGAGAGAAAGAATGCATAAAAGAAACACAAGAATCACAACCACCCAGGACAATATAATAAACCCCTTGTTTTTGGAACTTTATAGTTTAGTGCGTTGAATACAATCAGTTCCAAGCGTGCATCTTGAAACACTTGGTAAATTGCCTTGCAATCAACATAATAACGTGCAAGAGAGAAGACCACAATCATGTTTTGTGGAGTGCAACAAAGTGACACCATACACAAGCACAATTTAAAAAAAATAGGAAGGAGGTGAAATCAAATCCTGGTTGTGAGAAAAAGTGTCTCATGTCACAAAGGATACCCCCTTGCTACAAGCTATGGTAGATGCACTCACTAGTCACAAGCAATAATAAGGGTAAAATATACTATTTTAAACAAACTCAAGATGATTCCAAGAGATCTTCAGAATGCTAGAAAAGCACGCGGAAGACAAATAGGAGCTCAAATTTTTACTGCACACTTGAGCACATGATTAGTAAAAAAATCGACAATAACACTTAAAAAATTCTCATTTGGAAACGCCTAATTTAGCTAATTTTAAAGCTATGAGAGTTAAAAAACAATAATTAATGTTAAAGAAAAGGACAATTTTTGAATATTTTATCTAATCGTAAATGAGGTCAATTTAAAATTAATAAAACTAAATTTAATATAATTAAATCTAATTAATTTCAACTAATTAATATCTAATTAAAAATTAAATATGAATTAAATATTTAAATACGTTCCTTTTTAAAAAGAAATCAAATTTTAAATTGTTTCCACTTACAATTTAGAATTTTTCGGTTACGATCTATTAAAGGGAACTTACTAAGATCTATTAAAATCTATTAAATTTAAAAGAAACTAATTTCTATTAATCTCTATTAATAGAAATAGATTTAAAAAAGCTTACCTTTATTTAAAAAAGCACCCACAAAATGGAATGAAATAAACTTACCAAAAAATACGAGTTGGAGGCAGTTGGAGGTGGGAAATCAGGCGGATAGAGCTTGGCGTGGGTCTCGGTGAGATGTTGGGGGGAAGGATCCTAAGACGGTTGACACGAAGGTATGTGGTGTACATGCTGGAAAATGGGCACACAATAAACAAAGATCCTAAACAACACGAGTTGTAGGTGGAATCTAAGTGAGTAATAGTTGAGCATAAATTTGAGCCCACAGTTCCACTGCACATTCACAACAACATGATTCCAATGCAACGGGAATCTAATCTAATGTAACTAGAGGAAAGGTGTCTGAGCACAAACACACAGGTTTGAGACACATCGAGGAAAGCTCCTACAAACTCAACTTTTAATCTAAGCCGAATGGAACAAAACTAGTGCCACGAGCTCAAGCTGAAGGCGGATGCACAACGGGAGAGTCGAGTCTAACCAATGAAAATGAAGATGAGATAATGCTAAAAAATTTCCTTGCAAAAGCACATACAATGTAAAAGGAAACAATGTAAACCCGAGCTTGCAAAGGTGTGAAACCAACTCTGAGAATGGAGGAAGGTAAACCATGACAACAAAAACCTAGCTCACGAGTAGAATCAATCATGAACAAAAATACCACTTTTAGACTATGAATGAGCCCGAGTCCAAGCAAAGCAATCAGTGGTTAGTCAATGTAGAGGCATGAGCAAAATGTAGATTGGGTGAGCACTTAACCAAACGCAGGCTATGCATGAGCCAGGAGAGCTTGAGGAGGAACTTGGTAAGGTTGCAGGAGCTCATAGACAGCAGCTCGGTGGAGATAAGTGCACCAAAAAACACCAATCACTGATTTTTTTGACTTGAATCTAAAAAAAATAGCAAAAAAACACAAAAAAATAGAAAACATAGTTCTAAAAAATAATTTCTAGTTTAATAAATGATTAAAAAATAGAATAAATAACCTATTTTTTAGCTGATCTACTAAATTTAGCTGTAACTAGCTAAATGTAACTAAAAAACCCCTAAAAACTTGAGGAGATCTGCACATGCACGAAGAACACAACAAAATCAAAAACTTTCCAAGAGCAACTTGTTAAGAGCGTTAGCAATAAATTTCAAGAATATGATGATCGAAAAACTTGAACGAGGAGTAAAAAATAATGAAACCAAGAATAACCACAACTTAGATGATGAATGCACATTTACCCGATCTCAGCTCTATTCGGTTTCAGACTGGAACATGGGTTGTGAATGTGCAGTGGAACTGTGGGCTCGAATGTACAAATATATAACTATCAATGTTTGGATCATGGTATCCTGGTATGTTTTCATACTCAAAAGATCATCAATTAGAAGGAATGGATAAATTAAGAGATGGGAGAAGGAAGAAAACAACAATTACTTTGGGAAAAATAGATAACAGAGTAGCTCCCTACTCACATTGAACTAAGAAAATATAGAAAAGGATCAATTACTTCACCACCGATGCAAATCTGCAGACACAAAGTTCTAAATATTACACAGACTAGAACACAAAGTTTCTATTGAATGTAAAACAAGTGATCTATTGAATCAGGCAAAGGCAAAGAGAGAATGGATGAAAAATAAAGAAAGAATTTCTGTATTGAATTACTTCAAAATTTACAACGTTTCCTGAAAACCAGAATCCCCCTTTTTTCCATGGCCAAAACCATGTTCTTATAACAATTCGTGTACATCCATACTTTGTCCCCAAGAAAAGAATATGTGAAAGGAATAATGTTTGTTGTAGATCTACTTTTGGAAAGTGACATGAAACAAATGCACTCATGAAAACAAGAGGTTCAAAAAGGTGAATATTTCTTCAGTTCAAGCATGTTACTTTAGTAGGGGGCATCTCATGATTTCTTTCTTCATGTGGTCCTACCATTTCTACCTTTTAACCACTTTCATAGCACTTAAGTGCTTACTAGTAAGTTTTCTCCCTTTTTATTATGTATGCCCGATAAACTCCATTTTTTGATGATCAAACTTTGCATCCCTTTAAACTTATCAATTTGGCTCCACAATAAACCAAAACTGCATCTCATGGAGAAACAAAAAGGATGCAAAGAAAAATAATGAAGAATGATCCATTTTTTGCATTTTGTAGAGCTCTGGTTTGTTAATGGCGTTAAAAACTAGATGAGTGCATTTGGCTATCTTTTCCCCCTTTTACCTTCAAAATTGGACCATACAAGTGGAAAGATCCAAGCAACGAAAGCCATGGGGAAAAAAATCTGCATTTCCTGATATTTGGGAGAAAAAGCATGATTTCTCATTTTGCTCTACCCCTTTGCAACCCCGCCAAAGGCTAGACATGTGGTGCCATCTGAATGGCTGAGGGAATGCGGTTCAAATATTCCATTTAAACTCTTTTAACAAAAGGCTCAAATTCTTAAAAACTTCTGTTGGCCTGCTTTGACTTTTCAATGTGAATACATAGCACACCACGATTGGAAAAGGGGTTGCAACTCAATTTTCAACATTTTAACCCTTTGGTGAAAAAGGCTCAAATTCTCAATTTCCTTCACAATCCCACTGTTCCTGATTTCATTCTTCAACACGTGATATTACCTGACTGGTTGCAGGAATGTGCTTAAGTTTTATACTTTATCCACTTTTGAAAAAGGGAAAAATTCCAACTTTTCTGCTGAAATTCCATGCCCCCATCATTAAATTTTCAACATAGGCCACGTGTCCCTTTCTAATTTGATGCGGGCCTTAACTTAGAAATTATCCCTTCATATGAGCGGGGCCGCAAGCCATTTTAGAACTTTTCTACCTTTGTGGAAACAAGGCTAAAATTCCTAAAGTCCTCCGCCAATCCGCCAAACCACATATGAACTGAAAAATGGCCGTGTGTCCCTTTTTCATTCTTAGACATGTGTCATCACCTGATTGGTTATAGGGATGTGCTTCGATTTTTATCTATTTTGAAAGGGGAAAAATTCCAACTTTTCCTCTGAAAGTCCATGCCTCTTGTGCATGCCCAATGTTGCACATGCCATGCTTTGCGAAGGAGAAATGCATTTTTGCCCTGTTTCTAAGAAAAAAAGGCTTTGGATCTTCCCATCCTTCAAATTTGATGAAAAACAACTCGTATCTGTGTTTAAATGCTTGGAGTTGTTCATTTTTTCTCCATTCTTGCACCATTTTGAGGATTCTCTAAATTTGCCCTGTGTTTTGCCCTAATTTTTCATGTTCAAACGCGTTTGCCATTTTTTTCCATTTTTTCCAGCCTTTGGAGCTTGAAATTGTTTGATTTATACTTATTTTCCCTCAAAAATCCCTTGCCATGGTCATAAATTGCTTTGAATCACTTTCCATTTGTCCTTTGATAAAAAATTTCTTCACCCACGAAGGAAAAATTGATTTTAGGCGTCGCTGGAAATTTCTGCATTTTTTGACGGTCATTCGGGTGTCCTTTTCCCATCAAAATTTAGCTCAAAAATATTCTCCTACGTGGCTGTTTGTGAGTGGACAAGGTCTGATGGGTCTGCTCGAGCAACTTAGCATGTTTTGTGTTTTTGGCAAAAGGTCTAAATTGTCCCTGCAAATCCGCAAGCCCTCAGCCAATTAGAGGGTGACACATGGTAGTTAGGAAAATCAAAACAACGGAGGTTCAATATTTCAGCGGCAATTTGGAAATTTTGCCTTTTTGGCAAGATGGACTAAAATTCTAAAAGGAAGCGCGGCCTCGAAAAAGAGGAAATTTGAAGCTTGCGCAGATCAATGGGTCACCGGAGGAAAAATAATTTTTTTGACTCTTTGGAAAAGTGGGTTAAGGTAAAAAATTGAAGCGTACTCCACAATGAATCCCAGATGAACACGTGGAAGGGTCAAAGGTGCAATTGCGGGCCTGCAGGGAAAATATGGAAATTTTTCCTTTTTGGCAAAATAGGTATAAAATGAAATTTTGGAGCGCAGGTCCGCTAGGACACATATTAGAAGAAAAGGGTGGAAGGGTGGAGATGTGGGGATATTTTGGAAAATTTTCCTTTTTCCAAAAAGGGCTAAAATAGCAGAATCGATCCACGATTCCGCTGGGACCCACATTGGGACACGTGTCAAGCTCATTTTCAAAGGGCAGAGGGGCGGAGAAAATGTCAAATTTTTATATTTTTCCAAAAAGTGTTAAAATGTCAAAAAGTGATCCCAAGCCCATTTCCAATCACATTGTGACACGTGTATGGCTAAAATTAAAGGATAAAGGAAGATCAATGGTAACTATACATTTTTCAATTTGGCCACCATTTGAGCTCCAGGAAGCTTGGAGATGCAATTTTTGCATCAATTTTCACCAAATTTTTGGCCAATTCATGTCATTTTTTCCTTCAAGGATCATTGGAATAAATTTAAAAATTCAATTTGCAGCTCTGAGGTACTTTTGAAATAAAATTCTATTTGGGCTAGAGTAGAAACATGAAATACCAGATCCAAAAGTTGTAGTGGAAAATTTGGAAAGTGTAAAGGTGAAATGATGAAAGAGGAGCATGCTGCATGAAAGAAGGAGGAAAATGCATACTCCACAGTTGAAACTATGATGCAAAAATCCTCAATGATTCACTTTTTTGAAACACCTGGCAACTTTTGTTGCAAATATGTTAAACGTCCATGTCTGTGAATCATGATGGAATTTTGTAACAAATTTGATCGTTTGGCATATTCTTTTCTTGGGAAAGAAGACTCGAAGGAGATTGAAAGCTATATATTGCATGAATTTTTCATGTAAAGGGTTGGAAGAGTTTAAAAAATCCTGGAAAACTAAATATTTCACAGGAAAATCTGGGAAGAAGCCCATTGTCTAAGTGACCACTTGAGAAACTCATGTAACTCTCTTTGTATCAGATTTCAAATCATGTTAAATTGGTTGCACATGTATAGCCATTAACAAGCTCTGAGATTTTTTTTCAAAACATCCCCTGTTGATAAATTTGATCATTTTTGACTTGTTCTATGTTGTCTTTGGGAAAAATTTGTTAATGCTTACATTTTAGAATGCATTTAAAATTTGTGTTTCTTGTTTCCTGTTGGAGTCTTGTGTTTAAAATATCTCTTAATCATACATGGTCTCATTTCTTGTGATAGTTTAGTGGCATTTGTAATCTCACATTCAAAAGAGCTTTCATCTGATAAAGAGATAAACAAATTTAAAATCACTTTACCTTCCTTAATTTCAGAGATTGTTTGTAAACCTTTGGGTGCACCTTAGGTCGTGATTAAATAGTGATTGTTAAATGCTTCATTGGTTCAGTATAACTCAAGTTTTTGTGATAGATGATCAAGGATTGTATAGAAAAGTGCAGATCTGGGCATCTATTTGATGCACATATCCTGGTTGAAGGGACGATTAACCATTTTGATACTTTCTACTGTTAAGTTTCTCCATATTTTGCTGAAATCCTCAAAGAGTCTGGTGGACCTCAGTTTGTCTTATCTAAACTCCCACCCAAAAATCATTCAAACCAACTAATCCTACCCTATTTTACCCCTGTTTTGATCTGTATACCCATATAAGATCAAAATCCAGTTGTTAAAGTATGTAGAATAGATCAAGATTTCAAAATGTCTTTAGTAACCCTTGTCTTGCATTAAAAGTATCTCTATAATCTGGAAGTGACAACTTATGAAAGTCAGATTTGGAGTGTTGATCATATTTTTCCAAGGCCCTTTTCATACTATTTTCATAAATTGAGGGATATCTTCATCTCCTTCACCATTTGAGGGTTACAAAATAGGTTCTCTTACCTTGGTTGAAAGGCATAACCTAAAACAGTTAGGACAAGATCAAGTCCTATTTGAGTGCTATCCATATCTCCACAAATCTGAGTGCTAGTTAGATCATATCCCCGGCTACAAAATGACACACACCATGATCCATCTATCTTCAAGATTTATGCCATATATTTGATGATGTTTAGACTGAAAAGGAGAACAAATTTGGGTACTAACACCAGTGGCATCATTTCTGGGTACATTCTTAGTTCAATCTGATCCATGTGCATACATATTTGAAATATTTGAATGCATATAAAACCCTAGTAATGTCTATTACAAGTTATGTTTGCAAATTTATTGTTAAAGCATCATTATATACTTAGATTTGCAAGGTGTATGCAAAGGTTTCAAACTCTGTTTGCAATTTTATCAGTTTCCATTAATAGTTTCACTTCATTTGCATTTGTGGTTGATAGATTCAAGAAAAGGAAGATTTGATCTATAAATGTTTGGTAAGATTTTTAGTGCTGATAGGTATTTGAAAAGTATTTTAGTGCATTTGCACAATTAGGGTGAAAGTCCTTAGTGGCGACTCCATGTTGTTTTGATCTTGATAAATACTAGTGTCTTAGCTTTCTATCATTTGTTTTTTTGTGTGTTGCTAATCTCTACAAAATTGGAAGGAAGATCTCTCTTAATTAGAGACTCTACTAAGAAGTTGTTTTCATATTTAAGGAACTCAGAGTTAAAATGGGGAAGATTTTGGAAGGTGGTTGGAGAGCAGAGCTCAAGGAAGGAGGTTACCTTTATTGAACTTGAGATTAATCAGTCCTGTCATTGAGGACTGTAGTTCTTCTTCAAGTAAATTTGAATCACATAGTCCTCCTAAAAATTTACATCCTCCATCTGGAGAGGGACCTTCATTTGTATTTGAAAATCTTGCTCCTCATTATGCCCCTATTTTTTCCAAATCTGCTAGAGTTTATCAAGAAGCTGATCCTATAGGGGATATCCATTTTGAAGATTACATTTCTATTCCCCAAATACCTCTCACTCCTCATCATTCTGTTTCTCCTCCAAGATCACCACCTCAAAATAATATGGCTCAGCCTCCCCCTAGACCTCCATTTGTTGTTAACACCTTTGGTCCTATAAACTTTAGAGGAATGAATGGTTATCCAAATGTTGTCCCTCAAGATGTCAGAAATAGATTGCCAAAATTCCAAGGTAACAATGTAATAACTGGTGATCAACACCTAAAATTTTTGTTAACATGATGGAGGACTTTGAGATTGAGCATGAAGATGTGTATGTTAAATTTTTCATTCATACACTAGAAGAGGATGCAAGGGATTGGTACAAGGTTCTACCTGATAATTCTATTGACTCTTGGACTGAAATGAAAAATGCATTTAGGTTGCAATATGGTGATAAGACTGATCCTAGGTTTCTCTTGTCTGAGTTTGAAAATATCAAGAAGAACCCCAATGAATCAGTTCATGACTTTAACACAAGGTTTAACAAAAATTTGAGAAGGCTACCTATTAATTCGAGGCCATTTGATGAGTCATGCTTGATCAAATATGCAGATGCATTTGATAAGAAGTCAACCTACTACTTAAGAGACAAAACACCCTACTAATTTAAGGTAGGCCTTCACCATGGCACTGCAGATTGAAAATAATATCAAAGCAATTGGGAAACCTCTCAAGAGAGATGGTGTAAAGCTGATAAACCATGAAAAACCTCAAGCTAGCAAGGGTGCTGATTTGGAGGAGGTTGTGAAAACTTTGGTAGGGGCTGTCAAAGAAATCTCATACAAAATAGCCTAGGCAGAGAAGGGAATTGGGAAGACTTCACAAGGTCAGCAAAAAGCACAAAACCATGACATATTTTCCAATCATCCTAGAGGTGATCAGAGATCTGATGATAGAGGGAAAGGACCCATGGGGTCTATAAATAGACATCCTCAAGCACGTGAAGGAAGAGTGTTACCTGATCCCCTAACTACTCGGGTTGCTGCTGTTGAGGAAGTTGTTGATATTGATTGGTGTGATAAGTGTTTTCTATCCCATCCTCCATGTGAAATGGATCAGCAAATTGAAGAGGAATTTGATGATGAAATTGAAAATGATGCTTGCATGATGGAGATCCCTACAAGTTCACCAAGGGGAGTAACTTCAACGGATGTCATAAGTGCTAGGACTGCTACTATTTTTTGGGATTGTATCTAACGGGTACATCTTATTCCTCCTTCTCATGTTTTAGAAATTGATAATGTACAAGCCTTTGAGCTTCCTAATAATGATTTTGAATACTTGAGGGTGTTGATGATTGAGAAGTATGATGGAGGGGTTCCTTCAGAGGAGGATAGGTAGTTGCTTATGAATGTTGTAGTTGCCCAAGAGAAGGAGCACAATACCAGAAGTAAAGTTCCAAGGGGCAACAAGCCAAGTCAAAATTTCCATTGTCTTACTAAAGAAACTCCAAAGAAAAATACATCTGGTAAAGGCCCTATTCCCCCAAGAAAAAACTTGTGATCCTCCCCATGCCCAAACTGAAAATACTTCCATACCATTTGATGAATTTTCCAATCTTTCCCCTAGTGCTGCTTTACCCAAGAATGCTCCATATGATATTGCCCAAGTCTTGAGTCAGATCAAGATTCTTGTCCCAATTGCTAAGTTGCTTAGGATTCCTGAGCACAAGAAGAGGGCTTTTGAATATTTAGGATTCAGAGAGGAAGAGAGTACCCAAGGTAGAGTTGGAAACAAGGTTGGGATTCCTATTGCCATTGAAGAATTGGAACAACCACAAGTGTTGGAAGAGTTGGGGGAACCACCTGAGGTTTACTTAGGAACTTCTTTGGTTAAATCTCAGCTAAACGTGGATCCATTTTTCACTACCTTGGTTATCAAAGACAAGTTGTTACATAACTGTATGTTTGATTCTGGGGCATCATGCAATGTCATGCCTTTGGAGGTCATGAATGAATTGGGAATCAAAGTGACAGCAGCGTATGTCAAGTGTACTGCTATGGATTCCAGGGAAGTGTCCAGTTGTTGGGTGTGTCAAAGATCTGGTGGTGTAACTTGCATCTTATCCTGGGAGGAATTTAAAATTGGATGTTGTGATTGTTGATTGCCATGCTAAATGGGGTATGTTATTATCAAGGAAATGGGCTGCAAGTGTTGGTGGGAGTGTCTAAATGGACATGTCTTATGCCACTATCCCCATTGAAGGAAACTTAGTAAAGTTATATGGAGAGAAAAAGATGATGTACCTTATTGAAGACCCAAATAATGCATCTTATGAAGTTTTGCAGGAAGATGCTAGTACTGATCACTTTGTGAGTTTTGTGGATTTCAGGGAGTATGAAGTTGTTGAAAACATATCTCCTAAGTATGTTGTTTTTTCTAGAAATTCGGTCCTTGATTCAGCCTTGAAAAATGTTAAAAGGTTTGACCTGAACACAATGGAGGAGCTTCAAAGAAACTGGATGGTTTACAAATTAAACAAAGAAGAAAAAGAGGTATATTTCCAGTTGCTAAAAACATATCAGAACCTCTTGGCATGGTCATATCCAGCATGGAGGACATTTGGAGTTTCCCCTTGATTTTTTTTCTTTGAATCAAGGTTTTCTTACCAACTTGTACAATGTATAGTGTTTGGATTTTGCTCCATTTTTGGTGTTTTGTCAGTTCGTGGTTTGCCTTGGTGTGTGGTAGCCATTTTTATCAGTTTCTCAGCTAGTTTTTTGGTGGCTTTGGCTCATGACTCCATTTTCCCAATGGATTATTTTGGCACTTGGTCTACTTTTGTTCTTGTGGCTCTCACTGGGAGTGCCCATCCTTGAGATGGAGCCAATGTTGGTGCCCAATGTTGCACATGCCATGCTTTGCTAAGGAGAAATGCATTTTTTCCCTATTTCTGAGAAAAAATGGCTTTGGATCTTCCCATCCTTCGAATTTGATGAAAAAAAACTCGTATCTGTGTTTAAATGCTTTGAGTTGTTCATTTTTTCTCCATTCTTGCACCATTTTGAGGAATCTCTAAGTTTGCCTTGCGTTTTGCCCTAATTTTTCCCATTCAAATGCCTTTTCCATTTTTTTCCATTTTTCCTGGCCTTTGGAGCTCAAAATTATTTGATTTATACTTATTTTCCCTCAAAAATCCCTTGCCATGGTTGTAAATTGCTTTGAATCACTTTCCATTTGTCCTTTGATCGAAAATTTCTTCACCCACGAAGGAAAAATTGATTTTTGGCATCATTGGCAATTTCTGCGTTTTTTGACGGTCATACGGGCATCCTTTGGCCATCAAATTTTAGCTCAAAAATCTTCTCCTACGTGGCCATTTGTGATTGGACAAGGTTTGACGGGTTTGCTCAAGCAACTTAGCATTTTTTGTGTTTTTGGAAAAAGGTCTAAATTGTCCCCGCAAGTCCGCAGGCCCTCAGCCAATCAGAGGGTGACACGTGGCAGTTAGAAAAGTCAAAACAATGGAGGGGGATTTTGAGGGAAATTTGCAAATTTTTCCTTTCTGCAAAATGGAGTAAAATTCTAAAAGGAAGTGTGACCCCAAAAAAGAGGAAATTTGAAGCTTTAGATCAGTGGGCCACCGGAGGAAAAAGGAATTATTTGACTCTTTGGCTAAATGGGTAAGGTAAAAATTTGAAGTGCTACTCCACAAAAAATCCTAGATGAACACATGACAAGGTCAGAGGCACCAACTGTGGACCCAGGGAAAATATGGAAATTTTTCCTTTTTGGCAAAATAGGTATAAAATAAAATTTTGGAGCACAGGTTCGCTAGGACCCATATCAGAAGCAAAGGGCAGAAGGGCAGAGATGTGGGGAATTTTGGAAAAAATTTCCTTTTTCCAAAAAGGTGGTAAAATGTGTAGAATCGAGTCGTGATTCCATTGGGACCCACATTGGGACACGTGTCAAGCTCATTTTCAAAGGGCAGAGGGGCAGAGAAAAATGTCAAATTTTTTACATTTTTCCAAAAGGGTTAAAATGTCAAAAAGTGATCCCAAGCCCATTTCTAATCACATTGTGACACATGGAGGGCTCAGATTAAAGGATAAAGGAAGATCAATGGTAACTGTGCATTTTTCAGTTTGGCCGCCATTTGAGCTCCAGGAAGCTTGGAGATGTGATTTTTGCATCAATTTTCACCAAATTTTTGGAAAATTCATGTCATTTTTTCCTTCAAGGATCAATGGAATCAATTTGAAAATTCAATTTGCAAGATCTAGAGGTAATTTTGAAATGAAATTTTGTTTGGGCTAAGTAAAAATGTGAAATACCAGATCCAAAAGTTGCAGAGGCAAATTTGGAAAGTGTAAAGGTGAAATAATGAAAGGAAGGGGGAGCATGCTTTGAAAGGATGAAAAACATGCTCCCAATGGAAATATGATGCAAAAATTTTGCAATGATTCATCTCTTTTTGAGACACCTGACAACTTTTTGACGTGTAAATATGTTAAACATCTCTGTCTATGCGAATCATGATGGGATTTTTGTAACAAATTTGATCCTTTGGCATATTCTTTTCTTGGGAAAGAAGGCTCAAAGGAGATTGAAAGCTATATATTGCATGAATTTGTCATGCAAAGGGTTGGAAGAGTTTAAAAAAATCCTAGAAAACTAAAAATTTCACGGGAAAATCTAGGAAGAAGCCCATTCTCTGAGTGACCACTTGAGAAACTCATGTAACTCTCTCTGTATCAGATTTCAAATCATGTTAAGTTGGTTACACATGTATAACCATTAACAAGCTCTAAGATTATTTTTCAAAACATTCCCCTGCTGATAAATCTGATCATTTTTGAGTTATTCTGTGTTGTCTTTGGGAAAAATCTGTGAATTCTTACATTTTAGAATGCATTTCAAATTTGTGTTTCTTGTTTCCTGTTGTAGTCTTGTGTTTAAAATCTCTGTTGATCATACATGGTCTCATTTCTTGTGATAGTTTAGTGGCATTTGCAATCTCACATTTAGAAGATCTTTCATCTGATAAAGAGATAAACAAATTTAAAATCACTTTACCTTCCTTGACTTTAGAGATTGTTTGTAAACCTTTGGGTGCACCTTAGGTCATGATTAAATAATGATTGTTAAATGCTTCATTGGTTCATTCTAACTCAAGATTTTGTGATAGATGATCAAAGATTGTGTGGAAAAGTGCAGATCTGGGCCTCCATTTGATGCACATATCCTGGTTGAAGGGATGATTAACCATTTTGATACTTTCTACTGTTAAGTTTCTCCATATTTTTTTGAAATCCTTAAAGAGTTCTGGTGGATCTTGGTTTGTCTTGTCTAAACTCCCACCCAAAAAATCATTCAAAACAACTAATCCTACCCTATTTACCCCTGTTTTGACCTGTATACCCACAAAAGATCAAAATCCATTTGCTAAAGTATGTAGAACAGATCAAGATTTCAAAATGTCTTCAGTAACCCTTGCCTTGCATTGAAAGTATCTCCATAATCTGGAAGTGACAACTTGTGAAAGTCAGATTTGGAGTGTTGATCATATTTTCCCAAGGCCCTTTTCATACTATTTACACAAATTGAGGGATATCTTCATCTCCTTCACCATTTGAGGGTTACAAAATAGGTTCTCTTACCTTGGTTGAAAGGCACAACCTAAAATAGTTAGGACAAGATCAAGTCCTATTTGAGTGCTATCCATCTCTCCACAAATCTGAGTGCCAGTTAGATCATATCCCTAGACTACAAAAATGACACACACCATGATCCATCTATCTTCAAGCTTCATGTCATATATTTGATGCTACTCAGACTAAAAAGGAGAACAAATTTGGGTACCATTACCTCCACTGTTGAATTTTCAATGTAGGCCATGTGTCCCTTTCTAATTTGCTGTGGGCTTCAACTCAGAATTTATCCGTTTTCATGAGTGGGGCCATGGGCCATTTTAGAATTTTTCACCCTTCTGGCATAATACCTCAAAGAAAAAAATGGATCCATCACCCCAAACTTATGCCAAAACTGCTCTAGCCAATTAGGGATCGATGGGGATGCGGGGCAAACTTGACCTTTTTTTTCCAAAATTACCAAAAGTGATAAGTTCAAAAAGAAACTCGTTTGACCACACCCAATGAAAAGAAAACAGATATCTTCACCTTATGAGAAATAATTTAATGGGGAAAATAACGTAGGAAGTTGCAGGAAACGGGAAAACACCATTTTTGCTCTTGATGAATAATTTATTTCTTTGCAAAAGGTTAAAAACAAAAGATGTAAGGTCCCACACATTCCAAATGCATAAAAGGAAAAATAAAATTATTTCCCATCCATTAAAAATAGGTAAAACATTTTAACGACAACATATTGAGGAAATTTTGATTAAAAATTGTTGTGGGAAATGAAAACAAGCATCTGAGGAGTTTAAAACACAATTTTTTTCTATGGCAGGGCTCCAATTTTCATGAAATTAGATTCAACATGGTGGGGAAAATTGAGAGAACAACAAATGGATCCTTCTAGGGATGATTTAGAAGAGGAAAGAGGAAAAATTAAGAACCTTAGAGAATTCTCGGTAATCAGATCAAATCAATGTCTTAACTAATGGACAACAGAGTCAAAAAGAAGCAATACCAACATAGAAGAGAACACATAAAGGAAACCAACCAAAACAAAAATAAAGAAAGTAAAATGCTATACAAAATGTACAAAGGGATTGCCAAAACTCCTAGGTTTTAAACAACTTAAAAATTTTCCCACTATAAGGAAGTGGGAGAGGAGAACCATCCATGTAATCTAGGTAAAAAGAGTTCTCACCAGAAAAATGTCTAATTTTAAAAGGTCCAAGCCAAAGGGAATCAAATTTACCATGGCTGCCTTAAGGTTCATGCCTTTTTTTCCCAAAGAAGAACATTGTCTCCCACTTAAAAAGTTCTGGGTTTAGCCTTTTTGTCAAACAGAGCTTTTACCTTGAGTTGATGAGCTGATATTATGTCAACAACTTGTAATTTGTCTTCATTCAACTTCTAGAGGTACTGTATGATGGAAAAGTGACAAGTAAGCATGGGAATCTACAAGTGACTCTTCCTCACACCTGACCTCCTAAGGTCATGCCGAGACAGCTAGTGGGGATGGAATATACGTGGGGTGCAAACAAACTAGTTAGGAAATCTTATGTCTTCAACATGCATTAATGGAATTTGTGAATCTAAAGCAAAGAATGCCCTCCTATCCTGAACTAGTGTGATAGATCATTCGGCAAGGATGACTGCTTGAAGGCTCCAATCAATATCAAGATCTGGCGTGATCTATCTATAGGTTGTGGAATACGTGGAAGATAACTTGTGGGTGCTTCGTAGATATCTCTTGATAGGGTCATGAAAAAGGGAGGATGGATGTATGGTGGATTCTATGGGTGATTCTCTGGTCTAGTCCAAAAATCCTTAGCTTGATTAGCTACTACATCTAGTGAGGATAGTTGTGCGATAATGCTTGGTGGAAGTGGTGCTTGGTGGAAGTGGTGATGGTGATGGTGGAAGTTGAAATATCACGCAAGTCGCGATTGGCGGAATGTGTTGGAAAAACGCATTTAGGACCACCACCCTGAGCAGGGGGATGGTTATAGGACCACCGCCCTACCTGGGTGGCGGTCATGAGACCACCATCCAGGCAAGGCGGTAGTTTTTTTCACTGAAGACTAAAATGCAAAGAAAAAGAGGGGGAAAGAGTAAAACAGAGCATGCGGAGGCTAAGCAGGGCATGCGGGATGTTAACATACACATGGAGAGATTTTTCGAATCCCGAACACCTTGTGAGGAGACTTGTATCATCATTGGGGCACATGTAACATCATTTCGGTGGTACAGTACCCTTATAATTCTGGGTACGTATAAGTACATAATTATTTTGTCTAATGAATTGGTAAAGCTGGCATCCTTAGTGGCCTTTATCAAATGTAAGGCTGGCAATTCCAATGTCACTGGCAGTTGAGATTTAACTCCATATACCACTTGAAAAGGAGAAATTCCAATGTTCTCTTAGGTGTAATCCTATGTGCCCATAAAGCATCATATAGTTTGTTATGTCAATTCCTCTGAGAGTCATTCACAAGCTTCAAAACAATGGTGACCAAGTTCTTGTTAGTTGATTTTGCTTGCCCATTCCCTTGGGGATTGTAATATGAAGAGTGGGAAAGGGAAATACCATAGCCATAATAGAAATCCATCATCTCAGCAGAAGAAAAATTGGAAGCATTGTCAGTGAAAATCTTGTTTGGTATCCCAAACCTTTTTAAGATGTCCTCCTTGATGAAGTTGCATACTACTTTAGAAGTAGTAATTTTAACTGGAATGACTTCCACCCACTTGGTGAAATAATTAGTGGCAGTCAAAACATGAGTATGCCATGCACTTGAAGGGGGATTGAGTGTCCCAATGAATTCCAGACCCCATTTTTGAAATGGTTCCTCAATCACCACTAGTTTGAGAGGTGAATAAGCCAATTTCGGTCTTCCAACAAAGGTTTGACATGCTTCACACTTGCCTACGCAATTTTATGCATCTTTGAACAAGGTAGGCCAATAATATCCAACACAGAGGATTTTGTGGGCCATGAAAGCAGAAGAGAAATGACCTCCACAAGCCTAGTCATGAAAGGATGAGAATAATTTCTTTTGTTGCTCTTTGTCAACACATTTCAAAAACCTTCCATTTATGCCTCCTTTGAACAATACATTTTCCCACAACACATATTACGTAAACATTAATTTTATGGCTCTCCTATCCTTAACACTTAAATGGGATGGAAATTCTCCATAAGTAAGAAATTTTTTAATGCCAGTATACCATTTGTTAGTTGAGCTGAGGAAAAGAACAACAGGGATATCAACTTCCTTCTTGGATAATTTGACATCAGCTCCTTCAACAAGGAGTTCACATAAGCCCTTTCCTTGAGCTAACCTGGTGGGTTTGATGTCAAGAGCATACTCCTAAAATTTGGCTACCAAATTTTCTCTCTTGGTTCCAAATTCTTATTGTGTAAGAATGGATTCAATAGTTGTATCTGACACAAGCACAATAGAATGAGAGTTGAGGATGTAAAAATGAAACTGCTTCACAACTTTGACCACTGTAAAAACATGTTTCTCCATCATGTTGTACTTCAACTCATGGGATTTCAAAATATAACTCATGAACAATATGGGGAGTTCATGACCTTCAGTATTCTCTTGGGTTAACACAACAGCTAGAGTACTTTAAGTAACATATCAATAGATAATGAAGTCTTTGTTATAATAAGGGCATGCCAAGATTAGAGTCTTTGCTATAGCTCTCTTGTTGTCTTCAAATGAAACCTTTCCTTTAGAGGACCAACCAAAATTCTGCTTCCCTTTCATCATGTAGGCTATGTTCAAAGTAAGTTTAGCAAAATCAAGTATGAATCTTCTTAATAAGTTGATCTTACCAAAGAAAGAGTGCACACCCTTCTTGCTTGTGGGGAGAGGGATCTGCTAAATCATTTGGACTCTTTCTGGGTCAATCTTGATTCCCTCCTTTGAGACAATGTGTCCCAATAATTTTCCCTCGGTGACAAAAAATACATATTTATTGGGATTCAAGGAGATGTCATGCTCTCTACACTTTTGGAGGATAGTTTCAAGGTGTTGTAAATTGATCAGCTTCTTGTTCATTTTCTTCATAGATTTCATTCTCCTCCTCATCATTAGGATCCAACACTTCACATGCTACATTGACTAGAAATTTAACAGGTGGGCCTTCAATTGTCAACCTTGTCTAAGGAGAGGGAAACTGATTCGTGGGCTAAAATTTATTCCCAAGAACATCCTAATAAGGAGCATGCTGGGCTAACTACTTCTTGAGAGTAATAAGATCATTAGCAAGTTTTTGTACCAACTGATATACATTAGCTCCAAGAGAAGATGTGGAAGAAGGAGATTCTTTAGATTTGGATGATTCTCTCCTTATCTTTCTAGACATGATCAGATCATCTTCAACATGGACAATAAATCTATGATTAGCATCTAAAGTGGAAAGATTATCTCTTCTAAGTGCATAGCTCACTTCAGGCAGTTGGGCATTAAGGAAGAAACATTTTTGAATCTGATCCATAGGGTGTGTGTTTTGTGGGATCTTGTTAACTAACCTATTGAATTTGGCCATAAATTCCCTCATGAGCTCATGTGACTCTTTCTTGATTCGAGAAATTTGGGACAAGAGGGTATGTAAATCCTCATTAGGTTTGAAATGCTGCTCAAACTGGGTCGTCATGGTGTTCCAATTGGTGATAGATCTAACAGGGAGATGATAAAACCAATCAGTAGTATTATCTTGCAACGTCTATACAAAAAGTCTAACAGAGATATCCTCATGTTCAACTTTGAGAATACCACAAGTAAAAATGAAGGCCGCAATATGCTCATTTGGATGAACCTTCCGATCACCTCTAAATTTAGGGAAATTCTTTCAATTTTCTCTAGGAAATTCATGCAATGGCTGGGGAAGAGCAAGAGGCCCAACCCTTTAGCCCCAAGGAAGGGGATATGACATCCTTGGAAAGATTGTTTGGAGAGGAACTGAAACACCAGTGAGAATCAAAGCATGCAAATTAAGACTGATTTGATCTTGAGGGATGTAACTGCTAGAAGTTTTGTCTCTAGCAGGAGTGCTTGTAGATCTTATTCCTCTTCTTTTTCTTGTTGAAGGGAGAGAGAAACCTTGATGATCTAGAAGTTTGAAATGAGGGTCTTCTTCCCCAAAGGGTTCTTCTACCATGAGTGTATCTTAGAGTCGCTAGATCAAAGATGATCAAGAACTTATTCAAAAAATGGAATCCATTTGTAATGAATTCCCTAAAAGAGTCACCAAAAATTGTTGGGTTTCAGAATGGAACATGGGTTGAAACCATAGTCAGGGGACAACAAGTCCCTCCTCTTTAATGAGAGAGGTTACCTTATTGAAAGATGGAAAAACAAATGTAAAAATCTACAACTATCAATGTTTGGATCCTGGTATGTTTTCATACTCAAAAGATCATCAATAAGAAGGAATGGAAGAATAAAGAGATGGAAGAAGGAAGAAAACAACAATGATTTTGGAAAAAATAGATACTAGAGTATCTCCGTACACACATTGAACCAAGAAAATACAGAAAAAGATCAATTACTTCACCACCGATGTAAATCTACAGACACAAAGTTCTAAAGATTACACAGACCAAAACACAAAGTTTCTATTTAATGCAAAAAAAATGATCCATTAAATCAAGTAGAGATAGAGAAAATGGAGGAAAAAGAAATAAAGAACTTCTGTATTGAATTACTTTGAAATTTACAATGCTCCCCAAAAACCTGAATCCCCCTTTTTACCATGGCTAAAACCATGTTCTTATAACAATCCGTGTACATCCATACTTTGTCCCCAAGAAAAGAATATATGAAAGGAATATTGTTTGTTACAGATACGCTTTTGGAAAGTGACATGAAACAAATGCAATTATGAAAACTAGAGGTTCAAAAAGATGAATATTGCGTCAGTTCAAGCATGATTACTTTAGCAGGGGGCATCTCATGATTTTCTTCTTCATGTGGTCCTGCCATTTCTACCTTTTAACCACTTTCATAGCACTCAAGTGCTTACTGGTAATTTTTCTCCCTTTTTATTACGTATGCTCGATAAACTCCATTTTCTAATGATCAAAATTTACATCCCTTTAAAATTATCGATTTGGCTCCACAATAAACCAAAAATTCATCTCATGGAGAAATGACAAGGATACAGAGAAAAAGAATGAATAATGATCCATTTTTTGCATTTTACAAAGCTCTGGTTCATTAATGGTGTTAAAAACTAGATGAGTGCATTTGGATAATTTTTCCCACTTTTACCTTCAAAATTGGACCCTACATGTGGGAAGATCTAAGCAACGATGACCCTGGGGAAGAAATCTGTATTTCCTGATGTTTGGCAGAAAAATCATGATTTCTCATTTTACTCTGCCCCTCCATAGCTTTGCCAAAGGCTGGACACATGGCACCATCTAATTACCTGAGGGAATGCGGTTGAAATCTACCATTTAAACTCTTTTAACAAAAATCTCAAATTCTCAAAAACCTCCACTGACCCGCTTTGAATTTTCAACATGAACGCGTGGCACACCACAATTAGAAAAGGGGTCATGGCTCAATTTTTAACATTTTAACCCTTTGGTGAAAAAGGCTCAAATTCTCAATTTCCTCCATAGGCCCACTGGTCTGATTTCATTCTTTAACACGTGGCATCACCTAACTGGTTATGGGAATGCACTTCAGTTTTATACACTATCCACTTTTGAAAAGGGGAAAATTCTAACTTTTCCCCCAAAATTCCATGCCTCCGCCTTTGAATTTTTAACATAGGCCAAGTGTCCCTTTCTAATTTTCTACGTGCCTCAACTTAGAAATTATCCCTTCGCATGAGCGGGGCCACGGGCTATTTTAGAACTTTTCACCCTTTGTGGAAACAAGGCTAAAAATTCCAAAAGTCCTCTGCCAGTCCGCCAAAATGCATATGAACTGAAAAATAGCCATGTTTCCCTTTTTCATTCTTCAACACATGTCATCACCTGATTGGGTGCAGGGATGTGGTTCACTTTTTATCTGTTTTGAAAGGGGAAAAATTCTAAATTTTCTCTTGAAAGTCCATGCCTCCACCATTGACTTTTAAACGTAGGCCATGTGTCCCTTTCTAATTCACTGTGGGCTTCAACTCATAATTTATCCCTTCGCATGAGTGGGGCCATGGGCCATTTTAGAACTTTTCACCCTTCTTCCATAATACCTCAAAGAACAAAAAGGATCCATCACCCCAAACTTCCACAAAAACTATTCCAGCTAATCAAGGACCAGCGGGGATGTGGGGCAAATATGACATTTTTTTCCAAAATCACCAAAAGTGATAAGTTCAAAAAGAAACCCATCCAACTGCAGCCAATGAGAATAAAACACATAGCTTCACCTTTTGAAAAATAATTTGATAGGGAAAAGAAAGTAGGAAGTTGCAGGAAATGGGAAAACGCCATTTTTCTCCCGATGAAGAATTTCTTTCTTTACAAAAGGTTAAAAATGAAAGATGCAAGGTCTCATGCATTCCAAACGCATAAAAGGAAAAACAAAATCATTTCCCATCCATTAAAAAAATAGGTAAAATGTTTTAATGGTAGTATACTGAGGAAATTTTGATTAAAGATGTTGTGGGAAATGAAAATGAGCATCTGAGGAGTTTAAAACATGAATTTCTTCTATGGCAAGGCTCCAATTTTCATGAAATTAGATTTGAAAGGGTGGGGAAAATTGAGAGGACAACAAGCTTTGATACCATGAAAGAGTTGGTGAGAATCATATTGAAAACTGTGCACCATGATGAATTTTCACTCTAAAGGAAACATAATAGCTCCAACATAATCACAAGGAGGAATCGATCAATCAATGGTAGAAATTGCATAATAGAACAAAGCTTACACATAGAGAAAGACATCAGAGTGTCTTGGCATACTCATAAATGCCAAATGAAGGGATACATATAGGGTGCTGAGTAACCCTAGTGCATGACACCCAAGAAAACCCTAAACCTAACCCTAAACATAACCCATGTGAGATGACCCTCCATATGTGAGTGGAGGACATATATGATCCCACACACCAATAGTATCAATGTTAATGTAGAATCCTTTTTTATGGTCCCTGATAGGAATGCTGTCATGAATTCCCATATGAAATTGCCTCATCATTTTCAAAGAGGTCCATAGGTGTGTGAAGTTGCTGGTCCCAATCAATAAGAGAAGGGTAAAAAAGGTCAACTTGGGGTTTAACGGGGGTTATGGTAAAGACATCAGTGTCCATGAATATGTTTGTTAAGGAAATATTCTCGTATTGGCTATGATAGGAATTTGTGTCACTCTCTAAATAAGAATAGCTATCCTCATGTTCAGAAGAGGTAACATCTCACTCCGGGGGGTGAGATCCATAAGGTATAATTCTGATGCCACATCTTTCCATTTTAAAGTGTGTGGTTAGGAAATGCTCCCTTATACCTTGTTTAATTTTACCACACCCATGTCCTTTATATCCCATGGAGTACATCATTTTATTAGAGTTGGTGTACTCTGGAGTTTGGTAGCAGGAAGGAATAGTTTCTTTGGGGACCTAAATTGTGAGAGGGTCCAAATTTTTTATTCTTCTAATATTCCACCAGGTAGGAACTTCCTAATGGTTTGCTCATCTCAAGGTCATTTGTATCAGTAATTCAAATTTCCTCTTGTCTTGGGTGATAAGGATAGATCTGAAACCAAGAAGTCTTGTTGAATAACATACTCTCTGTAGCCATATTCAAGAAACTTCATCTCCCATGAATCAAATGGAGAACCAAATGTAGAAGCAATGTTGTCACAAAAAATTAATGTATCTAAATCCACATGTGAGGTGAGAGTTTTAGATTGAAGAGGGATAGAAATGTCAGCAGAGGGACATTCATAAGAACCCTTGTTTGTAAAGCTATTCAGATCTCTGGAGTGAGAAAAGGGCTGTGGATCTCCTTGAATGGTGATGGTGTGTCCCTCAAGATGTAGTTTAATGCACTAATGGAAGGTTGATGGTATGGCTTACATGGCATGAATCCATGGGTGGTGAAGAAGCATGTTATATAGAATATTCAAGTTTAGGACATGGAACTTGGTGTTATGATAGGTAGGTCCTACTTCCATTAGTAATGTTATGGTATAAGCCGATTCACACTCTGCATTGTCATATGTTGTGATTGTGATGATGTGGGATTATAGATTTGATTCTATTTGTCCCAACTATTTGATTAACTTCAATGTACATATATTCAACCCATACCTATTGTCCATAAGTACCCTCTTTATCTTTCTGCGGGTAAAGAGATAAGTTATGTGTGTGATCTTCATTTGGGATCTCATTATGGTTAAAGGCGATGTGTTTGCTCGATACAAGATTTTCCACCACAAATTGAAGGTGGGAAGGATCTATATCCATGACACTTCTGACCCCTAAAGTGTTTTGTAAAGGATGTATTTATGTACATTTGATATCTTGAGAAGATCTAAAATTAAAATGTTAGCAGAGGTATTTTCAAATTATTCTAAGAGGTTGTACTGACTATCTTGAGGGGTAGATAGAGGAGGTTATGGAATTGTGAGATGAGTGCACTGTGTTACCCCCAAAAAATATCTATTCTTGATTATAATATTATTCACATGCTCATTAGAAGAATGAACACAAACAATAAGTGAGTCAAATGGATTGTATGCTTAGGTGTAAACATAATTAGTAGTTTTATAGCTCTTAGAAGACTAACCCTGATCCATATTCTTTTTTTCCTATTCATCATTCTTAGGGAAATGTTCCTTGAATATTCCCATTTTTTGATTAGGTGTTTGATTAGGCTCAGGTAAATCAACCTAAATTTCTCCACTATCAATGATTTCTTAGACAAAGTGTCTCAATTTTAGGAACTTGTCTATTTTTTGGCCTTTGACACAATGGTACTCCAAATATTCATGTTCTTTATACCATGATGGTTTAGGTGCATCATCACTAAAGGGTACCGTAGTAAGGTACTGAAATTTGTTCACTGTGTCCAACTATTTCAAAATTGTGGGCAAGTATTCTGTTTGAGGAGTGAACATTCGACGTTTGACTTAGGGTTGAATAGGCCCTTTTGTAAGTTTGAAAGGAGGACCAATTTTAACCTCCTTATATGCTTAGATTTTGTGATATTGTCTCCTATGAAATTTATTTTTGTTACAAAAATTTGGTTTGTCCATAGGTTTGGATGTTTGTTGGTCTTTAAAAAAGGGTTTCATCATCCCTTTTTCTATTAAAGCCTTTTTGATTTGGATTCCTTTTTCTATAAATTCATCAAAGTTATTGACATAATGCATTTGTAAATGAAAAGAAATGTCTGGATTTAGATTGGGTATGAAAATACTAACCAATTTCTTTTATGGGATTGAATAAGGGAAACAACTAGCTAACCCCTTCCATCATTGCAAGAAACTAGTAAAGGTCTCATTGGGTCTTTTTTTTTGTCTACCATGGTAACATCACTTTCTACGTTAAATGAGAAATGTCTTACAAATTTTTCCGCTAATTCACGAAAAGTAAAGATAGACCCTTTAGGTATGTGAAGGAACCATTCCAAATTTTGACCCCCCAGGCTACGTGGGGATAAGCATATAAGGTAATTGCCACTAAAATCCACTTCCTAACACACCATGTAAAATTCCTTGATGTGATCTCATGGGTCACCTTTTCCTTTAAAATTTTCAAATTTTGGGAAATCAAAAGTTTTTAGGGAATGGTGTATGTAGCATAGCTCTATCAAATTCTAAGGACATAGTTCTTCGTATTGGTACTTTTTACTATTTCCAACATTGTTTTCCTGAAGGATCATGAGTATACTTTTCATAAATTGTAACTATTGTCTGAAGAGTTGATCTTTGGTAGGGGAAGATGGGATGTATACCTGACTATGTTTTGGTGTTTCATTCCCTTGATTTTTAGTGAGAAGTTCACTATTCTTGGCCTTAGATATCTCTCAATGTGCATTTTTTTTGTTTCCTTTTGTACATGGGAAGCTAAATAAGCTAATTTTCTACTAAGGATTTGTATTTTTGTTGCATAGTGACTTCATCATTTTTAGGTCCCTCTTGGTTCTCATGTGGAGGAGGTTTCTCTTTGTGTTCATGCTCCACTCTAACCTTGCGGGGGATTTTGATAAGTGGAAATTCATAACTACCCATGTTGTCTTTTTAAGGGTTTGAAGTAGAAGCTTTTCCATGCCCTAAAATTTCATCCATGTTAATAAGGGAACATTGTGCCTCTTATTCCTCATGGGAATTGTTGGTAGGTTAAACGAATTCATGTTCATTTGGCATTATGGCACCTAATTCTATAACTCGTGTAAGTACTTTATCTTTTTTGAGAAAAAGGAATTCATCCAATTGAGTGGGGTCAAACTTGAACTCTGCCAGTGGTGATTCTACTTCATCACCACTATGATCAACTGTGTCTTATGTTTCCCTTTCCGCGGAGAAGAGGGGTCCTAAATCGTTACCAATGAAAGAATTTTATCTTTTCTTATTATATGTTTCCCATTATAATTTTTTAGATGCCTTCCTTGTTAAAGGGGGCATAACAAGGATTTTTTCACAAAGATTTTTGTTAAATGTGATCAAGGATACAATAAAATTAAGTGAAAAACATAGAACGTGATGATTGTGAGGGTCGCAAAAGAGTGTCAAAAATGGTCAAAGAATAAGGAATGATAAAGAATCAAGGGATCAAATAATATTTTTCTAGAAAGATAAGTCGATACAATGAATAATCGCAAGGAAAAATCACACAAGTTCGGTAAACCAATCCAATAAACAAGGAACTACTCCCTATGTAAATGTTTTTCAATGGTAGTTTGATGTAAGATGATCAACACAATGTTAACACTTAATTCAAGTTTAAAATAAACAAGGCGTAAGTATTAAAAAGGGGATGAAGTGAATTCCAATCAAAGTATACGATAACTTGCTTAGATACAAACAAGGCCTAAATCCTAGAAGGTTGAATTTACAAGTGTGAGAAATTCAACAATACCACTTGGATACATTAACTAATATTTTAAGAAAATCAAGATATTAGTAGTGAAATAGTATAGATACGACATTAAAAAAGTAACAGAAACACATTTCAAGGTTTGAGGTAATGTTTGAAAATAAACAAGGCCAAAGTATACCAAGGAATTGTTAAGATGTGAGTAGCGTAATGGTAAAATCTAGACACTTAGATCAAGTTTACGAGAAACAAGATGTAAGTATAGAAATTGTATCAAGGTGATGTGAGCAACGTAACACTTCAAAGGAAGATTGATGATGAATCAAGCCTAACTATGATGAAAATCTTGATGTGGGTATTAAGATCAAATTGCTATCAAGATAAGAAGATGCACCGACATCTTTCAACGTTTACCATCCAGTCTCAAGAAAGGATGAATTTAAAAGAGTTTAAAAGTGGTGGACACAATTAATCAATAACACACATATGTTTCTATTCTTTTTATCCAAAATATCAGAAAGAAAGCAAAGGAATAGATTGAGTGGGCTTGAAAAATACTTGGCTTCACTTTCGAAAAGTTTTTCCTCATCTTATGGTGAGTGAAAAACTAACACAAAGTAATTCTTTACAAATTTCATGACGAATGAGACTTGGCTTAAAATTTAATGGAATATCCCCTTGTTCGACTAACAAGGTTTTGACTCCAAAAAAATTTATTGCTTCGTGAAATCTCTTTAAAACATGATTGGCTTTGAGTCAGTGAAATTGGCTCTAAGAAGAAATGGCTTCCTAAATAGTTCCCTCAACTAGATGTCAAAAATTACCTCTATGAACGTGGTTTTCCAAGGAAGTCACATTGAATAAACCTTGGAGTATCTCAAATTTACTTTACCCCCTTCAATACAATGATAAATAAATGCGTTCAATTGTATTTTCACTAGGGTCACGTGAAGATTTTTGAATTTAAATCTCACAAGTGTATACTAGACAAGTAGGTAAGTGGAGCACTTCTCATTTTGTCCATTACGTTCCCTCTTGCGTGGACTACTTTGGGGTTTATGGGAGCATCCCTTTTGTGATTTTAAGGCTAATGCCAAGGGTACTTCTCCCAGTTCAAATCATATGGGCTGTATCTCTTAACCCAAACCTACATAAATTGTGTTTTAAATGTGGTGCTTATTTATCTTTGAACTTAGTGTGGTTTTGTACACCATTGGCAAACTACAAACACTGTATTAGTATTGGGTTTAGATCCTGATTCTCTGACTTGATATTTAGGTATTTCTCGTGAAAGGTTAGTAGTTCTCCAAAAGGATCAAAACATCATGAACAAGAGTGTTGGGCCCCTAACGTAACTAAGTACCTAAGGAACGAAGCCTTGTGGCATGCGGAAGAAGAGTTCCAAGGCATGTACAAAAGTAATTCTTTGAGAGGCGTGAAGGCTCACACCCTGACAGAATGGATTTGGGACTTAATGAGTTTTGGAAAATAATAAAAGATATGTAGGGACAAAATGGAAAAGTGACCAAATGCAGATGTGGATAAGTCATGAAGACTTGCGACTCAAGGAAAGGATATTCCAAGGCATCAATACGGTTATCATAAAATGATAAGGAGTCTATTTTGTTAAGGATTAGCTGAAAGATGCATGTTAAAAGGAAATCTATTGAGGGAAACACATGGTGACTATACGAAATAAAATCAACACATGACCTTCTTTGCACCTAACTTCTCGAGGTCATGCCGAGAAAACTGGTGTAGAATAGAAATGAATGTGTATGTGTGGTGATGGTGGACAATCTAATGAGGTAACCTTATATCATCGACACCCAATAACGAGATATGTGAATCTATGGCAAAGAATGCTCTCCTAACCTAAAGTGGCATGATGGATCAATCTCATTTAATATCTACTCAGAGACTCTAGTCAATATCAATCTCTACCGATATTCTATTCACTTGTTGTTGAACACATGGAAATTGACCTGTGGGCGCCTCATATATATTTCCAAACAAGGTCATGGAATTAAGAACGAGAGGCGTACCGAAGCCACAAGGACTATGGACAATTCTCTAGTCTGGTCTAGAAGGTCTTATCCTGATCGGATGCTATGTTCAATAATGAAAGTTGTGCAAAAATATCAGGTGGTAGTGGTGATGATTTGAATACTGATGCACACAAACTAGTGTTGATATTTAATTTTTTGTAAGGCTTGTTGGGTTACAGGACCTAAGGATTACAACCGAAAACTTGTGGAGGTTATGGTCCTATTATGTTCATGTGCGTAATCAAAACCTGTTTCCAGGAGCAGTCCAATAATCATGGCCTTGATTCGTAGTGATGTTTAGCATGTTTAGTTTTTGTATTTTATCAGAGAACGTAGTAGGTGTGCATAAGACTGTCAAATGTAAACTTGTATCAATATTTATTATCAACTCTGGCCCTTTGGGTTATGGGACCAAAAGATCACAACTGTACATCTTTTCTTATTGTGGATCATTGATGGTCATACAAAATGAAATTGAAATGATCTTGATAAAACATAAAAACTATAAAAGGAAATCTAATCTATGTTTTTGTCGTTTTCACAATATATAAGAGAAAAACAATGAAAGAAAACTAATCTAATAAAAGTAAATGTTTTTTTTATCTTTTCTAGTTTTTAAGAAAATATTTTCTAATATAATAATAAAACTAAAGAATGGTAATCAGACGGATGTATCTGGTTACTTGTATGAATATGTGAATCTAAATATGAAACAAATAATCTGATCTAATCAAAACCCTTCAAACCCTACCTCAAAGGTGAAAAAAAATAATAAACTTGAAATAGCTATTGCTCCCCACAACTTCCCTGGTAATGTCAAAGAGAACTTTCTAATGATTTGATCTAGTTATAATTTCCTAATCATTTGAAATGAACAATTTTACTACTCTATTTGATATGCAATTGAAACTAATGAATCAAAATTGACAATTTGGTAAATGAAGTAAACAAATAATTAATTACAACCTAGATAAATAAGATCTTTAGAAAATCAAGTTGTATCTTTGTCTATCCCCTAAATTTGTTCCTTTCTTTCTTTGTGTGTTCATATGAGTCAAAGTAATTAGGAATGCAAGAACAACAATAGAAGAAGGCACTTGAGAAATGGAAAATTGAAGGAATTATGGTTGCAATGCAAGTAGAAGAGACATAACACAAGAGATATGAGCTTGGCTATTTAATTCCTAGTAGGATTGTTGAAGAAAAACTATGTAAGATACACAAAAATTCTCAGACCTTTTGTTTGAACACAAACATGTAATAGATAATAATTGGGGCCGGGAGGTGCCGTCATGTACAAGGCAAGAAGAGGTAGTTCCAAATAACTAAAGAAAATGCAAAAATAGAAGAGGGAAGTATAACCAAGGAATCAAAACTATTTTTAGACAAATCAATTCATAAATGTATCCTAAAATTGAAGTTAAGTGAATCATTTCATGTTAAAAACACGCATGATGGAATCTAGAAAAATTGCTCAGGACCGCCACCCTACGTAGGGTGGTGGTCCTGGCACTAAAGGGAAAAACGTGCACATGATGAACTGAGAAGCTTGAAAAAGCATGGAAAATCTATGTAAGGATGTCTAGGCTACAAATATACACTACATATGGGTTTTGGAGCTCAAACATCTTATGAAAGGACATGAATCATCATTGGAGATTTTTGTAGCCATTTTTTTCACAATGTAGCACATGTAATTTTGGGTGTGTACATCGACACCTAGCATATTCCTAGGTATTAGTAGATAAATCATAAATCAATTACTTTTGGATTTTGTAGGTGATAATGATGAACAGTTAAGAGGAAAGGAGAATGATTATTATAGAAGGATGGATGGTTTTCACAAAGGAGAATGAGAGATAAGTAAGGATGGATATAGAAGTAAGAAGGGATAGGGAGTGAGAGATATAGAAATATTGTGTAATGTGTAATGGAGAGCTCTGTGATGTAAGGAAATCTCTGCTAGTGTGAACATATCAATGAATGGGACTCTTTTGATGTAATCTTGGCTAAGATACTTTGGCAAATAAATATAATGAAGTAATTATGAAACAATCATGTGATGGGTCTTGATCTGTGCATTTTCCTTATGTTCATATGTGTGTTACAAGTTTTCTTGATGTTATCTCATGGTTGATTCTACTTTCATTGAGTTGATCATGTTGTTCTATGCTTAGGTGCATTAGGCTAGGAGTTAATGCTTACATCTTAAATTCTATGAATAGATGCACTTATTTTCTAGTTGTATTACATCCTCATATTAAGAAAGAACATTCTCATGAAGCTCACATAAAGGAGGATCTCAGCGCCTATGCATTCCTCGAGTGAGCTTCCAGGATAAACTGGATGATATGCCAGTGCATTTGGGAATGGATGTTGAGGCAAGAAGTGATTAGAGACTACATTTTTTTTCCACTGTCAGGACCTCTTTTAGAATTTGTTGTGATAATTGTGCGTGATGATAGAGCGATTCACCTTGGAAAATGTTAAAGCATGGCTTAAAAGTACAAAGGATGAGTTTTCTCAGAGATTTAATAATGGAACTGAGTTTGATGCACGTAAATGGGTAAAAGAACATATGTATCATGAGCTGTATGAGACCTTATTTTGTTGTTTTCCAATGGAGTTATATGAATGGATTTCAGCGTATGCATCTAGATCAAGCTGGTATTATAGACCTTGTGTATGGACCCAAGATGAGTATTAGAGGCTACATGATTTTGATATGACTTGGACGTGTTCTTTTGATCACTGGTAGAGTAGAGTGTTGATGAGTTACACCTTGGAGTACGTAATTTCTACATATTCCTGTCCAAAGATTGCAGAGTTTGAGTTTTTGAGGGATCTAAGAGGATTTTTCTTGCACGTTATCCATTTATCTATAAATATCCTGATCATTACACTGAGTTTGGAAGCATTTCCTATGGCTAGCTAAGCTTATTCTAAGTGTTGGGAAAGGAAGCTAGAGTGGAGGAAGATGGTAGACCTTGCGACTGAAAAAGAGAGGTAAGAAAGACAACTTAAGTATAATGAAGCTCAGGAGAGGGAGTTAACAAGACAACGTGAAGCTGTGGGAGTGATGGATTTATGGAGGCATACATTGCAGGAAATATTTGAGGTTCACATAGAGGACATGGAACCTGAGTTGTCTCTGCTATCCCATATTAGTAAGTGTGGAAGAGAAACCCTCTCATCTTCTAGAGAGATCTCAACATATGATGAAAGGATAAGATTCATTGGCGCAAATATAAATCCACTTGTTGACCAACCCCTGGTGCTTAGTTTTCCAAATCTAGAGATAATTATTACTAACCTAGTTGGTATTAGTGGAAGTAACTAATCAACACATAAGAGGTATAACTTATCATTTGGCACATATATGGCTGCACAATAATTTCCTATGTTTGGATGTATATTTTATGGTACAATGTTTGGGAAAAGTATGGTTACAAAAATCTTGGGTACCATGTTTGGAAGTGGCACGGGGCACACATATTGTAGTGTGGTGTAATATCACAATCGACACACAGTATAACACGACGGTGTAGACACAAGGCACGACCACTTCAGGACCTTTTCCAACTACGGTAGGTGGATCTCATGGGTTAGGAGGAATATGAACTGGTGGATCTGGTGGTGGAGGCAACACTAGAGGGAATCAAGGTTCTGGATCAGGTGGGAAAAGACCTCAACCACCTCAACAAGTATTTTTTGAAATGTCTTTACATCTACCACACTACAAAGGTGCTGAGGATGCTACAAAACATGTATATAAATGTGAGCTTCTATAGTGTGTGAAGGGGATCACTACCCTAGAACATAATGCAAGTTAGTTTGCAACAACATTAGAAGGGCGCATGCATAGTTGGTATTGGAAATATGACCCCCACTAGGCAATAGTAGATTATACCACACTGCGTAATGCCTTCTTAGCTGAATTCCATATTCTTGAGTTTGAACAAAAGAGCATTAGCACATTGAAGGAGATTTTACAAGGTATGACATAGAGTGTACATGAGTGTGATGCACATTTTAAAACTATCTTATCAATATTGTCTTAAGATATTCATCCTTCTTAACATATTCAATGGTTTGTTGGAGGACTAATAAATCCCTTCAGGAGAACACTTGCACATAAGACTTTCATAGACCCACATAAGGCCTTGGAAGATTCCCTATGTGTTGAGGATATGGGAAGCATGGATACCACTGTTAGTCCTTTTTTTTAAGTTAAGATTGCTGCCATGACAAAGTAGCTAGAGAAACTGTCTGTGAACTTGGCACATGATACTTGTAGTGGCCTATGGTGCACAGATTACGGGGTAGAGGAGCATACAAAGGAAAATTTTCCTTAGAGATCAGTACTCATGATAACGATAGACTGTGATATTTTCCATGGGAATCATGATGCAAGTAGGTCTCCATTGCTATAATGCGCGATCCATAAGAATGTGTTTTACTATTACAAGATTTGAAGCTCTACTACTCATGATACCAAGGATTATAAATTTATTGACCAGATAAATGATGCCATTGATATTGGTGTATGTCAGACCAGCATTGCAAATAATTCCAATGATGATGGCCATCACCATGAAGAGTGCACAGATGGAGGAGTTCATGGGAAAGGCTTTCATGGAGGATTTAGAGGCCGTGAACACCATGGAGGTAAAAGAAGTGAATTTCCTCACGGGACCTGTTATAATTTTCGGTCCATATAACATTACAAGTGTGAATGCCCTAACTTACTACAGTGCTCTTGGTGTGGAAAGAAGCAAAAGTATGAGAAGTGCCCAGAGTTATTTGAGCATATGAGCCAACAACAATGGAAGGATAAAGACATTGTAATAGTAATAGATGCTAAGCATTGCATGCGAGTCAGAGTTAGAGCCTGTACTAGTGATAAAATGAGATGAGGTTACACGTGCTAATGAAATACCAAAGTAGAGACCATTGGTCACAAGAGAAGAGGTGGTACATGGGAAGTATCCTAATCCTTCTCATCAAAAAGAGGTTTATCAAGTGACCATGGATGTGATTCAAAGCCTACAAGGAGAGATCCATTTCCTAAAGGATTATTCATGGTATTCAGAGTAAAGGAAATGATATGAGGATCCATAGAAGGATCTGGATGAATTCAAGGAAGTAATGAAAATTTCTGAGGTAAGAGAATATCATCCCTTTTCTAAAGGAATGGTTACGAGAGAAAGTACCATGTGCCAAAAGAGAGCACGAGCAATAGGTCTTGCACACTAACCTCCCCCCTCACACCATTCATTATGATAAGGAGATTACCTTGAATACAGTAGTCGATGGATGACTCCTAATAAATAGTATGATAGACATGGGTGTGGAGGTTAATGTTCTCACTCTAGACAGAAGGCATCAAATGGGAATTCCCTTATTGTAACCATCCTTAAATGTGTTATATATATAACAATACAAAGGTCATGCCAAATGGTGTCTTGAAGGACATTGTTATCACTATCTAAGGGGAGAAATTCACTTGAGACTTCGAATTCTTGATGCTTGCTAAGGCGGATAACTTTCCAGCGTTACTGAGGTGCCCCTGGTGCTATAAGAATAATTCAGACCTAAGGTTTAATAAATGATACATAAGTTTGAGAATAAGGAAGAACACGTTATCATCCCCTTGACCGATGGGAAGTCAACATCTTATACTGAGCCTTTGGGAGAAGAAGGCCTTGATAGAATCTATGTGTGTGCTATCAGGGACCCTGAGGTGATACACCCTACTGAGGGAGTTATTTTGTCAGAATACACTCAAATTATGAGTGATACCGCTAGTATAGCATGTGACAATTTAGCACACGTGACATATGAGTTAATTGGGGGACAATTTCAAGGCTCTATTATAAGGGTGATGAAGGCACGCCCGCTTAGGAATTTGAAAGGAAAGTAGTTACCAAGCTACACTAGCGAAGGAAACCCTGATGTTTTCTTACGAGCCATGGAAGCCCAGCGGAGATACAAGATCGAAAGGTGAAGCATGTTTATCTACACATTATGTGGGATCACAACACAATGGTGGGCAACACATCAGGAAAATATTCTAGAATGGCATGGGGTGAGGAACATACTCTCTATTAGATTCTTCTAGAGCAACACACCTACTAAAATATGTGGCTATGATGGAGGGACACCCACCTTAGAACTTGTTCAAGAATGTGAGAAAATGTGGATGGGAGGTGCAGAAGATTTACCCCCTTCCCTATAAGTGTACAAGTTTTATTCCACACTATAGGGTTGTGCACACGCATGGTACCTTCATTCAGAATTACGTCGTCAGATAGGGAACTGATAGGAGTTAACAGATGACTTGATTCAAACCTTTGAATATCAAATTGCTAAGATATTAGTGAATGAGGTGTTGTAGGTTGTTAAACACCTAAATATGGGAGACAGTGTCATGGCTAAGGATCAAATTTTGGAATTATTGGGAGAACCTGATTCGGAGGCATGTTTTGATGTGGAGGAACCAGAGGAACTACAACTTGAGCATGGATGCATGGAGAAAGATAAGGGAAAGGTTGTCTATGTGATAGATGGCGAGGAAGTGGAGAGCTTGGATGTTAACCATACTATGGGTATGCATGAGGTAACATATAGTGTTGATGAGTAAGTGCACACCTACCACGAACCTCTCAAAATAAATAAGGTTAACATTGGCTTAGATACGGAACCTAAGGAGGCTACTATCAGGGATTGTTGGTCAAAAAATGATGTTTCAAAGATCATTGATCTATTACACAAGTTTCAAGATTTATTTCTGTGTAGGTACCATGATCTTAATGGAGTTCACCACTATTTAGGGGACATGTAGATAAAACTAAAGGAGGGAGTGCACCTGATTCGGAGGAGACCTTACTGAATGAATCCAAATCTACGCATTTGGGTCAAGGAAGAGATAGAAAAGATGATCACTTCAGTATCATTAAAGATGTTGAGGAATCAGAATGGATAAGCCCAATGGTCATTAGTATTAAAAAATATGTGAGGATAAGGATCTATGTTGATTATAGGGATTTGAATGTGGTATGTGTCATCGATCCCTTTCCAACCCCTTTAATTGAGGAGATCCTAGAAGGAGTAGGTGGGCAAGAGATCAATTCATTCAAAGATGGATTCTCAAGATATCATCAAGTTAGGATTGCAAAGGAGGACCAAGAAAAGATAACTTTCTCCAATGAATGGGGATTTTTTTCCTACACGGTCATACCTTTTGGAATAAAGAATGTGCCTACTATGTTTTCATGCATTGTGGTGCAGGAATTTCAAGACTTCATTCATAATTTTCTTCAAGTATACCTAGATGACTGGAAAATGTATAGACTAGTGAAGGACCATTGCGATAATCTACAATTAATGTTTGAGAGATACCGACAATTGCGCATATCCCTCAATATTAAGAAATATCTCTTTGCTACTCTATTTGGAACATTGTTGGGGTATATCATATGTAAGGAAGGCTTGCTGGTGGATCCTACCAAAGTTTTCATTATTATAGGATTGGAAGAACACATCAGCTAGAGTGCAATGTGTAGATTCCTTGGGCATACGTGGTACTACCAAAATTTTATAAGGAGGTATGCAAAAATTGTCACTCCAATAGAGGGATTATTGAAGTAAAAATGTGCATTCCATTGGGGAGAGGAGCAACAAATGCCATTTGACACATTGAAGAATAGGATTATCACTGTGCCAACATTACGCTTTCCTTCCGAGGATAATCCTTTCTATGTGCATGTTGATTCCTCAGGGATGGCCATCAGAGTAGTGTTAGCACAACCTAGTGAAGGGACTATTGATCACCCTCTTTGTTTTGCAAGTAGGAAGTTGACACCAATAGAGTAGAACTATACTACTATTGAGCACAAAGCATTATCAATGATCTATGCATTACAAAAATTTAGGAAGTATCTATTGGTAACACCCTTTATATTCTACATAGACCACATGGCATTGAAGTACTTGGTAAAAAATCCTATTTTACAAGGGTGCATATGTAGATGGGTCCTATTATTTCAAGAATTTGAGTTTATGGTTGTTGTGAAATCAGGTAAGAGAAACTTAGGACCTGACCATTTATCAAGAATTGACTTAGGGGAGGATAGAGAAAGCATTGAGGACACAATACCAGATGCATAATTTTTTAGACTGTGACATGTGCCCTCTGAACTATAGGATATTGTTGTGTTTCTCAAAATAGGTATGGTGCTAGAGGAAATGAAGACTTTGGAAATAAAATAGTTGCCTATATGCATCACACTATACATATTAATTGGTGGAGATTTATACAAATTAGGCCGTGATTATATTCTATGTTGTTGCGTGTTTGTTATCATGCAAATGTGTAACAGGGAAATTGGAAGTTTCCAAGCACGATAACTATACCCATGTGTCAATTTTTTCATGTTTTATCATTTCCAGGCACCCCAAGACAAATCCATCAGGTTGGTAACCTACTATTTGATGTCAAATTGGTCCACTAGGTTGATTTAGGAAATTCTATTCATTCCCCCTAGGTGATTTTAGGGAGTGCTGAAAAGATATTATCTTTTGACAGTATTGAGAAGGGCTATCACTAGCCTTCCCAGGACTGGACCAACCACTATGGAGTGGAAGGGAAGGGTAAAATTCAACATGGAGGTGAATTTAAGACCTTAGAACATCATGGAAATTATTTTGGAAGGCTTTGATAAGTTTTGAAAGACTTGGAGTAGTTTGAGTGAAAACAGGGTTCACAAGCCTAGGCAGTTCATAGGCCTAAAACAACTACTGGGCTTCAGAAGAAGATTCTGGGAGCTTTGGATGGATTTATAAGTAAAAGAAAACATATCCAGAAAGAGTATTCCAATACCTACATGATGGTTAAGTAATATTTTTCATAACACCTTGGCGGATAGGACTTGTAGGCAGGTTTTATTAGGCATAAGTGGAGCCTCAAATAATAAATCCTATTTTTTAAGGGATCATATGGTCGAATCAAGAAATAATACCCCCAAAATTGGATTCAAAATGATATTTCTAGCTAGGATAATATAAAATTTCACTAAGAAATTCCACCAGGAGCTCACGTTATCATCGTTTCAAGTTGCCCTCTTCGGGACTTAGTCATTTTTTCAGGACACGTGTCAGCACTAGGAGCTTGTGGGATTTCACGTCCCAATGTACCTGAGGCTAGGTAAACCAGCCATTGAAAAATGTGCCCAGCCCCCATGTGACCTCTTGGACCTCCAGACTTGACAGTTTAGCCCCCAAGTGCATTTTTGGAGCATCCATTCCTTGCTATTGGATCGGGCGCCACGTGTCAGCTCCAAGCCACCGTGGAAACTGATTTCCCTTATGTACCTAAGGTGGGGGAAATTAGATAAGGAAAATTTCACCCAGGCCCTATGGGGAGTCTTCTGGACACCCACATGACTGGCTTTCAGCCCCCAGGTGCATTTTTGAAGCATTCATTCCCTACCGTCGGATCAGGTGGCACGTGTTAGCTCCAGAACCACTGTTTAAATTTATGTCCCTTATGTCCCTAAGGTGAGGGACATTAGACCTTGAAAACTACACCCAAACCCTATGAGGAGTCTTTTGGACACCCACATGATTGACGTTCAGCCCCCAGGTGTATTTTTGGAGCATCTATCCCCTGCCGTCAGATCGAGGACACATGGCATCACCTTGACCACCATGGAAATTGATGTCCCTCACATCCCTAAGGTCAGGGAAATAAGGAACAAAAAATTCACCTAGCCCCTACATGTGCATGTTTTGAAAATTTTAAATTTGGCACTTAGCCATTTCTTCCCCCTCATTTCTCCTTCACAGCTTCATACATTGCCATGGCTCCGTGCATGATTGTCCAGACACTCAGTCTACCATTATTGCTCAGAACCAGCTCCACCATGGCTACATAAACTCCCCAAAAACTGAATCACCTTTCCCAGAATAATTTTTATGTCTCATAATGAATTCTCATTAAGCTAAGAAGGAGAAACAAAGAACATAAAAGGAGAAAACTCCATAACCATGAAATGAGAAGTTGAACAAATCTCCCAAACAGATGCATGAAACAATAAGATATATTTTTATTTTCATTCCTCTACCCAAGGCTATCAAGAAGACACCTTTTAAACCCTCCTCTCATGTAATAGAACATCCACTATGAAAAAATGAAATCACTTCTAGCTCAACGAAGAAAAAATCCAATTTCCCGTCAAACCGTTGGGTGAAACGAAGTAGAATTGCACGTGAAGCATAAATAAAAAACCCATATCAAATATATAATTTTATTTACAAATGAAGGAGAAAAAAATACCTACAACTTTGATGTCCATTAATGGCTACTGCATCCAAAAGCACTACCAGGTCTGAAATTTAATTTTTCTCATATAAACTTGCTATGTTTGGAAAGTCATCAACAAAAGAAGATGAGACAAAGGCAACATGATTTGAAGATCATGAGGAAGTTAGAATGAGTGTTCAGAGTAGAAAATAGTGAAAATGAACACTTACTAAAAATAGTTACTTCACCCTAAGAAGCAGGTGAGGCAAGGGTAGTGTGTACATGACTCAAATAAGGGATTTCATTACATCATGATGGTCAAGAAGATAGCAAGAATCATCCCTGACTTAAAATAGTAAGTATCTCATTTGGGGATTTAGTTAAAAATAATAAGTCACACTCAAAGGGAAGTTTTGAGCACAATGGGACATTCAGAACTTTGTCGCATTAGAGATTTCCATCAGCGTGGGTCATCAGACTTCATCTGGGACAACATCTCTTCTTCTTCTTCCTCTTCTTTCTATCTCTCTTCTCTTCTCATACGAGACACTCCCTCTCCTCAATGTTATATTTTTGTGTTGAGGGTTGCACTTTTAATATGAACTTAAGTGACTTTAGGGAGAATATAATGAAAACTTTAAGTCACAACTTTCTAGTTGATAGTTCGAGGACTTAAATATCTTAAAGTGGAATATGAATAGTAAGTTGAGTCATACCTAAGGTATTTGAAAGGTCATGAGGAAGCCAAAGTGAGTCAATTCTATTCTATAAATTGTAAATCCATTCCCATTTCAAAGGGTTAGTGATTGATCTTGTAAACTCAAGAGTATATTCTACTTTGAGAGAACAAAGGAGATCAAGTCCATTTTCTTCTATATCTCCCCCTTCTGGAATAATTCCTCCATCTTCTTCCACTATGTACAACTCTCTGTTTAAGCATAAATAAAAGGAGTATCTATCTTTCTTTGACTAAGGGATTTCATGATACTTTGTGTTCATCCAATGTCTATATTGGTCTTGTTGCCATTTGCAGGGTTGTTTCCTCTAAATTTAGTACATGGAATGAAGTTTCTAACTAGTGTGTGTGCAAGAATATGTTTTTCTACCTGCAACATTAGGTCTCCTACCTCTTTTCTCACTCCACTTTCCCCATTCTTCAGACAAAGTCTTCCCTAACAAGAGATTGCTAGATTTTCCGTATGGTCAGTGGAGTGCCCCTGTTGGATCCCCGGTCGAAATGCCACCACATAAATCCATATTTTCTCACGCATGCACATATGGAAGATGCACTGATTAAGTAGAGGGAATTAGATTCCCAAAGCATTGGAAAGAAATCACAAGTTTTTCCACCAGAAAAATTTTCTCGCCAACAATTTTTGGTGCCCACCGTGGGGCAGATTTAGCAGCACCCAATATACGACTGCAAGGTTTGAAAATTAAAAAAAATAAAATATTGAAAAAATAAAAAAAAGAGTTCATGAAAGTCCATTGCTAAAAGACACACTACTGATTTCTGCATGTGTCTTTTCATATTCCCACTTCAAGAATTTCAAAAAGTTGGCTGAAGGAAGACACACCAGGTTGAGTAGGTCAAGAGGTGTTGATGATTTCAATTTTGAGGCTTCACAAAATCAGCAAGAATGAATTAGAGATAATACATACTTCTTCTCTCAAGCCTCCTCTCCATCTGGCTCTTCACGAAGTTCACCAGACAATCCTATCAAAACTTCTGTGGATACTCCCCCCTTTAAATTCTTCCATTTTTCAACCACCATTGAGAATTGAGCTCACAGAAGAAGAAGAATTTGTAGAAGCAAGAGAAGAAGTAGAAACAACAATGGAAGACAAAGAAGAAAGACCCAGACCCATTATTCCATGGGAAAAGAATACGGGCCCGCTTTCTCTTGAACCTCCTCTTCACGATCTACTAATGGGTTCCCACAAGAACTTTCCAAAGTTCAAAGGTGAAAATAGACAACATCCTGAAGAACACATCGCTGCTTTCATGACATCATGTGGAAATCTTGGTGTCTAACATGATGATGTTGCTATAATATTGTTCGTGGAGTCCCTCCAAGAAAAAGAAACAAAATGGTTCTACCTCCTGCCTACCCAATCCATCACTAGTTGGGATGACATCAAGACTTCCTTCGAGGAAAGATTTAAATCAACTGAAGACTTTCAAGACCTCTTGGTGTAGTTGGATCAAATGAGGAAAGGAAAAAATGAAACCATGAGAGACTTCGTGGCTCATTTTGAATGGTTGCTTCACAGGATACTTGAAGAGGAGCTCACCATCTCAAAACAATGTCAAGAGATTCTTCATCAATGCTCAATCATCAGAAGTAGGGTTTTTTTCTACGAAGAAACCAACCAAGGAACATTTTAGAAGCACAAAGGATGGCCATTGAACTTGATGACAATCTCATCCTCTCTGGAAAGATCAAGAATCCATCAAAGGGAAAAATCCAACATTCTAGAGATGAGAGAACCAATCCATCACTGCAAAAGTTGGCTAATGAGATGGCATCTTTGAAGAGGGAATTATTTGAATGAGTATATTCTCAAAGAAGCAACATAAATCAGATTGTTGGAGCACCCCAAAGGCTCACCTTAGAGGCCCCACCTATGAATGTAAATTTTAGATTTCAAGAAAGTGAAGAAGAGCTTGAACAAGAAAGTGAAGGTGGTGATTTCCTAGAAAATGACGAGTTTGAAAATGATACACAAATCAGATTCTGTGAGTATTCTGGATGTGATGAAGAAGACAAAGAAGATGCACCCAGTTTCTCATGTGTGGTATTCACTTGTTCTCAGTCTAAGAAAGGAAAATCTCCTTCCATTGTTGTAAAGAAAAAGAAGACTGAAGATCCTCCTGTGGTGACTCCACAAAATAAAATAATCAAGTGAGGATCCCCACTTCCATCTTCCATGAAGTCTGCATTGGTTGGAGCTTGATCCTGTAGCAAGTAAGAATGCTCTTGCTAATCCCAAGTAAGTCTTCTGATGTCCTCTCGCAATTCTAAATCCAAATCTACTCCTACAAAATCTAATACGTTGAAAGCTCCTAGTGTGTCATTCAAAATACCGTCCATTCCCTCAAACATAAAATCATGCTCCCAAGCCTATCCAGACTCCAAAATAAGTCCCTTCACCCCCCTTGTCCACATCTTCACCCTTTGACTTCATAGAATTATGCAAACAAATCCAAAGTGCAGATTACTGAAACTGAATATTTACAGACTCATCCTGAACAATTTGAGAGGTTCGTTTGATATATCAGGAGTGGTAGTCTAACACCCAATGCTGTAACATATAGTTCTAAAGGCATGCTACCAAACTCACCTACACCTCCCTCACAGAACATGCTTTCTTTGAGTGCATCAAAGACTGATAAAGTTGAACCTTTATATGTCTCTCTTCTTGTTGGAGAATATGTACTGAACAATTGCATAATAGATTCTGGTGCCTCAGACAACGTGATGCCTTTGAAGGTTGCCAAGGCTCTCAAACTTACCATGACTTCACCTAGTGGATCTTGTTACTCTTTGGAGTCAAGAAAGGTACCACTTGTAGGGAAGGTCAAAGATGCACAGGTGTCTCTTTCCAAATTTCTAGACAAGAAAGTTTCAGTGATGATTTTGGTAGTAGACGTCCCAGCCTCATTCGTAATGTTGCTAAGTAGAAGTTTCTACTGAGACTTGGGAGTTAAAATTCAGATGAATTGGTCATCTACAACCATACCAGTGAAGGGAGACATGGAGAAATTGCTTCCAGAGAAGAAGATGAGGTACACTGTGTAAAATTATGGAAGCCCAGAAGCTAACATTTTGTACCAAAATACCAGGAGGATGAATCACTTGGTGACAACCGAGGAGGAAGAAGATATTCCCATCTTGATAGGGCCAGATATGCCTTCTCAAAGAGATTTGGATTTTGAAGAAGCATTGAGGAGATTCGAGTTACAAGAGGGCAGCCTGGAATTGCACAGATGATGCAGAACCATGAGGAAGAGGAGATGGTTCTCAATTATTTTCAAGAAGAAAAATCAGCTTATATGCTTTTCCAAGATGAGGAGTTATTCTCATTCCCATTTGGGGATGAATATGATCTCAGTCAGGCCATCTATTGGAGAGACAAAATCAGCTTGCGATGAGCCTTTGAAAGGCTTGAAAGAAATCTCCATACAAGGACTGATAAGAGCCGTAGAAGAAATAGAAGACCCTGAGACCAGTCTTGATCTCCTGATGCAAGCCACAAATCTGCAAGACAAGTGTGAAGCTGATTTGGAAGCCTTAACCAATGTGAAGGTTGGCCATATTGAAAAGTATGATGCCACTTTTGAGATAATGATTAATGGATACAATAATGAAATGGAGGTATTTTCTTTCCCATTTGAAGAGGAAGAATGTTTCCATGATGAACAAACTAAAGCAAGAAGTTTTGAGGCCTTTGAATTTGAAGTTCCTCTAGATAAAGGAGTGATAAAGTGTAGCATTTCCCAAGATGATGAGGCAATCCCTCTAGATAGTTTCCTTGAGCTGTTAAATAAAGATCCTTCAAAGGCATACAAAGAGGAGCTGTAGGAAACAACGAAGCATAACTCCATGTAAAAAGTATTGGATGCAGTAGAAGTTGTGGAAGATTCTGAGATGATTCTTGATCTCTTCACTAGTGCCATGGACATACAAGACAAATATGAGTTTGCCTCCGATCCTCCCGTCAGTACTCAAATGCCTCACAATGAAGTAGAGATAAAGGATGAATCAAATGTTTCTCATGGAGAAGATGTCAATTCTCACTCCCTTTCCCACTTTCAGACAAAGTTTTCCCTAGCAAGAGATTGCTAGATTTTCCACAGGGTTAGTGGAGTGCCCCTGTTGGATCCTCGGTTGAAAGGCCACCACATAAATCCACATTTGCTTGTGCATGCACATACAGAAGCTACACCAGTTAAGTAGAGGGACTTAGATTCCTAGAGCGTTGACAAGAAATCCACAAGTTTTTCCACCCAAAAAATTTTCTCGCCAACAAGGTAAAGCACGCCAAATCTGGGAAGATCTACCTATTTTTGGTAAATAGGACTATTTCACCCTAACTCACTACAGTGTTTGCCCACGTCACGGGTAAATTTTGAGTCAAATGGAACCCCCAGTGCTTCAGTGAAAGTAGGGTTGTACAACCCTTTACCCCAGGTTGTACCATTTAGTTGTTAGAGCCTTATTGCATTCAAGAGCAAAGTTTCAAGCCTTCCTTTTGCATGTAGACGTCATTTGCTTTTGTGCCAGTAGTGTGTGAAAAGTAATGTGTGTTATCCTTCTAGAGCATCTGAATTTTTCTCTTGATCACATAGGTTGTACTACTGTGACTCTAGACTCAAGCACCTCTAATCTGATAAACCATCAACCATGGTCAACTCACAAGATCTATGTGGTACCTAGCAAGTATTGAGATTTTGGATTCCCATGTCATGTCTTCACTCCCACTATAGATCTCATGTCATGTCTTTCAAGCTAGAGCCAGTTGTTGTTGTGTAAATGTGCATACATGAAAATCTAGAAGTCTTCCAAGCAAGACAACTATTTCACCCATGTGCCGAATCCATTTCACCATTCTAAACCTCCTTCTTAGTCATTCCTAGGCACCCAGGTCACACTACTCTCACTCAGTCTGCAATCACAGGGATCCTAAAAACCCATATTTGATAGTTCAAAACATCATCCCCCCTAGGTGATTTTGGGAAGTTCGGAAAAAGATGCTATCAGTTCTAGTCCCTATACCAGAAGGGCTATTCACTAGACTAATATTTGTCCCAGTGTCATTTCATATTCTCCGATCAGTAATCTTCCCACTTGGAACCCGGAACGGAAGGGTCAGACCTTCAACCAATCAGATCCATGACCATCACCAGACATGTATAACATCATGGAAATAACCTAGGTTCTGGAATTACATTCAGGGGAAGTTTAGAAATACTTGGAGTAAATTCTGAGTAAAAATATGGGTATCACAAGCCTAAGTCAGTTCACATTGCCTAATAACAACTACTGGGCTTCTAGAAGCTTACTTCCGGGAGCTTTGGATGGAGTTATAAGTAATAGTGGATTGAAAACATATCCAGGAAGCATCAGGATTCCAAGACCTAGCATTACGCTAGGCATTCCACTGTAATATGCTTTTCACAACACTCTTGTCAAATAGGATCTTGCAGTGAATTTCTTATATCAGGTCATAAGTCCTAGTCTCAAATGGACAAATCACACTTTTTCAGGGATCATATGGATGAATCAAGACATAAAACCCCCACCTTTGGATTTAAAATTCCACCTTCTACCTCATAGGTATTCATCTTTAACTGTTTACCTTCTAAAAATGTTACGTCCAGGAGCTCAAGAGTATCACTATCATAAGTTCAGGACATTTAGCCAAATTTTGGTGAGGACCCATCTAGTGTTCAGCTCCATTGAGCATGGCTAGGGAAAATATTGTGTGTCCCTGATTTTCATTCCCCATAGGTTCACGGGAAGCTTCTTAAGGTTGGAAATATTGCACCTATCCCCTTTGATTGCCCTCTCAGTGACCCTCATTTTTATGGACCTCTAAAAGGAACTCTTCTTTCTTTTGTTGCATTTCACTTAGTGAACTTGATAGTCCTTAACCCCTAGGTGCATAATTTTGGAGTATCTCATTCCCTATCGTCAGATCGATGCGCCATATGGGTCACCTCCAGGACCACCGTGTGAAATTGTATGTCCCTTATTTCCCTGAGGTGGGGGATAATTAGACCTTGAATCTAAATTGTGGGACCATCCCCTATGCTGGGAGTCATTTGCCACACCCATGGTTGACCGAATTTCAGCCCCCAGTGCTTTAAAGCTCACATTTTGGAGCACTCATTCCTATGCCAAATCGGATTGAAAACAAACCACATAGTCGCCGTCTTGAATAACACCTTGTCCAGGAGAATTGATGTCAGCAATCACATACCTGAGGATTGACAGTGGACATCCAGCTGGAAATTTTTTTTTTCCCAAAGATCAACTCAGATAAGGATCTCCCATGCCAAAATTTTTTTGTAACTGTTAGCCATGCTTCTCATGCTGTTTCTATAGTTGCTTCTCACTGCCTGAACAAAAAGTTGCAGAGAACATCCAGCTTATAACCACTCCTACCATTGCATAAAACTTGAACATAATATCTACATCTTACGGAAACTTCATTCCTGTCATCTCCATGATGGCACATAGTGTCATGAGAAGTGAATATTGATAAAACTTCATTCTTTCGTATCCTTTGACAGACCCACATCAAGATTGGAGTATTCTAGTTTCATTTTGAGTTTATTAGGACTCCCCATAGCCATGAAAACAAAGATCTCTGAACATATGGCCCTTTCAAATCGGTATTCGGATTGATCAAAACTTCATTTGTTTCTAAGTTTCTTCTCTAGATTTAGGCACATTAACCAAAATCAGTCCAGTTAAAACCATCGGTTACATCATCTCAGAAAGGAACAGTTCACAGTGAAGAAAGTCCCATTTCTATGCTTTTTTCTTATTTTGAAGGAAAAATTGAATTTCTCATCAAACCGTTCTGTTCGGATTGCAGAGAAATCTTCTCCTAAAGCATAAGAAGCAAAAACCTATGGGTAATCTGATATCATATTTAGAGTCCAAGTTGACCCATGAGACAAAGTAACCAAACCTAAAATTTGAGCCAACCGCTGGCCATTACCCTGGCATGCCATGACATCAGTTACACTGGAACTAAAATTAGTGAGCTACCTCTCCACTTCTCAGGGTTCCGGTGGGCGAAATCACCTGAACAATCTAGAGGAAACGATCGTTTAGACTAATCTAGTTTCCACATGAACTTATGTTTTTCTGCATCATCAGCAAAGCTCAGAATACCTATTTTATTAGGGATCATGGAGGACATGAGTTTTTTACTCAGTAAACATTCTACCCCTACTGATGAAAACATCATGTTAGCCACCAACTTGCTCCCAGATGAAGCCCATTACTCAAAATTTGGAGATGTCATCACCTCTGGAATAAAACTCATGCTCTTTCCAAACCCACTTTTGATCAGGAATTCATGACACTTCGTGATCACAACCCTACTACTCTATGGTACTATCTCACTCATTCATCTACCCATGATGCATCAGGGAAAACTGTATACAATATTCCTGGGTCCAAGCCTCCTACCCTTGCACCCACTACTGTCATGAAGAATTCGGTGAACATAGAGGGAGCATTTTAGGAAAAGTCATCCACCTTAGGTCATCTCGGCTCACAATTCACAGCTTGACCCTACAAAATAGATATCTAGTATACACTCATGAAAAGTAGTTTTATGCACAATGACGTCGTATAAGTCCTAATCGATGTTAGGGGGACCATGCCATTATTTGGGAGCATCCTTGAGTGTAGGTTTATCTACACAGGGCACCTCTCGAGATCAACCTTAGTTGCATCTCAACTTGGCGAGTGTTCGATGAGCTAATTTGGAGGAGTTTCATAGTCCCTTCTAAAGGAGTATCCTGAAGATCCTACAGATCTCTTCACTTTGCATTGTTATGAGAGTCTTTATGTCCACTCCACCTACTGAGGACTCATCACTAAGAGCCTTCTATTGGGTGACATCTACCTCTTGTTCTTAGGATCTCTCTTTCATCTACTTGTCTTCCCCCCAACTTTCATCTCACTTTCATAATGTTCATACTCAGTACCACTTCGTAATGGGGTTTGCACTTTCATGATACCCACCTCATCTAAATCACTTATACTACAGGGGGTGACTAGTCATCAGAACCTACCATACGATCTTAGAATTAAGTCTCTCTCCTGATTTTATAACAAGATGATGAACAAGATGTAAACATTGGTAGGAATATGAATCCGTCTAAAGTTGGAACTCTAAGGCATATTGAGGGTCATGAGGAAGGTGAGCCCAGTTACCTCATCCATTCTATAAATTCATCCATGCCATTCCCATTGGTAAAGGGTTGGTAAATTGATCTTGATTAAACAACAAGAGTGCATTGTACCTAGTAGAAAGTAGAGATAGCGGTATTTTAATCTATCTACTGTTCCTCCACTCAACCATAATGACACTTCTTCTCATTCTCACACTATGTACAAATGTCCTTGTTTAAGCATCAATACAAGAAGGAGTTTCTAGCTAATCTTTGACCCAAGGAATTTTGTGATAATTTGTCACTTCATCAGGTAGCTCTGGATTTGGTCTTGTTACCATTCACAGGGTTGTTTTCCTCTTACATTTAATGCATGAAGGTGACCAGTTTCTAACTAGTGTATGTGCAGGAATCTGATTTCCTACCTATCAACATTAGTTATCCTACCTAGATTTTCTCACTCATTGGGGGATCCCACTTTCAAACAAATTATTCCTTAGCAACAGATTCCTCTATCTGATTCTGTATAAAGTTAGTGGAGTAGTCCTTGTGCTGGATCCCGGGTCGACCAAGGCTCACCACAGAAATCAAACCTTTTCATGTGCATTTGCATGATACGTTCAGCATGGCACCAATTAAGTAGAGGGAATTAGATTCCCAGAGTGTTGAAGAGAAGAAGATCCACAAGTTTTTTTACCCTATAAGGATGATTTCTTGCCAATCAAAACGATACCTCTTATTCTTACTAAACTATAAAATAATTACTTCTGAGAGTAAAAGGATCTGCCAACACAATAGTTTTGAAAGTCAGCCCATCTCACCCATCCATACCAATCAAAGCCATCTTCCAATCTTTCTCCTGTTCATGCTTTTCAGTTCAAGTGGGAGAAACAAAAATATACACCCGTAGGAGAACCCTACTCTTCAGTTTTAGAAAAACATCTAAAAGTCTGAAGCAGTCACTCTTCCACCCATCAAATCACATACTAGTGTTGAACCCCTCTAATGCCCTATGCCTATGTGGTATAAAAAAAATGATTTCTGCAACTATCATTGCATTAAAGGTCATAGCGATTATAATTGTATAACTTTGAAAAATATCATCCAAGAAATGTTAGATAATGGAGATCTCTTCTTGTATAATCCTAATGCACCAGACTAATCAGAACCTTCACATCTTTAAGAATCCATTCCCAAACCACACCTTGTCATCTAACCAAACCGGCAAAACCTCGACTAATGACAGTAACATTCATGAGGTTCATGTTGTTTTCGACATCATACTAGTTCTTCTTCCTCAATTTCCTCCTACTCCATTTATCACGAGGATATTATTGCATGAGCTCCTTCATCCACATGGAGGGACTTGTTTCATCTACACCTTTACCCATAGAGGATTCTCTCTTATCTCCTCCTTCACCCATGGAGGAGTCTGCCATATCCGCTGATGCAGTTTCCCCACTCACCTCTCAATCTGACAAACAACCCATAGTACTTACTCTTCTACCCACCAGAGAGTCATGCTTACCTTCTTCTTTGCACCAAAAGATGAACCTACCTCATCCAACTTTTCATCCCCCCTACCCACATGGGCTATCCATTAACAGAGCATCCCTTCCTATTGGTGACAATTATCCATTGGCTTTCAAGGATCCTGTTGATTTTCTCTCGACTCTTTTACCCACAAAGTATAAAGCCAACCATTTCCCTGTCTCATATACATTCTTTACAGGGATCACTACCAAATCAACATCAAACCCTCCTACAACAGTGTCATTTTCATGTTTGGCCGAATGCTTGGATTATGTTGACAATTCCATGCTTTGGGGATGCCTTTGACTTGCTTTCTCAAACTCAGATACAAATGTTTTCTGTTGATACTTCCACAATCTACCCAAAAGGTGTTTCAAACAACCAAACCCGACCATGCCCATGCCAATTGTAGTGGCCCCATTCTTCATCACCCTCGCCCACACCTAAACCTTTACCATCAAATGAACTTTTTCCTATTCCTAAAACCGTACTTGCACCTATATCTTCCTCTGTGTCCAAACTCATTGTCTACACTCAGGAGTCATGCTGACATCAAGCCTAGTCCATCCTCCTATCATACTGGATTTAACCACATCCTCACAAGACTATCAAAAAGACTATTCCCCTCACCTAAGAGGAAGACCCAACCTCTTAGGCTGCATACACACTGGATTCGCCCACTACCCCTCTGTCACCTTCACCACTTCCATCTATCCTAGGTCCCCACCCATCAACCTTGGCCAAGCAACCTCCTAGCCAGAGTAAACCAAAAACACAAAAAACCAAATCTTTATGATCCTCTGTTACACCTAAATTACCTACACATAGCTTATGCATCTTCGTCGTCACCTACATCCTTTCTACCTACCTATAACCTACACCACTTCTAGTATCCTCATCATTACCTATGTCCATTCGCATTCTCTTCAACCAATACCTTCCACACTGCCTCTTACTAAAACCTTCACCGCACCTCCATTATCACCTTAGCTAACCCATCACCCTTCCATTATCTACCTTCCCTTTTACATCACACACTTCTTCTTCACCTTTACCTAAGAAGGTGCAATCAAAGCCCAAGAACCCACTACCCTCCAAAGAGGTAGTTAAACCTACACCACCTTCAACAAGTACTTCACCTGCTACATCTTTACCCAAGAAGGTGCAATCCAAACCTAAAACTGTACTATCTACCATACACAGTGGTCAAACTTACTCAACCTCTGATTCTACCTCTGAGTGATGCACTTATCCCACCAAAGTCACCCACACTTCCATCCAGACCCACACTTAATTCACATTGTGATCCATTGGTAGGGTCTTATGCTAACATATTAGCTAACCTTTTAGAAACCTCTGTCATAACATATAAGCCACTTCTTAGACCTTATGACCCACTCAAACCTAAAACTAGAAGGGTTTGACGATACCAACATTTTTGCTTACCATCATGTGCTCATGGTATGACGTGAAAAACTGTAAGGCTCTTAAGAATATTCTTCTCCAACTATGTCCTATCTAAGAAGACTTTGACGATGATGATCTTTTAGATGACTACCCTATTCCACCTTCACCTATCACCACACATCCTCATCCCTATACCGATTAAGTGGCCTTCATCTCCCCCTCCACAACCCTTTTACCCCTCCTCCAACATTTGAGATCAATATGATCCACATAAGAGAGCTAACCAAACCTCCGCAAAAACGCTAACGTGCTACATTATTTTCACAAAACCAATATATTCCCTCACCATATTTATTCCCTGTCCTATCGCTACACCTATCAAGACTCACTTTCTCCTTTACCACAGATTAATATGGTTCACATTGCCACTCAATCCCATCAGGACAAAGGAAAGTTGAAAACAACTAGCTCATCTGCCACTCTTTTACCCAATATTCCATCTACACCTGCACCAAAAATCACCATCCACGGACCCACATACCCTATTTCTGACGGGGTTTCCCATCGTACAATGCTTAAACAGTTGCACCAGTCTCCTCTCAAAATGAATTTGTATGACCTTTTCTAAACCTATGAGTCTCATCGACAGGTCCTTCATTGAGTTTCTGCAATCTATTAAGGTTTTACCTAATGACCCTACTCCTATTGCATCCATTATCACTCCTCACCATGTGGCCTCTCTCACCATCTTCTCCCCCTTTCTCTACTCTCACTACCACTCATCAAGTAGCCACTCTCAGTTTCTCTGATGACGAGATTTTACCTCTCCAATCAGATGATCCTGATCTTCGCCCTATTTATTTCTATCTACATTGATAATATACGTGCATTTGACACATTATGATCGATGGTGGTGCGAGTATTAACATCATTTCCTCCCATGCATTATACCAAATGCGCATCCCTACAAATTACATGGATAATAACCCAGAAATGTTTCATTCATTTAATGATGCCATGACTTCCACCCTCGGCACCATTAGTCTCCACATTTGTGTAGGCCCCCCGTGCTATTCCTGAATTATTCTATGTCTTAGAGGGGGAATTCTAATACAACATGCTACTTGGCATAAACCACTATTTAAAACTCAAACATGAAGGGCATAAATATACCATTTTAGCTAACCCTTCACCATTCAAGACTTGTAACATGGTGTATCAACCCAATGATGTCATTATACCAGTTAAGGCATCTATCACCACTACCACTTCTTCTTCATCCACTGCCTCATCCACCATTGTTCCTGCTACATCTTCCACAACTAACTCCTCTACTCCCACTACTGCTGCATCTTCTACAATTGACCCATTAGCCAACTCATCTTCTTCTTAAACATCCAATGCTTATTCTTTCTAGCTACCCAGTGATTCATCCATTCCCGCTACCCACATATCAACTACTGATCCCTTATAAGGTGTTTTTCAACATCTCACTCTGGGGGAGTACAACCTTTATAACATTAACACATTCCTTACTCCTACAAAGTATGGTAACCTTCACCAACATCCCCACTATGATCACCGCATAATGTAGGGAACCAAAAAAAATCCTCCCCTAGCATTCACCTAACCACCCCGACATGTTCGCATAGTTGGTTTGGAGCTAAGATCTTCCGTTTGCAAAGTATTGCATCTAATAGCCTTATACTGACTCAGATTGCACTATTTCATGTGTTTGTAAATAATAGGAAAATGAGAGAGCCAAATGGAGATGGATAAAACTATAATATGAGTTTGAAGAGGGCCCCAATGTGGAGGTTTAGGATATAACGAGATGTCTCTAGGTGCCATAGATTCCAAGAAATCACCCGTCGAAGATATAACATGTTTTGATCTCAGGGCTCTTAAGAGACTATGCCCGGACGAGGTAGCCCAAAAGCATGGGGAGAATAGAGAACCAAAAAAACTTCACTAGCATTCACTTGGCCATCTGGATGTTTTGGCGTAGATGGTTCGGCCCAACGAGCTACCGTTTGCAAAATATAACATCTGACAGTCTTACATTGAATCATACTACACCATTTCACACATTTGTAAATAATAGGACAATGAGAGAACCAAATGGAGATGGATAAAACCATGATATACTTTTGTATAGGGCCTTGACATGGAGTTTTAATATCTAATGAGATGTCTCTAGGTGCCACGGAGTCCAAGAAATCACTCGTTGAAGATATAACATGTTTTGGTCTCATGGCTCTTAAGGGCCTACACCTGGACGAGGTATTTAGAAAGCATGGGGAGCATAGGGAACAAAAAAAGTCTCCCCTAGTGTTTACCTAGCCACCAAGATGTGTTGGCATAGTTGGTTTGGCGTCAAGAGCTTCTGTTTGCGAAGTATTGCGTCTGACAGCCTTACACTTACTCAAATTGCATTATTTCATGTATTTGAAAACAATAGGACAATAAGAGAACCGAATGGAGATGGATAAAATAAATATAATATTTTATAGAGGGCCCCGATGTGGAGGTTTAGGATCTGACGAGACATCTCTAGGTGCCCACGGAGTCCGAGAAATCACCTGTTGAAGATATAATGTGTTTTGGTCTAAGGACTCTACAGGGCCTATGCCCAGATGAGGTAGTCTAAAAGCATGTGGAGCATAGGGAACAAAAAAAATCCTCCCTTAGCATTCACCTAGCCACCCCCGACATGTTGGCATAGTTGGTTCGGTGCCAAGAGCTTCTGTTTGCAAAGTATTGTGTTTGACAGCCTTATACTGACTCAGACTGCACTATTTTGTGCGTTTGCAAACAATAGGACAGTGAGAGAACCAAATGGAGATGGATAAAACCATGATATAATTTTGTAGAGGGCCACGATATGGAGGTTTAGGATTTGACGAGATGTCTCTAGGTGTGATGGAGTCTGATAAATCACCCGTCGAAGATATAATGTGTTTTGGTCTCAGGGATCTTAAGGGCCTATGCTCGTACGAGGTAGTCTGAAAGAAAAAATAGCGTAGGGAACCAAAAAAAGCCTCCCCTAGCATTTACTTGGATACTCCAATGTGTTAGCATATTTGGTTTGGCACCAAGAGCTTACGTTTGTAAAGTATTGTGTCTGGCAGCCTTACACGTATTCAGACAATAGTATCATGTGTGTTTACAAACAACAGGACAGTGAGAGAATCAAATAGAAATTTATAAAACCATGATAGGATTTTGTAGAGGGCCCTGATGGGGAGGTTTAGGATTTAAAAAGACATCTCTAGGTTCCATAGAATCCGAGAAATCACTCGTCGAAGATTATAGCGTGTTTTGGTCTCAGGGCTCTTAAGAGACTACGCCCGGACGAGGTAGCCCGAAAGCATGGGGAGCATAGTGAACAAAAAAAAAAATCCTCCTATAGCATTCATCTAGCCATCCAAATGTTTTGTTGTAGATGGTTTAGTCCCACGAGCTACCATTTGTAAAATATAGCGTCTGACATCCTTGCACTAACTCATACTACACTATTTCACGCATTTGCAAACAATAAGACAATGAGAGAACGGAAAGGAGATGGATAAAACCATGAAAGGATTTTGTAGAGGGACCCAACATGGAGGTTTTAGATCTAATGATACATTTCTAGGTGCCACGGAGTGTGAGAAATCAGTTGTCAAAGATATAGCATGTTTTGGTCTTAGGGCTCTTAAGGGACTACACTGATGTGATTTCTTAGACTTTGTGGTGCCTAGAGACATCTCATTAGATCCAAAACCTCCATGTTGGGGCCCTCTACGAAATCCTATCAATGTTTTATCCATCTCCATTCGGTTCTATCGCTATCCTATTGTTTGCAAAAATACACAAAATACTACAGTTTGAGTCAGTGTAAGGTTGTCCATTGCCAATCACCTGAATAATATAGGTGGTTCATATAATATAGGTGGTGAAATGAGAATTATGTTTGTTTTTCCTTCCTAAAAAAATTACTCTTAGCTTCACTTGGCTTCGAGAATAATAAATTCTCTACTGACATTGCCAACCATGTGAAGGTGGAAGCTTTTTTGGCACCACTAACCTACATAAACATGTTAGTAAGAAATTAAATAGAATTTTAAATCATACAGAATTTAAATAAAATCATTTAAGTAAATATTCAAATTAAATTCATGAAGAACATACCTTTGAAAATTCAATCTAATGAACCACAAGGATCAAATCTACTCTTGACAGTAGCAATAATATCTTCATGATCTGATTCATGAACCTTCCACAGATTCTTGTTTAATGGCAGACCCTGATCTTTGATCAATTTAATATTTGTTGCAAGGACCAAATGTGAATAGTGAAATATATTTTGATGTAATTCATTATCTTTAAAACACCAAATGTTTTATTTTTTGATAGGATATAATCAAAGCCAAGTTACAGTGACTACCACTGACCCAGTGGGATACTCAAGGTCTTAACCATCAATGACTATGGAACTCAATTTTTTTCCCCTCTACACAATGAGACAAGAAGTAGTTTGTTCCCTCTTCATTAAATTATGTCACAATAACTGCAAAAATGTGCCCTACATCGCAAAGTAAAACTGTTCAGTCAAATTTATAATACATTAAGAGTTGACCATTTAATAATTTATAAATCTAAAACATGGCATGTAAATATATGCATGTACCTTGTTGCACTAAATCAGAGACTTAGTGAAAGTCGGGTGATGTTTTCATTTGATCTGAAGACCTTGCAAGTTGTAATGCTCATGGAACTTGATGTGTGTCAAGTGGAATTAGAGGTCTACAAGTCCATTCATCCACCCACTATTGTGACTCACATGCATTCCACGCAAAATCAATACATGGTATACAAAAACATGTCATGCACCTAGTATAAATATTTCAAGAATTTGCATCTAAACTACTGAATGAGTGCATATCAGTTGATCCTAAAACTATCATGCAATCTTCAAATTTTTCCAGATGTTGTTCCTCTATCAACCAAAAATATCTACGAACCATTGATCTCTCTTGAAATTCATGGCCCATATTCTTAACACACCAATCAATAATGTTTTTTGCATCTGTAAATTTAACATCATCCTTGAACTTTAACTCTTCCCTTGCAAGTGCTCTTTTCACACATGCTCCTGCACCATCATGATCTCATTTTCCATGCCATGCCTCAATAAAAATCTAGATATGTTGTACATTTGTTTCTTTGTGCATCCTGCTTAACCAATAAAACATCTGTGCATTCTTGAATTGTGATGTGCAGTTGTCCGACCAAATGTAATGTTGATCGAAAATAATGTTCCTCTCATTCAAGTTCGCATAAAACACCTAGAAACACCCTTATGCATATTATCTAGAATGTTTCCAATCATCACTGATGTAGAAATGATACTCTCTTAATATTTTTCAATTTTGCTAAGTACTTTTTGGACAGTGCATGAATGCTATATGTACTAAAATAGTAACTTGCACTAAGTTATAATATTGAGATTGAACCTCCATTTGTCGCTGCAATGTGTAATTCTTTGTGAATTCAACTTCTGAAACAATAGTGCCAAGTGGGAATGTGTCCTTGGTTAACTTGAATTGTTCATCCAACCATCGAGCTCTATGTGTGTGCTTTGCATACTCATAAAAAATTTTCTCTCTAAATTTCACCATATATTCTGATTCAGGTAGTTATTTTGTAAGAAGCTCACACCTGTTATATTCTTTTCCATCTTGTAATTGATATGGCAGAAATTTATATTTGGTGAAACCAACCAATTATTTTCGTATTGAATCTATACTCTCCTCATGGATACAAATTTTTAAATTTGGCAAGCCACCACATACATTACACGTTCCATCCAAACATGCTTTCTTATAAATAAAATTGTCTAGTTGATTGTTCACAAAATATTGTTGGAATAAATTACCTTGAAGATTTTGGTGGGACATTTAATCCACACTCCTACAACATGATGTTCGTATGCAAAACATGATGTATTTAACAAAAAACATCATAATGCATTAAAAATTCAACATGATGCCTGCAACAACAAGTGGTACATGAGTGATTGATTTTAACATAAAAAGGGTTTTCTCATTTCAAATAATATTTGGCAAATGTTAATTTGTGGATTTTCATTCTTAAACTTATAGAACAATTGTGTTTGAGTCATATCTAAGAATTTTTTTGCACGTGATTCATGATTACGAGAACTTATTCTTCTTTTTACTTTATCTCTTCTATTCGGTGACACCCTTGTGTTCTCATTCCAAAATTTTATAATTAATTATTTTAGAATATCAAATGTATTCTTTTGTATTCATGGAAGTATTCTAGAGAAAGTCCAATAGTCAGTGTTATTGACTGAATCAAGATGTTTACATCTCTCTATTTGTTTCATTAGTGTTTTTTTTGTTTAGCTTCAAATCACTGCTTGTTTTTCTAATCAAGCATTTATTAACTGTTTTATCACTTATTATACAATTAGTAAGTGCATGCCATGTAACATTACTATCTTTGGTGCATCTTTTTCCACCTATGGTTTGGTATGATTTATGTATGTTTTCAACAATTGACGCATTATGATCAACAACATTAAATGTTCTTAACCCCAGGGTATTTAATACAGGTCTCATCTTAATTAATTTCATCAAATGTAACAAATAATTGACATCTTTGTGTGTCATTTAATTTCTCAAAGTAATTATCCCAAATTCCACTAGCTTCTCTTCTCACATTTCCTTCAAACATTTTGTTAGGAATTGGTTTTATAATGTTTTCATCAATTTCAATTAAGGAATTGGGTTTTTTTGGCAAAATGGAAGGACATGTTCTTAGAAGTGAATATTCGTTTACAAGGTTACTTTCTTCATTGAGTGTTTTCATGTGAATTTCGGGGTTAACATTTGGATTCTTAGGTAAAGGTTCAACAATTGGATTCATATCAATTTCTTCATCCATACCAACATTGTCATTAAATTCAATATCATTATTCATTGCAAAATCATTATTCTCTACATTTTTATTATGTATTTCATCCCCATATTCTAATACATTAGCTACATTTGATATAGCAGATGTACCTTGCCCTGCATGAAGTTTTTGCATTCTCTTCAATTTCTTTACTCTCATCTCTTATAATTGCTCTGATGTCTTATTCTTGACTTTCCTCTTGTCCTTAGCTTGACTTTTCTAAATTTTGGAAAATCTTTAGATGTTGCTGAACAAGAAGTTTTCACTTCTTTACTCTAGGATCATATCAATGATTTTTATTGGTCCTATGTTGATATGCCCAGTATTGACCCAAATATCGCGGTCCACAATATCATAACCATTCCTGATGTAAAACCCTTGAAACAAAAATTGTGAAAAATACATCCTCACATTTCCCTTCTTGTCAAAGAAGAACTCCAGTGCCTTCTTTCGGTTTCCTTCATCCTACCCATTGATTATCCCCAATGGATAGAAAACATCGTTCCAGTCACAAAATTGATAGGGGGACTCTGCATTTTCACAGATTTCCATAACCTTAACTTAGCTTTCCCTAATGATGACTTTCCTCTACCTAGTATTGACTAACTATTTGATCTCACTGCCGACCGTGAGATGCTATCACTCATGGAAAATTTCTTGAGTTATAACTAAATATTACTCACCTCAAAAGATAAAAAACCACCTTCATCACTCCTTGGGGGACCTTTTGCTATAGAGTCATGCCCTTTTTCCTTAAAAATGCTAGTGCTACATATCAACAGGATTTTAATTATATCTTTCATGACATCATGCATATAATATTGGAATATTGCATTGAAAATCTTCTTGCCAAATATAAACATCGGGCCAAACACCTTTTCATCCTTAAGGTTTTCTTCGACCATCTTATCAATTACTGAGTTCTCCTTTAACCTAAGAAGTGTGTCTTCATTGTTCTCTCTCGAAAGGTCCCTTATTTTTATCCCTTCTTTGCATGGCATTGAATTTAATACTGCTAAAATCAAGGCTATTCTCGAGATGCCTCCATGTACTAACCTTCATCAACTTCATAGATTTCAAGGCAAGTTGCAATCTATTCATCACTTTATTTCTTAGCTTTCTGATTGCTACCATCCATTTCATCATCTTATAAAAATGATGTCTCCTTCAAATGGGATGATGAATACCATAAAACCTTTGACGGCTTAAAACAATACCTCCTCTAACCACTTTTGCTCATTCCCCCTAAGGATGACCAACCATTTTACCTTTACATTTTTACTACTGATCATTCCCTATGGGCTAGGCTCGCTCATCATGACAAGAAACACATGGAGCAAGTGGTTTATTATATAATCCATACAATTTTAGAATAAGAAACTAGATATAATCATGCTAAAAAACTCTTCTTATTCTTAGTTTTTATTGCCACTAAAATTCACCATTACCTACTCAACCAAAAAACCTTTTTTGTCACCAATACTGACCCCTTACATTTCATGTATGCTAAGCCCTACCAACATCAACATGCTGCACATTGGCTCATGATTCTTGCAGACTTATATCTTGAATCCATCTATCAAAAATATGTCAATGGAAAAACCATTCTTAACTAACTTGTAGATGCACCTATCTCTAGAAACCAATCATCTAACTTTGATTTCCATGATGAACCTATCGTTACCCTCTCCCTGGAAGATATAGTTTACCAGATGACCTTATTCTTTAATGGTTCCAAATTTCAGCATGGGGGTGGTTTTGGAGTTATCCTCATTCCTCTTAACATTGAGCCTTTGCCATTATCTTTCAAACTAGATTTTTATTGTACTAACAATATTGTTGAATATGAAGCATTCGTGTTAGGTCTTCAAACCACCATAGCATTAGACATTAAATCAATTAATATCTTTGGAAACTCTCAACTGGTTGTGAACCAAGTTAATGGTATATATCAGTGTCATAATGAGATACTTAAAAAGTATAAGCGTCATGTTGACATGATTTTAGCTACCTTTGACCATTATGAACTTCAAACCACCCCGCATTCCACTAATAAATTTGTGGACACCATGGGCTGTCTTGCTTCTCAAATCCCCTCTTTTCCATCCGAATCAAAAATATTTCACACAGTACAAAGGTTCAGTTGCCTTCTTATCTAATATGAGATATCAACCTTGTAGGAAACATTGAAACTGACTCATGTGACCTTTGGTATAAGTAGTTTGCTAACTACCATTCCATTTAAATTTTTTATCTAGATCTTACTTGTAATGGACAAAAAACCTTTCTCAAAAGTGTCTCTCATTATGTCATCATGGTTGGTCTACTCTATAAACACGGCTTTGATGGTATCATCTTACGATGCCTTAAAAGTTCTGAAATTCCATACACCATCAAGGAAGTTCACGATGAGATTTTTGGGGGTAACTTCAGTCAAGCATCCTTCTCCTATGCTATTACTACCCAACCCTAAAATGTGATTTTTGTGACTATGTCAAGCATTATGTGAAGTGTGAACAACATGCTAATCTTCATCACACCTCTAGTCATGCCTTACAGGTTGTATGAGACCATTGGCCTTTCTATCAATGGGTTTTAGATCTTGTCGGAGAGATCAACCCTCATTCTTCCCAACGTCATCAATGGATTATTACCGCTACCGAATATTACACTAAATGGGTGGAATCCATACCTCTTATTTCTAAAAAATATGAGAAAATATGTGAAATAATCAACCATCACATCATTTATCACTTTGGTGTTCCTCACCACCTCATCACTAATAACAGAAAAAAATTCAAAAACAAAAACTCTATGGAAAATTTGTGATGCCTTCGGCATCCAACTCATTTTTTCTTCACCTTATTATCCTCAAACAAATGACCAAGCTGAATCTACTAACAAAAATCTAAATAAAATTCTGATGAAAGTGTTTGATGATACTGGTAAGGATTGGCACATGAAAATTCATTTTTCCTTATGGGCTTATCGCACTAGTATTCACACCCCAACTACTGCCACACCTTTCTCTTTGGTCTATGATACAAAGGTTTTCTTGCCTCTATAATTCTAAATTCCATCTCTTCGTATCTCACTCAAATATATGTTCAATGATGATGATTTTTTCCAAGATCGTTTGGCACAACTTTAGTTATTATACGAACACCATCTAAATGCTCTCGATCACCTCCAAATCTACCAAAAATGTATCAAACATGCCTATGATAAACATGTCTAGGAACAAACCTTAAGGTAGGTAACCTCTTCCTGAAGGAAAATAAACGTGTAACAAAATCAGAGAAAATTAAATGGGGAAAGTTCACTCCTAATTGGCTTGGAACCTATATCGTTACTCATGCCTATGGATTAGGTGCTTACCTTTTATCTTGACTTGAAGGTAAACCCAAACCTGAGCCCTTGAATTCCTTACATCTTCAACCATTCTATTGTTGAATCAATTCCTATATCACCTTCTATCTATAAAAACTTGTCTCTTGAGAAACATCCACCTTCCACTTACCTATTTTAAGGATCAACGACTAAACAAGAATCATGTGATTACCCGTCACCTTTAAGCCTTATCTTCAAAATGAGTAAAATGACTCTACTCATGATATGATTCTCATGGATACTTTTCATCCTTTTCATGATGGAATCCCATGGCTATTCATCAATTCAAACCTCTCTTTCATAGATAACTTATGTGTGTTATGGTTTTTTCTTCATATAAGAATCCTATACTTCTCTATAGTCTTATCCATGACCTGAAAGTCCAAAACAAAAACAATTCAAAAGTAACTTATGGGATTTTAAAATTCAAACTCCTTGAGTGAAACTTATTGTAAATAGATGAATCCCTCTAAAAGGACATCTATCTTTCTATCTTGATACTATAAATATACTTCTCCCTTGAAGGAAAGATATAAAATGCTAGCCCTATTGTGCATAGTATATCACCAAAAGAATACTATTTCTATAAAAAAATTATGAATCTTCCCACATCGATCAACTTCACAAAGACCTCAAGGAGTTATTCTATCCATCGCACATAGAATTCCCCCCTGAATCAGTATATAAAACAAAAAGAAAAAATAAAAAAGACATCATTTTTTAATCATGGTTTTTGCTTATATTTTGGTCTTCGGGTATATTATCCCTATAAAAAATCTCATACAAGTAGCACATGTCATATAAATAACCCACATGAGGCCCTCCTCTCCACTCTTACCATCTCCTCCATAGCCCTCAGTGGCCTAGTTTATGAGAATGGTAGCCGTAACTTGACCCTATTTGGGGCTAACGACCCCATGTGTACCTGTTGTGAGTCTGGACTTGGTCTCTCACTAGCTACCTAATGGGCAACTATACTGCATATGAGGGAAAGATCAATATTCCAGTGGTAAAGGGTCATGGTAATAGTGGGTCTCTTGGGAATCCTTGAAACTTTCCATAGAATGGTCTGGGGTGGTGCCATGACCTTACCTACCAACTGTGAGTATTCTCCTACAAAGAGGGACCCTATCCTGATGTGGTGCCTGTTACTATGGGACCCATATACTGGTGCTATACAGGTACCTGTGTCGCTACCTAGTCTTGTAAGGCCACAACCTGTGCCTGTGTGGCAACCAATAGCTCATGTAAACTAGTAATTTACATCTGTAGCATTGCTACCTTTGAACCATCCCCTACGAGAGCTTGTACTTATAACTCTACTTGAGCCTAGGCTGTAGTTAGTTAACCCTGTAATGTAGTTACCTCCCCTATCAAAGTAAATACCTATGCATGTGCCATTATCAATTGAAATCTGAGAAAATCACCTATCCCTGTAGGGCATCCCTCTGAACCATCAATGTGGCTAAGTCTGACTGACCTGGCCATGGTGGTGCTACTTGTAACTCCACTACCCACCACTGTCTGTATGCCACAATAGTCCTTGCATCGTTCAGTCTCATTTCCACTGGTACCCCTTCTTTTCCTGTGGGGTCTGTGGGTTGGGGTGGAAACAAATGTCTCTCAACATCATCCCTGTGGTACTGTGAGAAGGGTGGCGGCACATCCTGCTATAATCCAAACTAGTGTCAAACTATGTCTATAGAGATCATTTTGTGCTCGCAAGAAAGTCTACCATGTAACCACCGCACTAACTGTAACTCTTGTGGCTCCTTATCTATCCCTCTAAAAGTTGGAAAACTAACATAGGGCCGCCAGACTATGTCCATCACATACAGGCCCTCCAGCTCCCACTTGTAGTATACTATGTCATGCGATGACTCCTCTACTCAAAGATGACCACCTACAGCCACCCACCTTGTGTAACATGCCCTCTATCCCCCATGGTGCCAATATGGTATCAGTAGTCCTTGCCGCTGAACTATCATAATATGCTCATACACCCAATAGTGTAGTAGGAATGTATAACAAATGCCATAACGTCATATTCTCTAGTAGGCCCACAACTCCCTGTATAACTACACTAAATATACAGGTGTTGAGTAGAAACAGTATGACACTTAATAGAAGGAACATAGAAAGTTCACATGTGGGAGTAGGGCACATTTAAAGACAGGGAAGAATAGGGAAGGAAACGTGGGTGAAAGACAACGACAGATTCAAGACTTAGCCATTTTCAGGATTACGGGCTATTTTTAGAGAGAGTGTGCAGATCACACAAATTGGATAAAGACTTGCATGACACGCATAGGCTATTTTTGGAAGAGCGTTGACTAAGCTATTTGCATGGGTTTGAGTTAATAATAGAATTGCTACTACTAGTTAACCATAAGAGATCTATTATTAAAGCACTTGTATGTGTGTCTATTAATGTAAAGGCGCATGGTTGTTTCCAACATGTAACCTATTTGGGGAATTATATAAGTGGTGAAGGGAAATTCCCCACATTTATAAATATGTATTAGTCTACATAGGTTGAGAGAGTAAGTAATGAGATATTGTGAAATTATTCTACCATATATGATGTGCCCATGAACTTATGGTACTACTTATTGTAAGAAGCTTATGTCTATTTACTGTGTTTAATATAATGAAGTGTATGGCTAAATCAAGGTGTAACATGATTGTTAACGAGTTCTTGCATGCTTGGAATTCATTAGGGCTATTATTAAAATCCATTACTCTTTAGATCAGATTCTGAACCTGCCTGTAGAATGTTTATACTAATTAGGGATTTGATGCATCAATCTTCACCTAATAACATCTTGCCACAAGAAAACTAAAGATGGGCTAGTCCTATGTACTTTGGGTGAGTGCTTAGTCTAGGTAGTGATGTGCCAGTGCACCTAGGTCTTTCTGGTAAATTTAGGCTACATATTGGTTCCAATTCAGGAGGAACCTCTTTTAAGTTGTTTTTATGGATGGTTCACATGAAGACATACTGGTTGAACCCCATAGCAAGTGTTGAGGGAGGGAGATAATATCTAGAGGAGAGTAAACAGAGTTTCAACATTGGATCTGAGTTTACGCCCGGGCATGGGTGAAAAAAAAATAGTATGACAATTTATGAGATCTTATTACACTTTTATGGTAAAAACTAATATGAGATGGCTAGTTACTTATGAATCTAAATGGGAGTAGAGGTATGGACAAACTTGTAGGAACAGGAAGAATTTCAGGCCTTTATGATGGTGATCAATTTGGAACATGCTTGGGATACTTGTTTCATAGTGTTCTAAATAGGATATATTCAGACTACTCAATTCAACTTATTCTTGCCCAGAGAGGAGTGTGGAATCCCATTTTTTATGGTATCCCAGGGGAACTTACTTGCAAGGCATTACAATGGTGATCAAAATCTTGATGGTGACCCGACCTTAGAAAACAAAACGATGGCTAACTACTAAACTGCACCACACGTGGGGGAAGGAGTAGGGGGAAAGGAGGGTTTCGGGTGGACAGATGTTAGAATAGAAATAGCAGTATAAGGGTTAGAGAGAAGAAAGGTGGATTAAGTGTAATGAGGCACTGCGGTGAGTTAGAGAAGCAGTGGATGTTCATGAGCAAATGAATTGAGGAGAGAGATTACTCGTGAAGGTTTAGGCTCACGGAGAAAGTGTGGGGCTAGTGCATCGAGAAATTCCCCATTTTGGATAAGCATGACATGAACCTCCTTAGCTCACATGGAAGTGTTCCAGAAGAGATGACCTGGGCAAGGTGCACATCTGAATCTACTGAAACCTAGCCCTTAGCGTGTCCATTATATGTAGACAAGTAGTAGGCCAAGCTAAGTTGGGTAGTAGGGACGCATGAGTAAGTCACATAGGAAAGACCTAGACAGCAAGAAAAATGTCTTCATTTTTTGTTGGGAGGTACCTGTTAAGGTGCATCATCTATGTAGAATGTGAGCACACAAAATTTGGGGCTAAATTATGGGACTAGACGACTTCATAGCAGTGGGGTTCAGTACATATTATTATTGGATGCAGGGATGTACATCTTAATGGCCACTTCTGGTACAAGTGAAGGATAAAGAGGTATAGGTGGTTCTATTTTGGGTGGATTGGGTGTTCTAGAGGAAGAGGGTAACAAAGAGGTTCTGGATCAGTGGGCAGGTTCCGTTACCCATCCCCCCCCCAAAATTTTATATTTGATTGTCTTTCATCTTTTTTCCAGAGTATCGAAGGAATTTCGACTTTTGTGCACATGTGCCCAGTGTGTGAGATACTTGGTGTGCATAAGGTATCATGACTTTGACGTTGCAGGGTAAGGCAATTTACAATAGTTACAGGGAACACGCACATAGTTGGTAAAAATTTTTGATCCTGATCGACTACTAACATATGCAGCATTGTGAAAGATGATTTCCTCTAAAAGAGTTTCCCATCCCTGAGTCAAGAAAAGGGTATAAGCGTTTGCTCAAGGATATAGAAACGGCACTTTTAAGAGTGTCAAAGAGTATGATGCTCATTTCAAAATGCTTTTATCTAAGCTTTCTTATTGTTATTCATGCAAGCCAACAGCACAATGGTGGTTGGAGTATGATCATGGATTTTAGAAGGGATTTGTTGCGAATACATAACTGATCCACACGAAGCACTTAAAGTAGCTTTACATGCTTGAGGGTAAGTCAGGAGTATAGAAACTAGAGTAATTCCATTCTTACAAGCACAAATTACAGCTATAGAAAAGCAGATGGAGAAACTATTAAAAAATTCATCACATGATACGCATATGGGGATTTGGTATAAATATTGTGAAGTGGAAGGTCACACAAAGGATAGTTTTCCATGTAAATCAGTGTGTTCATTACTGCTAGACTGTGAGATATGTCATTTAAACCTTGAGCTATTTGTTATTTTACTTCCATTAATATAATGAAGTGTATTGGCTAAATCAAGGTGTTAAACATGATTGTAACTAGTTCTTGCATGCTTGAATTCATTATGGCTATTATTTAAATCCATTACTCTTTAGATCTAGATCTGGAACATGCTCTGTAGAATGTTTATACTAATTATGGATTTGAATGCATCAACTCTTCACCTTACTAACATCTTGCACAAGAAACCCTAAGATGGGCCTAGTACCTATGTGCACTTTGGGTGAGTGCTTAGTCTAGGCTAAGTGATGTGCCAGTGCACCTAGGTTATTTCTGATAAATTCTAGGCTACATAATTGGTTCCAATTCCGGGACCTCTTTTTAAGTTGTTTTTAGGATGGTTCACAATGAAGACATACTGGTTGACCCTAGCAAGTGTTGAGGAGTGGATATAATATCTAGAGGAAGAGTACACATGGAGTTTCAACATTGGATATGAGTTTAATGCACGTGCATGGGTGGAAAAAAATATGTATGACAATTTATATGAGATCTTCTTTACTACTTTTATGGTAAAACTATATGAGTGGCTAGTTACTTATGCATCTAAATGGGATTAGAGGTATTTCACACTTGTATGGACACAGGAAGAATTTCAGGCCCTTTATGATGCTGATCTAATTTGGACACATGCTTTGGATACTTGGTTTCATAGTGTTCTAAATAGATATATTCTAGACTACTCAATTTCAACTTATTCTTGCCCAGAGTTAGTGGAATCCCATTTTTTATGGTATCCCAGGGGAACTTACTTGCAAGGCATTCCACTGGTGATCAAAATCTTGATGGTGACCCTGAACTTAGAAAAAAAAACCGATGGCTAACTAAACTGCACCACACGTGGGGGAAGGAGTAGGTTTGGTGAAAGATGGTAGAAATAGCAGTATAAAGGTAGAGAGAAGAAAGGTGGATTAAGTATAATGAGGCACATGCAAGTGAGATAGAGAAGCAGTGGGATGTTATAGAGCAAATGACATTGAGGAGAGAGATTACTCGTGAAGGATTTAGAGCTCACGTAGAAAGTGTGGGGCTGGAGCATCGAGAACTTCCCCATTTGGATAAGCATGACATGGAACCCTCCTTAGCCTCACATGGAAGTGTTCCAGAAGAGATGACCTGGGCCACAGGTGCACATCTGAATCTACCTAGAAACCTAGCCCTTACACTTGGTTTTCCATTATCTAGTATGACAAGTAGTTAGCAAGCTAAGTTGGGTAGTAGGGAAGCATGAGTAAGTCACATAGAAAGTACATCGACGGCAAGAAAAATGTCTTCATTTTTGTTTGGAGGTACCTTTTAAGGTGCATCATCTATGTAGAATGTGAGCACACAAAATTTGGGGCTCACTTATGGGACTAGTACCACTTCATAGACAGTGGGAGTTCAGTACATTATTACTATTGGGATGCAGGGATGTACATCTTCTGGTCCACTTCTGGCTACAAGTGAAGGATAAAGAGGTATAGGTGGTTCTATTTTGGGTGGATCTGGTGGTTCTAGAGGAAGAGGTAACACAGGAGGTTCTGGATCAAGTAGGCAAGGTCCGTACCAACCCCAAAATATTTATATTTTGATGTCTCTTCATCTTCCAGAGTATCGAGGCATAGAATATGTTGTTGAACATGTGCCCATGTGTGAGATACTATGGTGTGCATAAGGTATCATGACTGCTGAGTGCAAGGTAAGTCAATTTTACAATACGTTACAGGGACACGCACATAGTTGGTACAAAATTTTTGATCCTGATCAGACTAAAATATGCAGCATTGAAAGATGATTTCCTAAAAGAGTTTCACATCCCTGAGTTCAAGAAAAGGAGTATAAGCGTGCTCAAGGATACTAAGAAAGGCACTATTAAGAGTGTCAGAGAGTATGATGCTCATTTCAAAATGCTTTTATCTAAGCTTTCTTATTGTATTCATGCAAGCCAACATGCACAATGGTTGGTGGAAGGTATGATCATGTATTTTAGAAGGGATTTGTTGCATAATACATACACTGATCCACACGAAGCACTTAAAGTAGCTTTACATGCTGAGGTAGTCAGGAGTATAGAAACTAGAGTAATTCCATTCTTACAAGCACAAATTACAGCTATAGAAAAGCAGATGGAGAAACTATTAAAAAATTCATCACATGATACGCATATGGGGATTTGGTATAAATATTGTGAAGTGGAAGGTCACACAAAGGATAGTTTTCCATGTAAATCAGTGTGTTCATTACTGCTAGACTGTGAGATATGTCATTTAAAACTTGATGCTAGCCACTTCCCATTATTACAACGCGCGATAAGGAAGAATCTATCATGCTATTGTAAGATTTTTTGGTCCATGACTAATGATACAAAGGACTGTAGATTTATTAGTTAGATCTATGATGTTATAGATACTGATGTGTGGTAGACATGAGTATTAGATAACTCTAAAGGAAAGAATGAGCACCAGGATCAAGATAAAAATCAATTGCACTATGATTGGAACAAGGGAGCTATGATGAAGGACATGGTAGAGGTCGAGGATACTATTGTGGGTTTGGAGGATGAGGTCATGGTGGTGGATGAGGTGAATTCCCTTGTGGAACATGATTTACATGTAGATCACCTGACCACTACAGTCATGAATGTCCTCAAAATATTACATGTTCTTTCTATGGAAAGAATCATAGCTATTAGGAATGCCCAGACTTATATGAGCATCTTAGTAAGTAGCATAAAAAAGAAAAAAAGGCACAGGGATGGTTAGGATACATCACACTATGGAAAATAAGTGGATGCCCAATTTGGAACCAGAATCTAAGGTATTTCTTGTAAAGATCACTACCTACGCTAAAGTGGCACACACCAAAGAAGCATTACAATAGAAGCCTACCATGACTAAGGAGTAGGTTCTACATGCACGGTACCCAGATCATGTCCATCAAAAGGAGGTTTATCAAGAAACCATGGAGTTACTCTAAAATATTTAGGGTGAAATATAATGTTTAAAGGAGCAATCATGGATGACATAACATAAGAAAGTGGTAAAGACAGTATAATATGATATTGATGAATTGAAGGAGGTGTGTAAAATGTTGTGCCAGGAGAATATTATTCCATTGTTCAGGAATTGGATAAAGGGAAACACTCCACACGCAAGTATTGAGACTGGATGATAGATCCTGCATGTAAATCTCTCACCGCATAGCTTAGATGATGACAAGGAAATAAATCTAAATGTTATTTTGGATGGATGGCTTTTGAGTAATAAATTGATTGACACAAGTGTGGAAATTAATGTACTTACATTAGATGCATGGGTACAGATGGGGAGACACCCATTACAACCATATTCTATTGTGTTGTTTATGGATAATCAAACAAAGGCCACCTCTATTGGAGTTTTAAAAGATGCATCCATTACTATACAAGGGGCCAAGTTCATAGGAGATTTATAGGTTTTATCACTTTCAGAAGTAGACAATTTCCCATCTATTCTTGGATGCCCTTAGTGTTATGCAAATAATTCTTATCTTCAGTTCAACAAGGGACATATCAATTTTGAAAACAAGGAGGAAAGAGTTATCATCCCTTTAATCGATGGGAAATATACGCCCTATGATGAGCCTTTAGGTGAGGAAGATCTGAATAGGATTTATGTATGCTTCATCTGGGACTCAGAAGTGCTCGAGCCATATAAAGAAGGAATCCTTCAGTGGGAAGATGCATAGTCTATTAGTGATACTACAAGTATTGATTGTGATAATTGGTCTCATGGTACTTATGAGTTGGTAGGGTGCGAAGTAAGAAGCACATTTGGGTGGAACAATAGACCTTGTTATATCAGGAGAATAGGTAACAACTCAATACTTCAATACAATGGAGAAGGAGATATTACAGTATTTCTATGCACCATGTAGAGGAAAAATGGATAGACCAGTTGGAGAGATAGAATATGCTAGTCTATACCCTGCACGAGACAACAACATGCTGGTGGGTGGTTCACAGGGATAATCTTCTAGTATGGAATGAAATTAGGATTGCTCTTTATACTCAGTTTTCCAGGAGCCATGCACCTAATCAAATATGCACTTATCATGGAAATCAACCTATTTAGAACCATGTTCAATAGTGTGAGAGACTTTGGACAAAGGGTCAGGTAGCTTTACCACCTTCACTTTGGTTGCAAAAATTTTATTCCACTTTACAAGGCTACATGTGTGCTTGCTATGTATATGTAAAACTCCATAGAGATACTGGAAATTGGCAGGATTTGATTGCAAGAATGATCCATAACTTTGACTACTTCTCTACTAAACCTGTAGAAGAAGAGGCATTAAAGGTTATAAAGCACTTAACTATGGGAGATAGTGCTAAGGTGGAAGAACTCATACAGGAGCTATTTGGAGGGGCAGACTCCGAAGCTCTCTTTGGTGAAAAATAAGGGACCGATGCCACACTAATTAAGAGTGCTTGCCTTCAGAAAATAAAATTGAAGATGGTCTACTTAATATATGATGAAGAAGTATAAAATATGGATGTAGATCATTCAATAGGTAGACGTGAGGTTTTGGACAGTGTAGATAAGACCATGCACAACGATCATGAACCTATGAAAATAAATAAAGTGAATACTAGATTGGATGTTAAGCCTAAAAAGGCTATAATTGGGGATTATTGGTTTGTCTTTGAAGTGGAAAAAATCATTGAATTACTACGATATTATAAGGACTTAATTCTCAAGGGACACCATTAACTAAAAGGCATGCATGAATCATTAGGAGAATGGAACATAAAGATTATGGAAGGTGCACTCCTAGTTAGGAAGAGACCCTATATAATGAACCCCAACTTGTGTGAAAAGGTCAAGGAAGAAATTGACAAAAAGTTAAAATATGGAATCATCAAGCCCCTGGACGAGTCAGAATAGGTTAGCCCAATGGTGATCGGTATAAATAAATATGGTCTGATTAGGATCTATGTGGACAGCAGGGAAATGAATGCTACATGTGTGACTTATCCCTTTCCTATTCCCTTCATAGAGGAGATATTAGAATGTGTTTGATGGTGCAAAATATATTCATTTATAGATGGATTCTCTGGGTATCATTAGGTTGGAATTGCATAGGGATATCTTGAGAGAAAATGACTTTTACCATTGAATGGGGAAGTTTTTCCTATACTGTGATGCCTTTTGGTTTGAAAAACGCACCTACTGTATTTTTGCGCATAGTTGTTCAAGCGTTAATATATTTTATTCACAAATTCTTACAGGTTTATTTAGATTACTGGATAGTGTATGGACTTAATAAGGACTGTTGTGATAATTTACGATTAATGTTTGAAATATGTCGACACTTAAGCATCTCTTTAAACATCAAGAAATGCATATTTTCCACACCATTTGGCACATTGCTAGGGCACATCATCTGCAAGGAAGGTTTTTTGGTTGATCCAACTAAGGTTGCAGTCATTATCAGCCTAGAAAAACCTACCGGTCAAAGTGATGTGCATAGATTCTTAGTTCACTTTGTGTATTATAGAAAATTTAATAAAGGATATGCTAAGGTTTCCGCACCCTTGGAGGAGTTAATAAAAGCAAAAGGGACATTCTATTGGGGGGAACCACAATAACATGCATTCGAGACATTACAGGAGAAACTTACTACAACACTTATTATATACTTTCCCTCATGGGAGGAACCATTTCATGTACATGTGGACGCTTCTGGCATGACCATTGGTGTGGTGTTTGCTCAACCTAGAGAAGGTATTATAGATCATCCTATCTATTTTACTAGTAGAAAGTTGACTCATGAAGAGTAGAATTATACAACTACAGAGCGCGAAGCTTTGTCAATGATCTATGCAGTACATAAATTCAAAGAGTACCTACTAGTAATATAATTTGTATTCTATACCGATCACATGGCATTGAAGTATTTGGTAAACAAGCCCGTTTTACAGGGGGTAAGAACACGAAATTGGGGGGCCAAAAAGTGGATAAAAACTAAAAAAAAGAAAAATGTGATCGCGTTTTAAATTCTCAAGTTTGGGATTTACCAAAGCATAACACGTACACATTATAACGCGTAAATGTTATGTCTTATATAAATAAAAAAAGAGGTACGAGCCTCTATCATTTTTTCTCCCTCAAATGTGAGTTTCAGAGCTTAACTGTACCCTTGTGTTTTTTCATTTAGCTAGATCTCAAGCTCAAAGGATTGGTTCTGGATCACCGGGAAGATCTGAATCGACGATGGCACCACAGAGAAGAGGTAGGGACAATTCTTTTCTCAAAATTGCATTAGAATATGATAATTATCGATTAAAATTTTAATTGAATACATTTTTCATATTGTTACAGTTCGAGGTCGAGGGAATCAACCACAACCAAACCCTATTATTCATGTCATCCCTCCTAACCCTCCCACAATTTCTCAACATCCCCCAGGTAGTCAAGAAGATTTAGCAACCCACATAGTTGAATTTTTTTTTGAAATTGAGGATTTACTCAAAAGAATGAGGGATTCACAATCTACAAACCCCTATAACGCCTCTCTTGCAAACACATTAGAGGCATTACTTTCTAAAGTTGACGTGACAATGGGAAAAATCAATCATTAAAAAAATTACAGAGAGGGTTGTAGGGTTTATTATTCCAACTAATTGTCATATGTGAATGCAAAGAAAAAAGAAAGTACAAAATACCTCATACGCATCTTAGTCACAAACCCCCGCACTAATTTTCCTATTCCGTTGTCATGTAAATGGTTTCCCATCCATTGGTGCGATAATAATTTGATTAAAAATAATTTTTAGGACCGATGGTGGATGGTGTTTGGTTTTCCACCTTGTAATAACAATGAGATGCCACTATAATTTTTGAGGAAACTCTATTGCGAGTTTATTCTTAATGAGATCCCAAATTATTTTGATTTTCAAGATTTCTAGGGCCGAGGAAAAGGATCTACACATGATCGACCAGGTGCACAATGTGTGCCTTTTTAGAAGGGTAGAGTCCCAGCATAGAATCCCCCTCAGCCTAAGATTGTCCATTAAGTAGTGAAGGAGACAGTAGAGATTGATACACTCCACGCACTTCAGGGGCTATCTATGACCCTTGTTCAACATACGAGGGATATTTTTGAGCCAAATTCTCATGGAGATACACCAAGTATTCCCTCAGGGAGTACTTGTATGAGGCCGCATCTTTTCTCGTCATGTGGTAGCATATGTTTGGGGCCTAAGGAGGATGATACTTTCATGCGTACTGATTTTGGTGGAGTTGGTGCTAGGGGTGCACATGATAATATCACTATGTCAGATGCATTTTTGAGTGATACATTTGGATTACAGTCATCGGCGTCACCTTCGCAGGTATTTGTTATGTTTTATTATGTGTGTTACAAAATTTTTGGAGTACTTGATTTAGTTATATATACGTTAAATTTTTGAAAAAATTGTATTTGTACATGTACATGCATTGATATTATAGTGCGCATGAGGTGCATCTTCATCTCGACCACAGGAGGCAAGCACCATGCATACACATACATTCACAGAGGTAATTTAGAATGTTAATTGTGTAAATTTTTCACATACATGCAAATATATGTATGTTCTACTATGTTCATCTAGCTCACGTGATACATGTTTGATAAAGATGTTGACTTCACTAGACACCTCACCATCTCTGCTACAAGTAGAGAAAGGTGTTTCTGTTGCAATTTCATCTGTGCAACAACTCATTGAGGTATTGAAACAACATGTAAATTTTGTTAAATTTCTCATGTAATTCATATTATGTTAAATTACATGTTAGTAATGTCTTTCATTGTAGAATTATTAAATTATGTTAATAGTGTCCTTCATTGTGTATATGCAGGAGTTACCTACAACATGTAGTAGCCCTATTCATTTTATTCATAGGATTGGTGGGGTAAAAACAATAGTTCTATATTGATAAAATTAGTTAAAATATTGTCTTTACACATACATATTTTCATTAATTATGATGTTAGATTTTCTGATCTTATGTGTATGTAGGGAACTTCAACCCCCTCCATTTTGACTTCATGGGCAAAGACTCCTCTATCTTTTCATCTTTGATCCCCCATTCATACTCTAGGAGCTCTCGATAACTCATCTGAGCATGAGATGCAAATTCGGCTTAATCAAAAACTTGTGGTAAGTTTGTGTATTTATGTAAATAATTTCATTCTAGCATGGTCAGAAATACATGTTGAAAACATAAATAAATTAAGTTTTCACAAAAAAACATTGTTTCCATTTACAATCTCATCTATAGGTGAGTATTCAATGGAAGAGGACTCATAGCATTGGCTCAGACGATCCAAAGTCATCTCATAGATCTCCATATTCATCTAAGGTAGGGCCTTCTTCGAGCAAGGGCAAGAGAGGGATATATTTTGATGATTAGGAAATATATATGTCTTACATGAATTTTTTTTATGCCTATGTGCATGGAATTG